>LR738713.1:535597709-535645680 GCA_902687465.1 Secale cereale
CCATGTATCGTCATTTCAGTTTTGAAAAAACAAAAGAAAATGATAAAAACTTCAAAAAATAAAATCCTTCGAGATGTAGTTATGTTACTACATCTACAAGATAGGAAAATTTAAAAACTTACATTTGGACATGTTTTGCAAGAAAGTGTGATGAAAAAGTAAAACGACTATATTTTTTGCATACGATGTCGAAAAAAACATACAATATATCAAAATGTTCAGCACGAAAATCCACATCCGATGGTGACTGCCTACGGCCTGTTTGCAATTTTTTAGAATCCTCAAATTATAAAAGGAAAAAAGTTATGCTCAAATTTTAGTTTTTTTTTTTGAATTTTAGTTAAATCTGGTCAAACTACTTATTCAAGAAGTATTAGTGTTACTAAATAATTATTCAAGAATATTAGTGTTACTAAATAACTATTTCAGTTTTTTTGAATTTTGGTCAAATCTGGTCAAACTATGGTCAACCTACTTATTCAAGAAATATTAGTGTTACTAAATAATTATTCAAGAATATTAGTGTTACTAAATAACTATTTCAGTTTTTTTGAATTTTGGTCAAATCTGGTCAAACTATGGTCAACTATGGTCAAACTACTTATTCAAGAAATATTACTGTTACTAAATAATTATTGTTTTTTACAATAATAGTTTCAACTCAAACGGTGAAACGTTGACCTAATGCTCAAGCTAAACTCCCGAGGGTTAATAGGATTGACAACTTACTATTGTTAGGAAAACAACAAGTGCAGACTTGGTAACTAGGGGGAATAAAACTCCGAAGTTAAGCGTGCTCAGGCTGGAGTAGCGAGGGAATGGGTGACCGGTCGGGAAGTTAGATGATTTGAAATGAGTGATCCACACTTGAGCAGTTAAGAGGGGTGATTAGAGACTAAATCATCAAATAATTCAGAAAATTGAAAATAAAAAAAATCATTTATTTTCTTCGAATTTTTCAAAAAAAAATCTATAGTACCGATTGGTGTTACCAACCGGTACTAAAGGTCCCCCATACCACGGCGCGAGCTCACGCCACATGATGGGCCTTTAGTGACGGTTCGTGCTGAACCGGTACTAAAGAGGGGCCTTTAGTCTCCACCCTTTAATGCCGGTTGCAGAACCGGCATTAAACGCCCTTACAAACCGGTAATAAAGCTCCGTTTTCTATTATTGGTGCATAATGAATTAGTTCGGAATAGTCTGCAGACAAATAAGGTGACGGTTTTAGGGGCGAGCATTGGAGATGCCCTTGTAAAGTGGAAGCGAGGGAATGCACAATAAGGCGAGAAAAGAGAATAATAATATACTGTATTGAACACACAGCTTGAGAGTAGAACCAGCACGTGTGCATGTAATTTCTAGCGATGGAGTTTACAAGTGTTAGTTATGATTTTTTGTAACAGAGAGGCTAAGAGGGTGTTTGTTTCCAGGGATTTATTGGTCTACGGACTTAAATAAGTCCCTATAAGTCTCATCTAAACCAAATAGGAGGTACTCCCTCCATTCCCTTATACAAGGCCACTATGGAAAATACATTTTGCATCTATACAAGGCCACTAACAGTAATCGAGGTAAAAATTAATGATGATTTCTCGTACTACCAACCTATTTAATACATGCATGCATGTAGTCATAATGACACTGTGCTACTTTCTTCTCATTTATTTCTTGCATGCATGCGGGCATATTAATGATCCCGGTTAACAAGAAGAAAAGTTGCTTTGCAAAACAGTTATTAAATTTTACCTTGGTACCTGTAATCTGAGTTTGTGGCCTTGTATAAGGGAATGGAGGGAGTACTTATAAAGACTTAAAGTCGGCATTTGGGACTTATCAAATAAGACTCTCAAGGAGGGACTTATAGGGACTTATAGTTGTAATATAATCTACTAGTCCATCTTAAGTCCCAGGAACCAAACAGGTAGGGACTTTTTAGGGACTTATGACTTATAACTTGGGACTAAATAAAGTCCTAGGACTTATGAATCAAACAGGGCCTAATATGCTTGCGATGGTCTTGCAAAGCATTGTCTTAGCTGTAGAATTTCTGAAAGTTGGGAATCTTCCGTCCCTGACTTTGTTCTTCACAACTATGTAAATGATCTTGCCATTATTTAAGGAATAAAGTCAATACGTTAAAAAAACACGTGTGCATGTAATCAACTAGTGATGAAGCTCCAATTTTATTTTATTATTTTTGGAACAGATGATGGAGCTGTTTCGCTGGAAAATTATAAGGCTCAAAATAGACGGCGGCCATGATGGGGCGCGTGTGGCCCTGGCCCTTTGCCGTACGCCCGGCCCCTCCCCCCGGGCGCCGGCCAGCTGGGTGCAACAGCCGCAAAATTCGGGGCACGGTACGAGGCCTTCCCTCTCCACAGGACCCCTCACGTCAGCCACAGTCCGTCATGGGCTCGTACCCATCATATCTACGGGAGATCGGGCGTGCCAGGTGTTGTCTTCCCCGGCCGGGAGGGCGGCGGGGCCTCCCAGGGATCTGGTTCCCGTCGCCGTCGCGGCCAGCTCGGACGGCCGGGTCACACGCGTCGCCCGGCGGCTTCGAGACACCTCCTCTGGGCCCTGGCACTGCACGCTTCCCTCCCGGCGCGGCCGTCCACACCGCCGACGGCCCCTAGCATGCAGCCGCCGCCCGGCCTGACGGTGTACGCGCCGTGCAAGTGGCCCCGGCACCGCGCGCGCACGGCATTCCTGCCCGGGGCAATTCCCGGCGAAAGTTGTTTGCCTCCTTCTCAGTTTTAAGTCGGTCGAAAGGCGCTTGTTCGCGCTATCGGATGCGGGATGCGGGTGGGTGCGCTGGCGAGTGCTCCCGGTGTTGTGCCGGATCTGCTTACCCGCGGACAGTCCAAGGAAGGGAGGCGCGGACCAGCTCAACAGCACTTTGGAGCGTAAAAAGACAGAGGAGACGCACGTCTGCAACGGGAACGCACCTTGGCCAAAAGCAGGTCAATCGAAGTGCGGACAATGTGCGACGTCATCGCGGTGTGTTTTTGTTCCGGGGCCGTTGCGAGTCTTTTCCAATAGTTTGGATTGCTCATCACATGTGTTAGCTGGTCTCGGGCCGTTGCTAGTTGCTCTGCAGTTCGGTTCATATGCTTTGTGTTTCACTTTAGCTGCCGCCTGAAATTTGTTACGTGGTCCCCGAAATTTTGGTAAAAGTCAATTTTTCGACCGTTGATTCTTTTTCAAGGTTCGTGTTTTGTGTGTGTGTGTTTTGTTTCATGGCTCTTAAGCTGATTTTAGACTTGCCCCAAACGGGGCAAGTCAAACTTTTTTAGCATGAGTTTTTGACTTGTCCTTGTTTAGGGTTAGTTAGTTTTTTCTTAGCCTGAATTTTTGACTTGTGCTTGTTTGGGGTGAGTCAATTTTCCTATTGGTCTTGAAGCCTGTTACATATCGCATGTTTTTGTTTGTATGTGTTTTTGGTTTTACTTTTCCCTTTGTTTTTAGTTGCTCTTTTTCCTTTTCTTACATGGGTACTTTTCGTATACTGGATGAGTGAAAATGCATACAGGCACTTACTATACGGTATGTTTTTGAACTACGTTAGAGTATGAAAATTAAACTATTATATAATTACTCTTTGCATATTAAAAGAGTGCAATTTTAGTGCAAAGTTCTGTGCAAGATTATTTTTTTCCTTCTTCTGGAAGGGTAATGCCAATGTCACTAATTCATTCTTTCTGAAAACACATCATTATTTTGCTTTTTTTAGCTTTTTCAATTTATTCCGTCTGAAAGAGTGATACTGTGATTCATTCTTTCTTAAAAAACTTTACTATTTTTATTTAGTTTTAGTTTTTTTGTTTCATTTTCTTTCCTCTGAAAGGATAATATAAATGCTACAAATTCACTTTTTCTTAGAAAACTTCATTGTTTTAATTTTTCTTCACTTTTCTAAGGACAATACCAAAAGTGCGCCTAGTTTCTCCCTCTGAATCATCGTTGTTCGTTGTTGTTCCTATCTACTATGCATTTATGCCACCGCATGCTTTTCTCCAATTTGACCCGACGATTCCTCAAAGAAGAGATATAGCGCGCACCTAGCATTATTCAACGTTCTTAATCTCCTGTCTAAATTAATGCAAGCACACATGATCGAGTAAGCCAATCACTAATTCATTTCTTCTTGGAAAACTTCTTTCTTTCAAAATCCAACTAAAAAACATAAATTATGCAAATTATGTGCATAATTTGACATTATTTTTGCTATTTTTTTCACCATAAAGGGTAATACCAATGCCACGAATTCAATATTTGTTAGAAACTTCACTAATTTGATTCTTGATTTGGTTTTTATTTCATTTTCTTTCTTCTTTAAAGGGCAATACCAATGCCACTAATTCATTACCTTTTATGAACCTTATTTTTGTGAAAATTTCACTATTATATGTTTTTCATGTATATTATAAAAAGCTTAATTCCTGCGTAAATTATGTGCATATTTTTTAACTTTGTTTTAGGTTTTCCTTCATTTTCTTTCATCTTAAAGGGTAAATACCATTGCCACTAATTCATTCTTTCCTAGGAAAGTTCATTATTTTGATTTGATTATGTATTATTTTTATTTCATTTTCTTTCTTATTTAAGGGTAATATCAATGCTACAAATTCATTCCTTCCTAGAAGACATGTTTTGGCAGAAACTCCACTATTATATGATTATTCTTGCATATTATTGAAATGCGCAATTTCTGTGTAAATTGTGTGCAAATTTTTCATTATTTGTTTTATTTTTAGAGTGCGAAAAATGGAACTATTATTGGCTTATACTTTGTATATTTAAAAAAACTTAGTTTTCGTGTAAATTATGTGCAAGTTTTTAAAGTATTTTCCATGTCCTTTCTTTAAGGGTAATGTCGTTGGCACTAAATCATTCTTACTTAGAAAAAGATCATTTTTATTCTATTTTCGTTTTGTATAGGGGAAGAAGAAGGGTGGTGGAAGAACAAACTACTTGTGGATCAAGATCAGATGATGGAGAGATATTTGACAGGGTGCCGATTTTTTTCCTGTCAAATAGGTACGCCCTTTTGCTTTTGTTTTGTATATTTTTCTTTACTAATAAGGAAATAGTGCCCAACAGGAATTTATTCTTTATTCCTTTGTTTTTGTATTTGTTCATTTCTTTTAGTTTTTAGCCATTGGACTTTTTCTTATATTGTACATGCAATAGAGGTTGGATGTTGCAGTCGTGTGTCACTACCCAATTTTATGTTAGGATCATGAAATAAAGTTCATTTTTTTCAATTTAAATCATAAGTAATAACGGAATTGTACTAGTATACACTTGTTCTTACATAGTACGAAAGAGTGCATTTTTTGTAGTTTGTGCGCAAGTATTCAATATGTTTTAATTTTATAAGGAATGGTTTCCTACTTGTTTTAGAATTAGATTTTGTTTTACTATTTATTTCAGTGATGCTTACTTGGTATTTTATCGCCGGGATGCTAATCACAACCAGGGAGGTGAAGGTGGACATCAAGGATAAAGTGTGCTACTACATTCTTACACTCAGCGTTGTTAGCAAATCAAATGAATTTTTTTCTAACCATCAACACTGGAGATGCACTCATCCTGTAGTAGCACACTAGGTCACTAGCACTAGTTCTATAGTGGTTCAAGCATATAGGGGGCATTTGGTTGCCTGGGTAACTAGAGCCTGCATCACATAGAGGATTCTGGCTGAGTCTAGCCAGTTGAGCTAATGCGAGGATGATCAGATATGTGTGTTTGGTGAAATGTAGGATGTGTGTGCATGAGAGATATTGTATACAAGAGATGTTGTTTGGTAAATGCAATAGAAATTCCTCTGAATAAATTTATCTGAAATTTGAGCCAAAACTCAAGTTTCAATTTATTTATCAGAAAATCCTCAAACTAATCACGATAATTTTACTATCATCTAGATCTGGTAGAGTCTTCTTGGCTACTTCTTCTTGGATGGGCATATCGGCTCAACTCGTGTTGCTTCTTGGATTGTACGACATCTTGTTCATGCATGCGTCATGGTATGTTGCTTCTTCTTCTTTGATGCAGCGCGAATGATATCCTGGCACCTTCGACTCCCATCCACACCCTATTCCAATGGATGGGGTGGCCAAAGCAGCCCTTGATATCCCATCCTCATCAGTGGACGATGGCCGAGGGACTACACCATGATGCGGGGACGGGGTAGAGATGGGGCAAGAGGGAGAAGGAGGGAAGGAGGAGAAGCCTGGGGACAGGAGGGGGAGATAGGGAAGGAGGAGAAGCTCTACCTTGGCGGTGAGGAGCCATGCCGGTGACAAGGACGGAGGCCATGGTACGGTGGATCTAGCGGCATCACAAGAGAGTGAGAGGGCTAGGGAAGATGGCAGAAAAATCCCGTGCGGGACGATAGCGAGACTCTTTTTGATGCACGTGTGCATGTGGTGTTGATGAAAACGCGTGTCTGGCTCAAAAAGACCAAAACATTCCTTTCTGCCCATCCTGATTCAGTGACCTTTTCTGCATCAGTTCGACCATGGCCAGGTATAAGTGCGGCCTACCAAACAAATCATATTTTGCATGGTGGATGCGAGCCGGATGCAATACGGGGAACTAAATATGCCAATAATAGCACTCAACGTTCCGTGGTATTACTTGGTTGCACTCAACGATTACATGCACTGGTCTTCACCAAAGAAACATGCACCGGTGAGAGCTTTTTAGGGGCACACACACATTTTTATCAAAGGAAAAAATGTGTCTGGCCCAAAACCTAAATCTAGTCACCTAACTCCTAGCCAGCCCCTTGTGTTTCCATAGGCAACACACAGGAAAAGGAGAGCTTATTTTTGTGTATAACAGAAAGAAGAGATCCATAGGAGGAAACTTGTTGATGTGTTTATAGCGGGAACTTGTTTCGCGGTCGATCTTATGAGTTGCGTGATTTTACTATGCATAGCCTGGTGTGAGCTCTTGACGGTTGTAAGAGCATCTGTAATCGAACACTTATAATTTAGGGGAGGAAACGGTCGAGAATATTTAACTTCTTAAAATTTAAGGAGTTAAAGGGTGACCGTTTCAAACCAATACCCCCTAAAATATCTCAATTCTTTGAACTTTACTTCCATTTCAAACAATTGCACACTCTCAAAATAGGCCCTTGTCCCGCTTTATAAATAAAGCATAGACCAAAGTACACGTTTGAACGATGCAAGGTGGTCAGAAAGCCCTCTTACAAAGCAAATCACAAGATAACCGGACACACATAACACAACTAGACTATTGAAATATAATAAAGGGATATCTGAGTCCAATGTCGTGTTATGCCTTAGTACACCTAAAATCCACGACAACGCCATCAATAAGGAGAACACCACTAACTGTCGTCGTTGCCAAATCCACAGCGGACCTGGAACCCTGGCGCGGAAAGGAGAACCATGACAACGTCTTTAGAAAACTTCTCTTTGTTTCTTAGTTCATTGTTCCTTTTCTTACATGGGTATTTTTTTTGCATATTTGATGAGTGAAAATGTATACACGCAATTACTATATAGTATGTATTTGAATTCCATCAAAGTATGAAAATTGCACTATTATATACTTACTCTTTGCGTATTAAAAGAGTGTAATTTGAGTGCAGAGTTTCCTGCAAGTTTGTTTTTCCTGAAAGGGTAATACTGATGTCTTTAGTTCATTCTTTCTTGAAAACCATAACTAATTTGATTTAGTTTTAGTTTATTTTCATTTTATTTCTTCTGAAAGAGTAGTACTAATGCCATTAATTCTTTCTTTCTTAGAAAACTTTGTTATTGATTTTGTTTCAGTTTTTTCTTCTGAAAGGGTAATACCAATGCCACTAATTAATTTTTCCTTACAAAATTTATTATTTTTCTTTAAGGGTAATACCAAAAGTGCGCCTACTTCTCACTCGGCATCCTCTCTACATGTTGTAGTTCCTATCTACTATGCATTTATGTCTCTACATTCTTTTCTCCGGTTTGACCCACTGATTCAGGACACATTGAACGAACATGCATAGGTGTGGCTGGAGACAGGGTACGAGTCATCGGGTGAGGACGAGGCACCAGAACCCCCTCCTTTCTTTGAGGGTTAGTTTATTGACCATTATACATTGTCGGTCTTACCGACCATTGTACATGCCCTCAATCGTGGCACGACGCATTATGCAATGGTTTGCTAGCTATTTTTCCTTTCTTCCAGGAGTAGTTTACAAGATGCTGCCCATAGTTTGGTACGTCAACACAAAGAGATCGTAGTTGTCCATTAATTTAGTATGAAAATGATGCACACCCTCACCCAATGCGTTCAATACTTCTTCATGTGCGCACAACCTAGGTGTGTATTTTTATGTGGGGGAAATACTTGTATTACTCATCAGGGTGGATTACATCCAGTTTCACAAATTGGGATGGCACCCGAAGTTCCCATGCCTCAACAAATTGTGGTTCATTGTTGCACTCTACCATAGGATGCCATGAAATGGCTTACATTAATTTGACTACGTCAGTACACGAGTAATGCAAGATTCCCTTTCCTCCAACTTGCGCTTGATCTCTCAAACCAAGAAATATTTTTTTTGATCTCTCATGTTCTTCATTCCTTAACAAGTTATGACCTCCAAACAACCAGATTTAGTTATCGGGGGAGATTGCTCCATTGTAGTGCAAGCGAGACTCTATCAGATATTGTGTGTAGTTTCGTTTCAAGCGCATCCTTGCAGGAAATAAGTTGCCTTTAGAACCCCTCAGAATTGTACCTGTTACCGTAGAGCCGTCCGCAATCACAAAAGATCATAGATGATTGTTCATGTGCTACAATGATCGATACCCATACCATCTGATTGGCGGTTGGAGCATCCAATCCAGTGCATACCTTCTCGATGATGAGAAGGGTCGACAATGGGATGTACTACTGGCGAACGATGAGTGGATCAGTAACCCCATCACCGCATTGCACTTTTGCCAACATGAAAACGGAACGCCCCAGCGACCCACTACACTTGAATGAGACAGTCACAATACTAACCATCATCTTACCGCAAGCAGTTGCTGAACACCCTGTCCTAGACTCCCTCCAGATCGTGGAGGGTATAATGCAAAGTTCACAACATTATGGTGTACTACGTGAAACATGAAGAATATGCATGTGGATACAATTTTATTAGAAAGGAAAAAGTAAAATACGAATGGTGATTAAAACTTGGGTCAAAACAGGCAGCCAAATTCTCTTTTAAAGTCAACTACTAGATAATGATAATCTCTCATTAGAAGAGTTATGTTTTAATCTTCAAAGCTATTTCCATCATAAGTGTGTATAGAATAAGAACCGTTATTTATAATCTCATAGTTCATCCAAATTTAAAATAGCTCAACAACAAAAGTGCCAAATATGGCTGCCCGAAGGGCAACATAAATGATGCGGGAAAATGAGCATCATGCATAAAAAATAATACTAATTGTCCACCAACCAAATCGGTTCAGTAAACACCAATTGACCATGTTCAATCGGTTGAACTCAAAGACCGTGGTTGAACTCAAAGACCATGGGAGTTTGGTCCTCCTCCCTCTGAAGTAAGGCGGCATATGGTTCTACCTGGTGGCCTTGAACATAACCTGTAATTTTTTGGAGTTTTCATTCTATTAATTTGCAATCATTACGAGCTTTCAAATGATCCAAAGTAAAACACAAATTGCACATAGATCCGAGACTTCAACTTGGGATGCACCCAACTAAATAGTTTTCGAAAATATTCGTACTAGTCGCCGGTGGAGGTTGATTAAAAGCTATATAGGCATAGCGTCATAGTAGCTTGACAAGTGGGAAATGAAGAAAGTGCATCATTGCAAAAAAATGTGGTCTTGATATAGTGAGGATGTGAATCAATTTTTTTTTATGAACCGACAGGAGCACTGCCCTTTGATTAAGAAGGAGGAAGTATTTACTGGGTGGCATGTTTTAGATGGGGCATGCCAGAAACCCCAAGATCTTAAAGATCTCAGTCCAAACTACATGCTAACTACTCATGAATTGGAATTACTCATGCCCTGAAGGTCGATTCCTGCTGCAAGATTTCCTCATAATCGAGGTGGGCCACCTAGACACATGCCAGTCTTGTGCCTTTCATGATGTGGCGGTTCTTCTCCTTCCAGACATTCCACATTTTATATATATATATATATATATATATATATATATATATATATATATATATATATATATATATATATATATATATATATATATATGAGCAAGCCACTGCATTGCCTTCTCAGAGTGTTGTCGTTGTCCTCAAGGCCACCATATAGCCAGACGTCAATTGAGGGGAAGGCATCGTTTAGAGCAAAGGCCGATGGTTCTCCTGCTCAGGAAAACACAAGGCGACAGACGACCAAAGTGAATGGACAGTCCTTACAGAGATGGTTGATGGTCTCAAGAGTAGTGTATGGCCAGCCTATCAGTCGTGAGGATCCTATTGTGCAGGATGAGCCAGGAGAAGAGCTTACACTTTGGCTCCACATGCGCCTTCCAGATTTTACTGCTCAAGAACCTCGGAAAGGAGCCCAAGAATTGACCTCAATAAGCCAAGCTGGCCGAGTACTCGTCGCTGGGGTACTAGTTCCATGAGATGGAGTCTTGGTGTGTGGGTCCAGGGTGGTCGAGGTAATGGTAGACGCTAGATCAATGTATTCCTGTAGCTATTCTATCCTGCTCATCTTAGCTGCCGCACAAATCCAAGTATCATTCTGGAGCTCGTCGTGCACCGATCTATTCTTCCGAGCAGTGATTGCGAAAAGACGAAGCCAACGTACCCAAAGTGCTCCTTTAGCGGACTAGTTGTCATGCTCGAAGGATGTCTTATGCCTGTCTCCGATGGTGATTCTCGTGGAGGCCCTGAAGAGGGCCAAGTCCGAAGCATCACAAGGGAGATGAGATCCAGCCCATGGTCGATCAGGGTCGTTCCACTGTAGCCAAAGAAAGCATAGTATGAGCGCCCTCCTGGAGCGTTCCATGTCCGCGATACCTACACCCTGATAACCCACAAGTGTAGGGGACCATTTTTAGTTTTTTTCGATAAGTAAGAGTGTCGAACCCAATGAGGAGCTAAAGGCAGAACAAATATTCCCTGGAGTTCTATCGACCACCGACACAACTCTACACACACTTAGCGTTTGCTTTATCTAGAACAAGAATAAAACTAGGAGTACTTAGCGGGAACAAAACTTGAAATACATTGCTTTGCAAGACAATAAAGTAGTGTAGTAGCAAGATTTTTATGACACAAGAGAATGATTTGTCCCTATGCAGTCAATAACAAGTATTGGTAATCATTCTTGCAGTTTTATATTGAGGGAGAGGCATGAGCTAACACACTTTCCATACTTGTATCATATGCACTTATGATTGGAACTCTAGCAAGCATCCGCAACTACTAAAGATCATTAAGGTTGTGAAACCCAACCATAGCATTAAGTATCAAGTCCTCTTTATCCCATACGCAACAACCCAACTACTCGGGTTTAAGCTTCTGTCACTCTAGCAACCCATCATAAGAAAATCACGAACATATTGCAACACCCTACAGCGGGGGCCCCTCACGTTTGCGCGAGAACGTAGGGCACCGTAGGACAGCACCATACATAAAATATACAATCATACCAACCAAGATCACGATTGACCCATAGGACAAAACAGATCTACTCAAACATCATAGGATAACCACATATCATTGGGAAATAAATATATGGAGTTGAGCACCATGTTTAAGTAGAGAATTACTGTGGGAATAGAGAGGTTACACCGTTGCACAGAGGGGGAGAAAGTTGGTGTTGACGGTAGCAAGATTGTTGATGTAGATCGCCGTCACAATCCTAGCCCCGGTGGCACTCCGGCGCCACTGGGAGAGAGGGGGAGAGAGCCCCCCTCCTTCTTATTCTTCCTTGGCCTCCTTCCTAGGCGGGAAGAGGGTTCCCCCTCTGGTCCATGGTCTCCATGGCTGTGGAGGGGCGACAACCCCTCTGAGATTGGATACGTCTCTCTGTCCTCTTCTGTTTCACATTCCCCAGATCTGGCCGAAAACGGTTTCTTATATTCCCGGAGATCCGTAACTCCGATTGCGCTGAGATTTTAACACGATTTTTTTCGGTTATAACCTTCCTTGCGCCCGATGTAGAGCTCCAACCGACGTACGAGGTGAGCACAACCCACCACCACGCGCCTGGCAGCTGGGGCTGTGTGGGCATCCGTTTACGTTGATTCCAAGTCCCAAAAATCACATATATTCCAAAATAATTCTTCCTAAAAATTTATTGCATTTGGACTTCGTTTGCTATGGATTTTCTACAAAACAAAAAACATGCAACAAACAGGAACTGGCACTGCATCAATAGGTTAGTCCAAATAAATCATATAAATTATTGCCAAAAGTATGTAAAAGTTGAATAATATTGGCATGGAACAATCAAAAATTATAGATACAACGGGGACGTATCAAACCCCCCCCCCCCAGCTTCTTGGGCCGGCAAACCGTCTTTATGTTAACCGGCGAGTGCCTGGCCAGCAGTGTCGCTATCATCTCTAGACAAGATGAAACTGCGCATGCTCTTATCCGGCTTTGCGCGGGCCCACTTCGACAGTGGGATGACTGTCAGGTGGAATGTCACAACTGAGGTGAGGGAGGACTTGGCAAGAGCCACCCTACCTGCTCTAGCGATATTCTTGCCTTCCGTATGGGTAGTCTACCATGAACCTTGTCGATCAACGGTTGAAGGTGAACCTTACGAAGCCAGTGAAAGTGGAGGGGAAGACCATATTTTCTTGGAAAGGATGCGATTTTTACCAAGGACACCGTGAGGAGGTCTTGTAGGTCAATGCCCTCACAACGGATCAATAAGATCTCAGTCTTAAGGATGTGAAGCAAATATTGAGCCCGGTTCAAACTGTCACTATAATTTAGTGTTGAATAGAATTTAGCCGACTTTTGAGAAGTTGGATCGGGTTCTTGCGAGTGTTGAATGGAAACAGAAGTTTCCCCTCGTGACGGTTCAAGCGCTCTCTCGTGGAATCTTAGATCACACCCCATTACTAGTTGATTCGGGGGAGGCAACGCATGTAGGGAACAAACGCCCTTTCTCTTTTGAAACTACGTGGTTTGAACGAGAAGGGTTTATGGATCTGATTGCAAGAGAATGGGCAAAAGACGCAGGAGGAAGATCGAACATTGATCGATGGCAAAATAAAGTTAGACACTTGAGACAGTTCCTCAGGGGGTGGGAAAAGCATATTGGTGGGATATATAAGGCTGAAAAGGAAAGGCTCCTTTTACTTATTCAATCCCTTGACATTAAAGCGGAGTGCGCCATCTTAGACGCTAGCGAGCTGGAAACTAAGATGGCAGTAGAGTTAAGACTGAAAGAATTGCTACGTGAGGACGAATTGAAGTGGGCATTGCGGGCTAAAGTGCGTAAAATCGTCCAAGGGGATGATAACACACAATTCTTTCACATGATTGCGAATGGCAAACATCGAAAGAAGAAAATATTTCAACTTGAGCAGGATGAAGGCACGATTGTGGGTCAGGAGAGCCTAAAGATATACATTACCAATTAGTATAAACAACTGTTCGGGCCTTCTGAGGATAATTTTGTTTCTTTGGATGAATCGAGGGTAGAAGATGTGCCTCAGCTTGCAAATGAGGAGAACGAGATCTTGACTGCACCTTTTTCGGAGAAAGAGGTGTTTGACGCCATTTCCCAAATGAAAAATAACAAAGCTCCTGGTCCGGATGGTTTTCCTGCGGAGTTTTTATAAAAAGTGCTGGCATATTATTAAGGGAGACTTGCTTCCGATGTTCCGGGACTTTTTCTTGGGACAATTGCAGGTGTTCCACTTGAATTTTGGTACAATCACGTTGCTTCCTAAGAAAACAGAGGCTGTTAGAATTGAGCAATTCAGGCCGATCTGTCTTCTTAATGTTAGCTTTAAGATATTCACTAAGGTCGGGACTAACAGGCTTACACAGATTGCACTTTCAGTGGTGCATCCTTCTCAAACTGCGTTCATTCCAGACAGAAACATCCTAGAAGGGGTGGTGGTACTGCATGAAACGCTGCATGAAATCCATACGAAAAAACTAGACGGGGTGGTTTTTAAAGTGGACTTTGAGAAAGCGTATGATAAGGTAAAATGGCCTTTCCTGCAGCAGGCATTGCGTATGAAAGGATTCGATCAGGCCTGGAGAGTGAAATGCCCAGGATGGGACTATATCTCCAACGTGTCGAGGCACGACTTAAAGATATAAGCCCATTCTGGAATGATCGCAAGTTTGGTACCTTTGCACATCTCATGTAAACATAGGGATGAAAGCGAAAAGATAGTTGGCTTACACTCGCCACGTCACACAATTCATTACATAGCCAATCATCATTCAAAACATCACAACCCGTCTACGGGTGAAGATCCAAATGAAAGATACCAAACATACATAACCACAGGTCTGAATCACCCCTAGTAGAAACCTCTACTAATCGTCGGGATAGTGCACATAGTAACGACTACGGTCCTCGTCGTACTCCCAGTACAGCTCGGTGCCGTCACTTGAATAGATCTCCTGAGTACCTGCATCTGGTGTGGTGTAGAATCTGTGAGCCACAGAGGACTCAGCAATCCCGTTCCCGGGTAACACAACTATCTAAGCCTTGGGTGTGGAACAAGGCTGAAGAAAGAACAAGAGGTTGCAGCAGCACTAGCACTAACTTACGTAAAGAGAGCGAGAAGAGAAGTGCCTCGGACGAAAAGGTGATCACGAAGTGATCCTAACTAATCAAGTCAAACATAACCCCACCGTGTTCACTTTCCGAACCCCTTTCGGAAAATGACCGTCATGGTACTCATGCTGGTAGTGTGTTCTGAACATGGTGTCAAGTTTTCTACAACCGGATATTAACAAATTCCCATCTGCCACATAACCGCGGGCACGGCTTTCGAAAGTTCATAACCCTGCAGGGGTGTTCCAACTTGGCCCATGACAAGCCCACGATCCGCGGAGTCGCAACTCCAAGGTGGGAAGGCCCGAGTATCCACGGAATCACGTGCTCAAGATACTCCGACTAAGGTAAGGCTAATCCAGCAAATCCTCCTGGCGTGCCGACACCCTGATAGTAGCCGCGCGTATCTAGTCTCAGGCCACGACCGGATGAGCGCTACGTACAGATACCGAAGACCCCAGCGAACTGGGTGGCACCGCAAGTGGCTATAGTTTGGACCAACACTCAAATCGAGCACTGGCCCAGGGGGGTTGATTAATTAATCCTCGGGTTAATTACTCCCTCGGCAAGTTTTTAGTTGTTTAGGCAAATTGTACCAATGTTGGGACTTGCTGGAAAAGACTTAGCACTTAGCGGTTTATCGAGGGGGTCCCATAACCCCAACCGTGTGAGGAACGCATAATCAAGGAACATAACACCGGTTTATACGGTTCCTAGGGCGGCATGAGTGGAACAAATCACCAAGCAAAAGGCTTAGCCTTCCACCCATTACCAATATATAGATGATTTCATTTAAGAATTATATAGTGTGATATCCCAACAAGCTTCAACAAGAAGCAAGAATCTTCAAATCTTCTCCTGCAACTAGCAATGCTATAAGAGGGGCTGAGCGAAGCTTAGTTAGCCAATCAAAGGTTTGCATAGATAGGGTGGTTAGATAGATTCATGGTTACAATAGGAGGCTGACAGGAAAACATGGGCATCGAGGCAAAAGCTATAGAGCGAGACTTCTAGCAATAGGCAAAGATAGTAATGATATCCGGGTCAGGTCATCTTGCCTGTAGAGTCGTCGATGGGATCGTAAGAGAGCTCCTCGTTCTCAACCTCGGTAGTAACCTCGTTCTCGCACTCGTTCTCGGCTTCCGACTCTACTCGAAACAAAACACACGAGGCACGAAATCAACAAGATGCAATACGCAAACTACAGGATGCATGGCTGATGCACTAAGGAAGCACTACAGATGCACTTAGGAAGCACAGAAAGACAACATAGGAAACACAGAGATACAGCACAAGGAACATGACAATGTGCAATAAGCAAGAAACTTCAAAACATGCTAACAAGAGGATATTATGAATCTACATGCAAAACCACACAAGTTACATATATGACTTGCTCAAAACGGAGCAACGGGCTAAAAGATACACCCGAAACAATAAACATGCAAAAGCTGAAACTAACAGCCACATAGCAACTTCGGGGCAAGAAATATATAGTCTACAACACTCAAACATCATGACAAGAAGCATGGACATAAAGTAGACATAACCTACAACAAACAATTCCATTGGATCATCTCCATAGGAGGCATGGATCAATAGCAACAAGCTATGACATTTTGAACATGACAACAAAACCTGACAGCAGTATTTGTAGCAACTTGGGGGCAAGAATTAAATATGCTACAGCCACTCAAATGAGCATGTGAGAGCATGAATGGATAGCCAACAACATATACAACAAGGAATCATCAATAGTCACCCCAAAACTAGCATGGATTTGCCTAGAACAACAAGCAAACATGGCATCTGGAAATTACAGATTCCAGACTTAGTGAAATTTCACTAAGTGTTAAAACAGCAGTAATATCATGGCATGTTTGTGAGCAAGTTTAAGTCACCTCAAAGCATAACATGGCAAGTGGTTAGCACCACAGCAAAGTACACATGATGGGGAGTCCAAAACATCTAAGCATGCAACAAGGGGACAACCACATCAATAGCAACGAGCTCCTCAACTAGGCATCTCGTAACAAGTTTAACAAACTAACAGCCACATACACTTTTGCAAAGGAGATAAGCATGGCAAGATGAAATCTATCATGCAAGATAAAGCAACCATCATGTAGAGCATCTCATGATGAACATGTGGACATATCATTTGCTTCATTTGGATAAACATGCAACAAGTTATCACATTGCAAACATGGCATGAAAACAACTAATAGCAGCAGTTTATAACATGTAGCACTCTTCTCATGAAGATTAAGACATCTAGATGGACTCAAACATGCATGACACAATGGAACAAAACATAGTACATGTTACCACGATCATTTTGACATATCATACAAGCAAATCGGACATGCACAGTAAAAGTTATCCTCATCACAAAAATGCATCAGACAACTGAAAAACTAGGGACTTAGGGAAAAACGAAGCAACCTCAGGCGGTCAAACGGGTCGGACGGACCGGGTCGGATCCGAAGCGGGTCGGTCAAACGGGCGCGGGTCCCGCCCGCTAGGGTTCCTCGGCCCGATGTGGGCGCTGGATCGGGAGACCCGATCAGGGCGGCTCGCTCGAGCCCTTCGATGCGGTGGCCGGCGGCGGCTGGTGAAGGAGACCCCGCGGCGGCGCCCTGGCCCGGCGGGCGGCGGCTCCGGCCGGAGGGCGGCGGGGTGCGGCCTAGCTGTGGCCGGCGGCGAGGAGAGGCGAGGCCGGCGCGGCGGCAAGTTGGAGGAGCGGCGGCGGTGCGGCGTGGATCGAACTCCGGCGACGGGGAGGTTGAAGACGAAGGCGCGGGGTCGGCCCAGATCTGGCGCTGCGGCGGGCCGATCTCGGGCCCAGCGGGCCCACGCGGCGGGTGTGGAGGCACTGGCGGCGGCTCGGTGGAAGTACTGGCGGCGGTCGGTGGAAGCACGGCGCGGCAACGGTGGAAGCACGACGCGGCAGAGGTGGAAACACTAGGGTTTTGGACACAAAATTGGAGGGGGTGGACGTTTATATAGGCACAAGGAGCTAGGGTTGTCCAAATGAGGTGAGGTTTTCGGCCACGAGATCACAATTGAATGGCCTAGATGAAGGGAAGGGTTTGAGTTGGGTTGGTGGGCTGTTGGAGGGGTGTCTTGGGCCTCAAAGAGGAGGTACTTTTAGCCCACGAGGATAACTGTTGGAGCAACAAACGAACTCCAAACGCGACGCAACTTGACAAGCGGGTTACACATATCAAAACAACATCGCACGACAAGTCTCACGCCAAACCGGAAACGTTACACGGCCAAACACAAAAGAAGGACTCGGGGAAGCCACGGGCACGTGTGAGAGCGTCGGAACTCGAAACGGACAACGGGAAGAAACAAGTGGGACCGGATGCAAACGACAACACAAATGCAATGCAATGCACATGACAACATGACATGGATGGATGCACACACGCACACGACAAAACGATGAAAATCCGAAAAGACGAAGAACCCGGAATGGAACTGATGAAGCCAAAGTTATATATTGCCAAAAAGGGAAAGTATTACATCCAGGGCATTACAAACTCTCCTCTACTATGAAAAGATCTCATTCCGAGGTCTAGGATTGGAAGAAGAAGGGTACTCGGAACGAAGGTGATCTTCTCGTTCCCACGTAGCTTCTCGGTCGGTATGGTGTGACCACTTGACTTTCAAGAACTTGATTGACTTGTTGCAGGTCTTGCGCTCGGTTTCTTCGAGAATAGCAACTGGGTGCTCTCGGTAAGACAAGTCTTGTTGAAGATCAATCTCCTCAAACGAAATGGTGCGTTCAGGTGTCTTGAAGCACTTGCGGAGTTGAGACACATGAAACACATCATGAACATTAGTGAAGTTGGAAGGGAGCTCAAGTTGATAGGCTAGATCGCCTCTTTTGCCAAGGATCTTGAAAGGGCCCACGTATCTTGGAGCAAGCTTTCCTTTGATACCGAATCTTTGGGTGCCTTTCATAGGAGAAACACGGAGATAGACATGATCCCCAATGTTGAAAGCAAAATCACGATGCTTGCCGTCATAGTAACTCTTTTGACGCGACTGAGCGGCCTTGAGATTCTCACGTATGACTTTGCACATTTCTTCGGCTTCTGAGATCAAGTCATTGCCAAGAAGTTGACGTTCACCAGTCTCGGACCAGTTGAGGGGGGTACGACACTTTCTGCCATAGAGGATTTCAAACCGAGCTTTGCCGTCACTTGCTTGGAAACTGTTGTTGTAAGAGAACTCGGCAAACGGAAGGCAATCTTCCCATTTCATGCCAAAAGATATGACACAGGCTCTGAGCATGTCTTCTAGAATCTGATTCACTCTCTCGACTTGACCACTAGTCTGAGGGTGAAATGCAGTGCTGAAACGGATCTTAGTGCCCATGGCAGACTGAAAAGAGTCCCAGAACTTGGAAGTGAACAAACTTCCACGGTCTGAGGAGATAACTTGAGGAATGCCATGTAAGGACACAATTCTGGAAGTGTACAACTCTTCCAGTTGAGCTGCATTGATGGATTCTTTGACTGGAAGGAAGTGAGCGACTTTGGTAAGCTTGTCAATCACCACAAAGATAGAATCATTCCCTTTCTTGGACTTAGGAAAGCCAGTGACGAAATCCATTTCAATGTGGTCGAATTTCCACTCGGGAATAGGAAGAGGTTAGAGAAGACCGGCTGGACGTTGATGCTCTGCCTTCACTCTTCTGCAGACATCACATTCATTCACGAACTGAGCAATCTCCCTTTTCATGCGTGTCCACCAGTAAGATTGCTTGAGGTCTTGGTACATCTTGGAACTTCCAGGATGAATCGACAGGAGGGAGTCATGTGCTTCGTTCATTATGAGCTTCCTGAGATCACCCTTGGGAACCACGAGTCTGTCCTCAAAGAACAAGGTATCTCTCTCATCAACGCGATAGCACTTGTATTTGGGAGTACCCTTTGCAATACCATGTTTCACTTTCTGCACCATAGCATCACTGAGTTGGGCCTCACGGATCTGATCTTCCAAGGTAGGAGCAACTTGAAGATTTGCAAGAAAGCCTTGCGGAACAACTTGGAGGTTTAGCTTCCTGAATGCTTCACAAAGCTCAGGCTGGAACGGCTTGATAAGGAGACTGTTGCAATATGCCTTTCTGCTCAAAGCATCTGCAATGACATTTGCCTTGCCAGGTGTGTATTCGATGCTTGGATCATACTCTTGGATCATTTCGACCCAACGAGTCTGGCGGAGGTTCAGGTTCGGCTGTGTGAAGATGTACTTCAAGCTCTTGTGATCGGTGAAGATGTCGACTTTTCTGCCCAACAGAAGGTGTCTCCACGTAATCAAAGCGTGTACCACAGCTGCTAGTTCGAGATCATGAGTGGGGTAGTTCTTCTCACTTGGCTTCAGTTGACGAGAAGTGTATGCCACAATCTTCTTGTCCTGCATTAGCACACCACCAAGTCATTGAAGAGAAGCATCACAGAATACTTCGTAGGGCTTGGACTCATCTGGAGGAGTAAGAGTTGCAGCAGAGATGAGCTTTTCTTTGAGAGTTTTGAAAGCCACATCACAATCTGGAGACCAGTTGTACTTGACATTCTTCTGCAGCAAGTTGGAGAGAGGATTGGCAATCTTGGAGAAGTTCTCAACGAACCTTCTGCAATAGCTAGCAAGACCAAGGAAGCTTCGGAGTTGCTTGACGTTCTGAGGAGGTTCCCAGTTGACAATCGCTTCAACTTTCTCGGGGTTCACAGCAATACCGTCAGCGGAGATGATATGGCCCAGATATAAGACCTTATCTAGCCAGAATTCGCACTTGGAGAACTTGGCATAGAACTTATGTTCACGGAGTCTGTCGAGAACCAGACGGAGGTGCTTTTCATGATCCTCTTCATTCTTGGAGAAAACCAAAATGTCATCCAGATACACAAGCACAAACTCGTTGGTGTAGGGGTTGAAAATGTAGTGCATCATTCTCGAGAAGGTAGGTGGAGCATTAGCGAGGCCAAATGACATGACTGTATACTCATAGGAGCCGTAGCTCGTTCTGAAGGCAGTCTTGTGGATATCTTCTTCGTGAATGCGAATTTGGTGATAACCCATTCGGAGATCGAGCTTTGAGAACACTTTAGCTCCTTTGAGCTGCTCGAACAATTCATTGATGTTGGGGAGCGGATACTTGTTCTTTATTGTCTTCTTGTTCAATGGCCGGTAATCAACGCAGAGGCGCTCCGTGCCATCCTTCTTCTTGACAAATAAGACACCACAGTCCCAAGGAGACGTACTAGGCCTGATCAGACCCATACGCTCTTGTTCATCAAGCTGTTTCTTCAACTCATTCAACTCTTCAGGGGAGAGCTTGTACGGACGCCGGCATGCTGGCTCAGTACCAGGCTCGAGTTCAATGGCGAATTCCACTTGACGATGTGGAGGCATGCCTGAAAGTTCTTCAGGAAAAACGTCTTCGTATTCGTTAACCACCGGAATTTGAGAGATGGCATTAATCTCGCCCTTGTCATTGAGAGAGAAAAGCCTGATTGTGTTATCCCGAGAGGCGAAGATAATCACGTCTTCATTAGGATGAGTAATCTTGACTTCCTTATTTCCACCATCAATGTGAGCATCATGCTGAGAAAGCCAGTCCATCCCGAGAATAAGATCAATGTCGGAATTGCCGAGAATAACCGGATTAGCCAGAAAGCGGTAATCACCCATGCGAATAGATACATTCGGAGCAACTGAGTTGGAAGTCATTTGCAAACCCGGAGAAATAATCTTCAAAGGTCTAGGAATGCTCTCCGAAACCAATTCATGCTTAGCAACAAAAGGTCTTGAAATGAAGGACAACGATGCACCCGAATCAAACAATACTTTTGCAGGAATAGAGTTAACTGGAAGGTTACCAAGTATCACATCTGAAGAATTCTCTGCTTGCGCTGCATTCATCAGATTCACTCTTACTGACTTGGGGTTGTGCTTGACAATAGCAGTGCTGACAGGTGGAGGAGGCGGAAGGCGCCTTGGGTTGGGGCACTTGTTAGCATAATGACCCTTCTGGCCACACTTGTTGCAGATCACTTCTGAGAGAGACGGAAATGAGGAGCACTTGACTTGGAACCTTGAAACTGATTCTTTGACTGGTTGCTTGGGTTGGGTGGGTGGGAGAAACCACGGCCACCAGAGTTCTTGTTGTTATTGTTGTAGGGAGCTCTGATCACTGGAGGAGGTGGAAGCAAAAACTTATGTTGCTTCGCGACCACTTGAGAAGATGAGGAGGAGTGAACAGCGTCTCTGATCCTCTTTTTGGAAGCTTACATCTTGAGCTGGGCTGCCTCTTGCTTAAGCGCCATGTTATAGAATTTGTCAAACTCATCAGGCTCGAACAAGGTGAGAGCAAGTTGAAGTTCATCCTTCAGACCACCACGGAACTGATAGATCTTGCTCTTGGCATCTGGGATGTCTTGCTTGGCATAGCGGGCAAGGTTTTGGAACTTGACATTATATTGGTAGACAGTCATTGAGCCTTGCTTCAGGTTGCGGAATTGCTCACGCATACCCTCGATGACACTTGTTGGAATGTGGTGAGAGCGAAAGTCCTTGCAGAAATCATCCCAGGAGATTTCACGCCCTGCTCTGGAGTCTTTGTACTGCTGCCACCAATCAGCTGCTTGGTCCTTGAGTTGAAAGGCTGCAAACTTCACATAGTCCTCGGGCCTCACGTTACTGCACTCAAAATGCTTCTTGATATCAGTAATCCAGTCTTCAGCATCGAGAGGGTCCACGCAGTAACTGAAAGCCTTTGGTTGATTTGCCAAGACTGGTTGAGCGTAGCAAAGTGCTGTTGGTTGAAGAAATTGCCTTGGTTCCCATGAGCACCCTGATTTTCTTGATTTGCTTGCATTTGCTGCATCATCTGCATAAGCATCTGGGTGTTCTGATTCGTAGTCTGCATAATTGCTCTCCAGGCCTCAGACGGAGGAGGGGAAGGAGGACGTTCAGGAACCTCTTCACCCTCTGGGTTAGCGTTGGGAACCCTTTTAGGAGCCAGCCTGAAAGAGATGACCACCATTAGACATTTGATTGAAAGAAGATATAAGCTGAAACAACAGCTAGAATTGCAACATAGTCTTCACAAGAATCATTCGAATAAGAGGAACGAATGAAATTCTCAGTTTAATGATAACAACAATCTTCACGAGAAGCCACTTAGGAGACAAAATGTAAATAAGAAAAACAACAAGGTGTAGATGGAACAAATACAAGATAGGAGCTTCGTTCGACATCTTTGTGCTGAAAGCTTATGGAACGTGTTACAAAAGGGTTTTGCAATCCCCGGATCAGCATAGCCAAGGACCCTTTAAGATGCAACTCCCGATCGGAACATCGGCCATAAAACCACTTCACTCAATGTAGAACCCCGAACTCCATATCCTGCATTCGTTGGAAGAATGCCTACGAGCTACTAGATGAACCCACCTATTAATTTCCGAAAGTTTCCAGTTATGCAATCAGGTGTTGGGGATACAGGGGAAGCATCGCGCACTCAACTCTAATCCTACATCCAGCTGTATCCATCCTTCAACACATAACCAGTTATTTTCGGAAACCGTCTACCTCAGACCTTCGAAATGCATCTACTATACAAGCTATGGCAATACTCCCGAACTACCTCCCCAGTACTGGGTGATGTCGGGGTTATCTTGCCACTAACCGTATAGGAGAGTTTTCGATGTCGGCCGTCTTAAGTATTCTAGAACTGCCGCGATATGTTTGTGACGACAATACCTCGGAGCTCAACTCCCCGGGACACTACCACAACCCCTAATGTCAGGAGGCATCGAGAACAATATTCTCGTCACAAAGACATCGGAACAATCCAAACAATACTCGCGAGATTCCTAAAAAAAATTGTGCAATTTTTGAGAGTAGAAGAGACAAGAGTAATCGTCAGGAGTCCTCACCAGAGTGAAAAGAGTTGAGGAGCAAAAGAAATCCTACTCTCCGATATAAATATAGGACTCAAACCATTTTAAGTGTGTGCCTAGACTCAACCGTCAATGATTCGATCAAACAGTGGGGGCTTCTAGGTCGGAGAAGGCTCTGAATACCAACTTGAAATGCCCAGGATGGGACTATATCTCCTACGTGTCGAGGCACGACTTAAAGATATAAGCCCATTCTGGAATGATCGCAAGTTTGGTACCTTTGCACATCTCATGTAAAAATAGGGATGAAAGCGAAAAGATAGTTAGCTTACACTCGCCACGTCACACAATTCATTACATAGCCAATCATCATTCAAAACATCACAACCCGTCTACGGGTGAAGATCCAAATGAAAGACACCAAACATACATAACCACAGGTCTGAATCGCCCCTAATAGAAACCTCTACTGATCGTCGGGATAGTGCACAAAGTAACGACTACAGTCCTCGTCGTACTCCCAGTACAGCTCGGTGCCGTCACTTGAATAGATCGCCTGAGTACCTGCATCTGGTGTGGTGTAGAATCTGTGAGCCACAGAGGACTCAGCAATCCCGTTCCCGGGTAACACAACTATCTAAGCCTTGGGTGTGGAACAAGGCTGAAGAAAGAACAAGAGGTTGCAGCAGCACTAGCACTAACTTACGTAAAGAGAGCGAGAAGAGAAGTGCCTCGGACGAAAAGGTGATCACGAAGTGATCCTAACTAATCAAGTCAAACATAACCCCACCGTGTTCACTTTCCGAACGCCTTTCGGAAAATGACCGTCACGGTACTCACGCTGGTAGTGTGTTCTGAACATGGTGTCAAGTTGTCTACAACCGGATATTAACAAATTCCCATCTGCCACATAACCGCGGGCACGGCTTTCGAAAGTTCATAACCCTGCAGGGGTGTTCCAACTTGGCCCATGACAAGCCCACGATCCGCGGAGTCGCAACTCCAAGGTGGGAAGGCCCGAGTATCCTCGGAATCCCGTGCTCAAGATACTCCAACTAAGGTAAGGCTAATCCAGCAAATCCTCCCGGCGTGCCGACACCCTGATAGTAGCCGCGCGTATCTAGTCTCAGGCCACGACCGGATGAGCGCTACGTACAGATACCGAAGACCCTAGCGAACTAGGTGGCACCGCAAGTGGCTCTAGTTTGGACCAACACTCAAATCGAGCACTGGCCCAGGGGGGTTGATCAATTAATCCTCGGGTTAATTACTCCCTCGACAAGTTTTTAGTTGTTTAGGCAAATTGTACCAATGTTGGGACTTGCTGGAAAAGACTTAGCACTTAGCGGTTTATCGAGGGGGTCACATAACCCCAACCGTGTGAGGAACGCATAATCAAGGAACATAACACCGGTTTATACGGTTCCTAGGGCGGCATGAGTGGAACAAATCACCAAGCAAAAGGCTTAGCCTTCCACCCATTACCAATATATAGATGATTTCATTTAAGAATTATATAGTGTGATATCCCAACAAGCTTCAACAAGAAGCAAGAATCTTCAAATCTTCTCCTGCAACTAGCAATGCTATAAGAGGGGCTGAGCGAAGCTTACTTAGCCAATCAAAGGTTTGCATAGGTAGGGTGGTTAGACAGATTCATGGTTACAATAGGAGGCTGACAGGAAAACATGGGCATCGAGGCAAAAGCTATAGAGCGAGACTTGTAGCAATAGGCAAAGATAGTAATGATATCCGGGTCAGGTCATCTTGCCTGTAGAGTCGTCGATGGGATCGTAAGAGAGCTCCTCGTTCTCAACCTCGGTAGTAACCTCGTTCTCGCACTCGTTCTCGGCTTCCGGCTCTACTCGAAACAAAACACACGAGGCACGAAATCAACAAGATGCAATGCGCAAACTACAGGATGCATGGCTGATGCACTAAGGAAGCACTACAGATGCACTTAGGAAGCACAGAAAGACAACATAGGAAACACAGAGATACAGCACAAGGAACATGACAATGTGCAACAAGCAAGAAACTTCAAAACATGCTAACAAGAGGATATTATGAATCTACATGCAAAACCACACAAGTTACATATATGACTTGCTCAAAACGGAGCAACGGGCTAAAAGATACACCCGAAACAATAAACATGCAAAAGCTGAAACTAACAGCCACATAGCAACTTCGGGGCAAGAAATATATAGTCTACAACACTCAAACATCATGACAAGAAGCATGGACATAAAGTAGACATAACCTACAACAAAAAATTCCATTGGAGCATCTCCATAGGAGGCATGGATCAATAGCAATAAGCTATGACATTTTGAACATGACAACAAAACCTGACAACAGTATTTGTAGCAACTTGGGGGCAAGAATTAAATATGCTACAGCCACCCAAATGAGCATGTGAGAGCATGAATGGATAGCCAACAACATATACAACAAGGAATCATCAATAGTCACCCCAAAACTAGCATGGATTTGCCTAGAACAACAAGCAAACATGGCATCTGGAAATTACAGATTCCAGACTTAGTGAAATTTTACTAAGTGTTAAAACAACAGTAATATCATGGCATGTTTGTGAGCAAGTTTAAGTCACCTCAAAGCATAACATGGCAAGTGGTTAGCACCACAGCAAAGTACACATGATGGGGAGTCCAAAACATCTAAGCATGCAACAAGGGGACAACCACATCAATAGCAACGAGCTCCTCAACTAGGCATCTCGTAACAAGTTTAACAAACTAATAGCCACATACACTTTTGCAAAGGAGATAAGCATGGCAAGATGAAATCTATCATGCAAGCTAAAGCAGCCATCATGTAGAGCATCTCATGATGAACATGTGGACATATCATTTGCTTCATTTGGATAAACATGCAACAAGTTATCACATTGCAAACATGGCATGAAAACAACTAATAGCAGCAGTTTATAACAAGTAGCACTATTCTCATGAAGATTAAGACATCTAGATGGACTCAAACATGCATGACACAATGGAACAAAACATAGTACATGTTACCACGATCATTTTGACATATCATACACGCAAATCGGACATGCACAGTAAAAGTTATCCTCATCACAAAAATGCATCAGACAACTGAAAAACTAGGGACTTAGGGAAAAACGAAGCAACCTCTGGCGGTCAAACGGGTCGGATGGACCGGGTCGGATCCGAAGCGGGTCGGTCAAACGGGCGCGGGTCCCGCCCGCTAGGGTTCCTCGGTCCGATCTGGGCGCTGGATCGGGAGACCCGATCATGGCGGCTCGCTCGAGCCCTTTGATGCGGTGGCCGGCGGCGGCTGGTGAAGGAGACCCCGCGGCGGCGCCCTGGCCCGGCGGGCGGCGGCTCCGGTCGGAGGGCGGGGGGGTGCGGCCTAGCTGCGGCCGGCGGCGAGGAGAGGCGAGGCCGGCGCGGCGGCGAGTTGGAGGAGCGGCGGCGGTGCGGCACGGCGCTCCGACGGCGGCGCGGATCGAACTCCGGCGGCGGGGAGGTTGAAGACAAAGGCGCGGGGTCGGCCCAGATCTGGCGCTGCGGCATGCCGATCTCGGGCCCAGCGGGCCCACGCGGCGGGTGTGGAGGCACTGGCGGCGGCTCGGTGGAAGCACTGGCGGCGGTCGGTGGAAGCACGGCGCGGCAACGGTGGAAGCACGATGCGGCGGAGGTGGAAACACTAGGGTTTTGGACGCAAAATTGGAGGGGGTGGACGTTTATATAGGCACAAGGAGCTAGGGTTGTCCAAATGAGGAGATGTTTTCGGCCACGAGATCACAATTGAACGGCCTAGATGAAGGGAAGGGTTTGAGTTGGGTTGGTGGGCTGTTGGAGGGGTGTCTTGGGCCTCAAAGAGGAGGTACTTTTAGCCCACGAGGATAACTGTTGGAGCAACAAACGAACTCCAAACGCGACGCAACTTGACAGGCGGGTTACACATATCAAAACAACATCGCACGACAAGTCTCACGCCAAACCGGAAACGTTACACGGCCAAACACAAAAGAAGGACTCGGGGAAGCCACGGGCACGTGTGAGAGCGTCGGAACTCGAAACGGACAACGGGAAGAAACGAGTGGGACCGGATGCAAATGACAACACAAATGCAATGCAATGCACATGACAACATGACATGGATGGATGCACACACGCACACGACAAAACGACGAAAAACCCGAAAAGACGAAGAACCCGGAATGGAACTGATGAAGCCAAAGTTATATATTGCCAAAAAGGGAAAGTATTACATCCGGGGCATTACAGAGAGACCAGGTGGACTCTTTAACGCAAAAAGGGAGCGTTGGAATAAGGGTCAATGACGACATAGGGCATTACTTCCAAACGCATAAAGGTTTGCGACAAGGAGAACCGATGTCGCCAATCTTATTCAATATTGTCATAGACATGTTGACAATTCTCATAGGGAGGGCCAAGGATGCTGGGCGGGTAGGGGGCTTGGTTCCGCATTTAGTTGACGGGGGAGTATCCATCCTGCAGTATGCTGATGATACTATCATCTTTATGGAGCATGATTTGGCAAAAGCTAGGAACATGAAACTAGTGGTATGCTTGTTTGAACAATTGTTGGGGTTGAAGATTAACTTTCACAAAAGTGAATTGTTCTGCTTTGGAAGAGCTAAAGAAGAACAACAAGCTTACAAAGAATTGTTTGGCTGCGATTTGGGGTCTCTACCCTTCACGTATCTAGGCATACCAATTCATCATCGTAAGCTCACAAACAAAGAGTGGAAGAGCATTGAGGATCGATTTGAGAAGAAAAAAACTAAGCTCCTGGAAGGGGAAGCTTATTTCATATGGAGGACGATTGATTCTCATTAATTCGGTCCTTACCAGTATGCCTATGTTCCTATTGTCTTTTTTCGAAGTTCCGGTTGGAGTACGGATAAGGCTAGACTTTTATCGATCACGTTTCTTTTGGCAGAGTGATGAATCCAAAAGAAAGTATAGACTCGCTAAGTGGGATATCATTTGCAGACCGAAAGACCAAGGGGGTCTAGGTATTGAAAACTTAGAGGTGGAGAATCGATGCTTACGCAGTAAATGGTTATACAAGCTATCTTGTGAAACGAACGCCACCTGGGCACAGATTCTTCGTAATAAGTACCTTCGGACCAAAATACTGTCCCAGGTGACGGTCAGACCGATTGATTCGCCCTTTTGGAAGGGACTCATGCGAGTGAAATCAACCTTTTTCAATAGGGAAAAATTTATACTTGGAGATGGTACATCCACAAGATTCTGGGAGGATACATGGCTAGGGGAGACACCTCTGGCAATTCAATATCCGTCTCTTTATAATATTGTTCAACGAAGAGACGCTTACGCTGCAACGGTATTACATTCAACTCCCCTTAATATCCAGTTTAGAAGGAAGTTAGTGGGAAACCGTTGGGAAGCTTGGCTACATCTTGCGAGACGACTGATGGATGTCCAACTTTCTCAACGTCCAGATCAGCTGCGCTGGAAACTAGCTGAGAATGGGGTGTTTTCAGTGAAATCCATGTATCTGGATATTATTAACACTAGTGTGGTTCCTAGCTCGAAACATGTGTGGAAAGTAAAAATACCTCTAAAAATCAAAGTGTTTATGTGGTTTGTACATAAACGGGTCGTCTTAACTAAAGATAATTTGGCAAAAAGGAACTGGACGGGGTCTAAATGATGTAGTTTTTGTGATCGTGATGAATCTATTAGACACCTCTTCCTAGATTGCCCTATGGCCAAGATTTTATGGAGGTCGGTTCAGATAGCCTTTAATATAAACCCCCCGTTTTTCATACACACGCTATTTGGGACGTGGCTGCATGGGATTGATGTAGTAACAGCGAGACATATCCGAGTGGGAGTATGCGCTTTACTATGGGCTATTTGGAACTGCAGAAATGATTTGGTTTTTAACAGAACAACAAATATTCACTTCTTTCAGGTTATCTTAAGGGCCACTACTTTTATCCATATGTGATCGCTACTCACTCAGACGGAGGTCAGGGAGCCTTTGGTTACTGCATCTATCCGCTGGGAGACGGTAGCTCGGGATATCTACAACCGGTTTGTATGGCGGTCATGTAATAGGATAGGTGTTTAGTAACTTATCTGTCTTTTGCTTGTCGGCTGTGGTGGTCCTGTTTCCCTTTGTATTCGGAGTTTGTAAGATCTTTATTGGACCTGTTTGACTTTTAATAATATGATCATATGCATCATTCTTATGCAGAGGCCGGGGATCAAGCCCCTTTTTGAAGAAAAAAATTACTCTTTCGAAACACGTTCCCCTCCTTCCACCAAGCCCAGATGTCCAGCATGACCAGCTTCTTCTTCCCCTGCCGCTGTTCATGGTTTGTTTCAGACTTCAGATTTCAATTTTCAGTACCCTTAGCTGATGCCATGCCGCCAACTTAAGGGATTCCTAAGTCAAACTGGAGCCTGTTTGATTCGAGATTCTTCCGTTGAACTTGTGCGCATATAGAATTCAAAAAGGAGCAGGTGCGGTGTTTCGAGATTTGTCGTGCACATTTGACCGAAGAACTGGTTTGGCCAATTGCCTAGCTGCATGCATACTGCTTCGAGACAAGAGATGAAGAGAACATAGAGTTAGGTAACATAGTTCGCCGACTCACAGATTTGTCTGACTTGCTACATTAAAGAAGGACGTGAGATACTTGTTGTTACCCTGCATTTTTTTTCCTGTATACCTGCATGTTTCTTCAGCTCATTCATACGTGTCCCCGGCATCACCACATGAACAAATGGCTCCTTATTTAGTTTTTTTTTTCTTCATAGAACGGCATTCGTTGCTGCTGCTCCTTTTGAAACCTGCGGGCAAGTTTCGTTGGTCCAAATATATTGCTCGTAATTAGTGCAAAAATGTTGAAAGGAACTGCTCGCTTTAATTGTGAAAAGCGAAGGATGTGGGGAAGGGGATTGCACAGTGGGGTTAATCAGAGAGCAGTACATGTTGCAAATTCAACTAATACTTTTTTCTGTTGCTGAAGGATGAATCTAGATCATTCTGGTCGGAAGGATATGGTCGAGTCAGCCTCAGGACTTGAGAAGTGTCCTTGTGATTTCTGGAAGTAGCAGTACGAACTGAGCGAGATGGGTCTCGGAGACTCGGATCCATGCGTACACGTACGGAGTACATGTCAACCGAGATGGAGGAGGAAGCAACCAAACCCAATGTTGACCGGAAGCTCAGCTCAGCAGTGCCTGCTTTCTCCGGAAGGCGCAGTGAACAGGGCCTGGGATTTGGACGCGGTACGGGCGTGATCCGCCGTGCCGCCTCGGCGCGAGCTCGGCCCGTGCTGGCCCTTTCAGGCGGTTTATTAAGCTCGTACTGGCCGCCCTGTAGCGCGATGGCGGTGACGGCCCTGATCAGTGCGCTCTGGGCCGGTGGTTCGCCGCCGGTGCAGGGCCGGGGTCGCTGTCGCGGAGATCCGCCCGGTCGGACCGTTTCAGGGTGCTCTAGAACCGGCCGTCCTTGCTCGATAGTGTTGCGCGCGTCAGCGTTGATTGTCCCCGGATTGCGCGGCCGGCGTGGGGTCTCGCGCAGCCACACGCCGCGGCGCGCCCTGGTCGGCATGGCACCGCGGGCTCGGCGGCCAACCAAACCAGTCCCGAGCACGTGAAGGGCGGCGGCAACGCCAGAAGCCGCGCGCGTCGCCGTCAGTCGCTGCATGCATGGCGATCGCGCGTCGGCAGGAGCAGGCGTTATCCCCGGTGCAACTTGCAGAGCGGGGCCGAGCGGGGAGCGTAGCGGCGGCGGCGCTACGGTCCACCGACCGGGTCGCGGGGCGCGTCGCCTTGCGCCGCGGACGGGCTGGCCCAGGGAACCGCGCCGAGCGGTGTCGGTGGCCGGAGCGTCGGGCGGGCCTCTCCCGTCGCATTCCGGCGTCCGCGTACGTGTTCCCCGTGGCGCAGGCCGAGCCTGTCAGGCCACATATAGGGCTCCGAAAATATGGCTGTTTTCGCGCGGGTTGTGCTCGTCAGGTGACATTGCCCGGTGCAAGTTGCCAATGGAACGATATAAATCGATCGGATCACGAATCGGGCTCGCGATCAATCATCCACCGACTTTTCTCCAAGTTGGTACGGTTGATCGGCACGCGATCGCGCGGACGGTTGTCACTTGGCAGTACGTACTACTATGTTCTTAGCGAGCCTCTCTCAACATTTTTTTTCGGGTGAAAATATTGTATTACTCATTTCGAAGGTTCATACAATCAATCACAGCTAGTTCTAAAACTTTCGCACGGCCAGACCCTAGCCAAGTCATGGTTCTTCCCTCAACACGAGCAAATCTCGCTAGGCTATCACTAACTTTATTTTGGCTACGATTTACATGAGTATAAGGGACATAAGGTATTTAATCTCTTTGATGACCGACGTGTAGATCGATCTGTCCATCCCCGGAGCCTGGATCAATTTGACCGTCACTATTGAATCCAGGTCCATGCCTCCATCTGCACCGGTAGCTAGCTTCTCTGTAGTGAAAAGGACAAACCTTCCATACACGCACAAAGCTCGGCTTCAAGAGCATCTCAACATTCATCCCGCCATTCAGTTTGAGCAATTCAAATGCACCACATCTAACAATTCAACTACGAACATAAACATAGTTCTTTCAATCCAACAATTTTCAACTAGAAGCATAAACATTGTCCACCAAGTCCAACAAGTTCATAAAGAACCAGTACATATCACATAGTTTATTATCAAAAGCCATCATCAAACCCCCACCAAATAACGCACTTCCATGGTCACTGCCATCACCCGAACTACAATAGGAACTATAGCCGCCGCTAAAGAAGAATCTCGATCTCATCGAGATCTTTCCCCTAGTGATTTGACAATATTGTCAAGTTGCTTCATTCATCGAGCTCGCATCCATGAACATGATAACACGCTCCAGGTACTTCCTCTTGATCATTTTCTCTTCGGCGTCCATTCCAAGCCTTTGCTCCTCGAGTGGAAGTGCTCATCGCTTGCATGCCTTCCTATGTTTTTTCGCCATCTTAGCTCCCTACTTCTCCTACACCATTTTGAGGTCCATCCACCTCGTCATCTTCTCTTCCTTGTGTTCGGCCTCCAAGACTCTATTTGTATCGATCATTCCAACCCTCCTCCTCCTTCACTACATAGGAGTTGTGACACACTATTCATCAAAATCCTCATTAACATCAATAGACGCTCAATTTTGTCCTCCTCGTGTATTTCATAGTATCTCCTTGCTCACTTTTCATTCACTCATAGCAGCTTCCTCGAGAGTCCAGTTGCGAACGTCGGCTTGCGCTACCTCTGGCTATCGGTGAGCACAATTGGCGACCAGGCAGTCGTCGAGGAGCAATCGGTGATGGTAGTGGCCTTGTCGCCACTCTTTGAGCATGGCGCCACGGGCCGCACCACTTTCACCCTGATGGCCTAGAAGACACACATGGTTGCAAACTTTTGGTTGAATTTATGTGCCATCTATTTGGGAACGGAGTTACTAAATCACAAGACTTGTACAGAGCACAATACACAAACATATCACATTCATTTCATAAAGGTGATGCATTTCATACATATTTTTTGTCTGCATATTTATAGATTAGCCACCAAACAAGTGAAACGCAAATTTATCTAGACTTCCAAGGAAACGACGATGACGAAGAAAATCTTGACGTTGATGTGGGGAAGGGGAAGCGAGCGACTTTCCCAAAGTTGTAAGGCATATAATTTTTCTATAATAATCGGCAATGCATGATAAATAAGAACATGATAAAAGTAGAGAAACTAGAGTAAGTGGCAAACTTACAATTGCTTCAAAAATTGCCAAGAAGGCCAACTAAAATCGCAATCGTTGTGCGACTTGAAACTTTTTGTGTAGTGCAACTAAAATACAAGAATGCCCCCTATGTGACATTTTAGTAGCCTACACAAAATACTCTTACGAAAAAAGTGTTTTATGCAGTACAGTGAAATATCACAACAAAAATGGTGTTTGTACATAAGCCTATTGGCATAAAAAGTAGAACACGTTGATTTGATATACTAGACAACCAAACACATAGTAATAAAAGTGATAATAATAAGTGTAGTATTAAAGTGATAACATCCCAAGAAACAGCATAAGCTAGTTTGTTTAAGCTATGTAGGACAATCATGCGAACAAAATTACTAGGACATATTTTCAGTTTATTCATCACTGGTGAAACAAATAGTACCTTCATACTCATGTCTTTCATCATCGGTGATACAATCGTAAGGTTCCAAATCTAGTCTTATTGCGCATAAAGGACATGCTAACTTGCATAGAAAACTAACATACAAATTTACAACACAATAACTCATGCACAAGATGCATACCAAACTACAAACTTTAACGCTAATAGAAAGGAATAGAGTTCACCATCGTGTGTGCGGAGACTGAAGAACGATGAAGCACATGCCGGGTCTACAGCCGCCCACACATGCATGGGAGACCCGGCGGCCGACGGCTGGGGCGGAATGCAAATGTAGGATCGGATGGACGACGCCACGAAGGTAGTGACAACGCCGAAGGATGTTGGATCTGCCTCATTGCATCGCATGATGTCGACCATGGCACAGCCATGTGCTATTTTTTAACAATCTCTCGACCAGACAGAGCTAGGACCAGTGGCCGAGAACGGTCATGGCCTACAAAGAGTGGTTCTGGAAATGGTGAAGATAAATATAGTTGTGCACGACATGGCCATGTTTCCATTTGTTTTTGTTTGCTCGTGTGCTTGATGAGATACTGATTGAAGTGATAAAAGCTATAGGAGGGATATATATGCAGCCATGTGCTATTTTTTAACAATCTCCGTGTGTATGTAGGCACGTTATCCAGAACATGGAAAATTGCCGGAAATGCTTTGTATTTTCTTGTTCATGGCATTGTTAAGGCAAAAAATATTAGATTTTCTTGTTCATGTCCATTTTTTCATTTAGTATGGCTGCATTGCATAAGTGTTTCAGAAAATAATTAGATTTTAAATGCTGGTAATTTCTTTACAAAATGAAACATGAACTCATAATCATGTCAGATTTGTTTTGGGGTGGCACTTTTAGTGTAAAAACCTGGCAACTTTTATTAGAACCCAAAACCTTGATCAAGTACCGTCATGACAAATCTCCGCAAACTAGCATGTAACCACGATGTGTTCTTCAACATCATGGCAAGTAGTATATATGCATGATGACATTTTCTTTATACACAGATTTCCCATGATATGTTTTTTTGGTCTTGACTACTTATGTTCTTTTTAGCTTGTAGCTATGTTTATGCCATGGTATTTTAGTTTTCTTGCTTTTAGCTATAAACAATTCAAATGGAAAATTTGTTTCTTCGTACACAAATTTTATGGCAAATTTTATGATCTTTCCATGGGCACTTTAAAGTTTTTATACTACATTTTCAATTACTATTCACATGGCGACGTTATTGTATTGACCATGGAATATTCATATACATCACATCGCAAATTCGTATCATCTTTTCTCAAAACATGACAAAACCTATAAATCTTTTGTAATTTGTTAAGCTCTTTTCTTGGGAAATATATGACTTTTTCATCTGTAGCAAGCTTAGGTTCAAGTATAATTTGTTAAGCTTTATTGTTTATGTTCTCAAGTGACGGCAAAGTGTTAGTTCCTCATGTGTGGCAAATGTAAAAATTTCATGCATGCCTTTTTGCTACAAAGGAAATGACCACCTTTTGTATATATTCAGATATGGTAAACTTATGTACAAACATACCCAGCACCAGCTAGTTTATAATTGTTGAGAATGGATATTTTCTTATTCGAAATTGTAATGGTCACCATGATTTTCAACAAAATAAATCCGTTCACTTTGCCATCGTTTTTTCCAAAAGAACAAAACTACTAAATTTGCAATGTCACCCGTTACAAGCTTTTGACAAGGTTAAATGTTGGTTAGATAATACCTTTTCTATTTTTTCTGTGCAATTTTATTATAGATACCTTGGCAAGTTTACTAATTATAGAATGTTAATTTTATTAATTAGACATTGGTAGTTTCATTGTAGGTAACTAGATGATACCCCGCGCGTTGCTGCGGTAACTTTGTTAAAAAAAGTGTAAATAGTTGCTAAAAGTAACTAAATCAAATGAAAAGAAAATATAAGCCTAAAAATCAATAAAAAATAGCCTCTAAAAATAAAATAACATCTTTTGAATTACTGTTAAACATATCATTTTGAACAAACATGTGAAGGTGACTAACATGCATCTATGATGTGGCACAATTACGTGCATAGACTAATGCAAAAATAATTGTAATCTATAAGTTCGCTTATGTGGCAGATTTTGCATGGCGTATTGGGAGAAAACTTAAATGCATGTCATTGGTGGGGATGTTGAGGTGGTCACTTTGCATATTGAATTGGGACCAACTTCTTAAGAATGTAAGATATGTCAATTCTATCTATTTAGACCATGAAAATTTTATTAATACGTCCTTGGCAATTTCAACTTACTACCATGCAATTTAACTTAGCCATGCAAAACAACATTTGCCATGATATTAGGTTGTGACATTGCCATGCCCCTACTTTGTAGACCATGGCAAATTTGTTTAACATCACATGGCAAATATTTCTTCAAATAGCATGGCAAATTCATATATGCACAGTTGCCATGATGTTATAGAGGTACTTTTGCCACGGTATTTTTATATGTTTTTAAGGAACAAAAAGATGCATGGCAAAATTACTTTCCCGAGACCATGGAAATTTAGTTTTTACCATGGCTATTTTTATACTCACAGCTTGGCAATTTAGTTGATGCTTTTTAAGCATGATGGGAAATTGGTTTGTATGCATCATGATAAATTTAGTTATAGATCGTGGCAAATTTAATTCATGCACCATGGAAAAAATTGTTTATGGATCGTTGCAATTTGTTGGGACCTAGATATTTTTACCATGATACTATTTATATTTTGACCAATTAAAAAATTGACAAAAACCATGGCAAAAAATTAGCATGCCCATTTTATTTGTTAGACCATGTAAAAAATTATCCAGTTTTTAGAGCATGACAACTTTTTGCTGAGCAAACCAAGGCAAATTCCTTTTTTTGGTACACATTTGTTAAATAGACCATGGTTAATTCCTTTGGTTCACCATGTCAAGTTTTGTTTGAATTTTTGTACATCTTGGTATCTTTCATATTATTTAAGGTTTTATTTTTATGTTTTAATATATGGAATATTTACTTCCCCATTCATGGCAATTGTTTACTTCATGTATGTCATTTTAGATAAGGAAAACTTATGTTCAGACATACGGAAAAATTACCTCCTTTTTTATTCTCTACATCATCGCAAATTTTATACAAGTTTGTCTCTCTACATTTGCCATGAAAATTTACTATGCATGATTTTGTATACAACATGGTAATAAATTTTGTGTACTAGACGTGAACAACATTTTTGTATACAACATGGTAATAAATTTTTCCACATTTCATTGCAATAGTTACTACATGTGACATTTGTGAATTTTTTTTTGTTTCGGTATATTAAATACTTATGGACAGTTTTTCCCAAAAAAATATGCAAAAGGGAATTGTATTGGGTTATATTAAATAGTTATGGACAGTTTTGCCAAAAAAAACGTGCAAAAGGGAATTGTATTGGGCTGTGAGGCCTAGCGAAAAGCCTGGTTGACGCTCGATTTGGGAGGGGATTTAGATCAAACGGAGATATTCGTTAAGGGAGTTCGCATTGAAGGAAATATGCCCTAGAGACAATAATAAAGTTGTTATTTTTATTTCCTTATATCATGATAAATGTTTATTATTCATGCTAGAATTGTATTAACCGGAAACTTAGTACATGTGTGAATACATAGACAAAACAGAGTGTCCCTAGTATGCCTCTACTAGACTAGCTCATTGATCAAAGATGGCTATGTTTCCTAGCCATAGACATGAGTTGTCATTTGATCAACGGGATCACATCATTAGGAGAATTATGTGATGGACTAGACCCATCCGTTAGCATAGCACTATGATCGTTTAGTTTTACTGCTATTGCTTTCTTCATGACTTATACATGTTCCTATGACTATGAGATTATGCAACTCCCGAATACCGTAGGAACACCTTGTGTGCTATCAAACGTCACAACGTAACTGGGTGATCATAAAGATGCTCTACAGGTGTCTCCGAAAGTGTTCGTGGTGTTGGCATAGATCAAGACTAGGATTTGTCACTCCGAGTGTCAGAGAGGTATCTCTGGGCCCTCTCGGTAATGCACATCATAATAAGCCTTGCAAGCAAAAGACTAATGAGTTAGTCATGAGATGATGTATTACGGAACGAGTAAAGAGACTTGCCGGTAACGAGATTGAACTAGGTATAGAGATACCGACGATCGAATCTCGGGCAAGTAACATACCGATGACAAAGGGAACAACGTATGTTGTTATGCGGTTTGACCGATAAAGATCTTCGTAGAATATGTGGGAGTGATACGTCCAAAACGTATCTATAATTTCTGCTTGCTCCATGCTTCTTTTGTGTGATATTGCTATGATATTTATGCACTTCCATACACTTTTGATCATATTTGGAATAACCTATTAACTCAGTGCACCCCAGTGCCAGTTTCTGTTTTCTGCTGTTTTTCTATTTCAGGTTTCCCCCATATTAAAAGTGCTCCAAAAATTCCGGGAAAAATACAGGAAAAATCAGCGTACAGGAAGCTTCGAGAAAAACCAAAGTGGGGCCAAAGGGGAGCCAGGGGCGGCCCAGGCGGCCACCCGGCGCGGCCCCACCCTGGCCGCGCCAGGGGGGCGCCTGGGGCCCCCTCTCCGCCTCTGGTTGCCCCCCTTCGCATATATTTATCTCCCGTCGCGAAAACCTTGATTACGGACCCCTTTTTGCCAGAAGCAATTCCGATCTCCGCCGCCATCGCCACCAAGTTTCGGGGGACCAGAATTCCTGTGCCGGCATCCTGCCGGGACGGGGAAGTGCCCCCGGATTCATCTCCATTGACGTTGCTTCCTCACTCCATGATGCGGGAGTAGTTCCTCCTCGGGGCTGAGGTTTCTACCAGTAGCTATGTGGTCAATTCTCTCTCCCATGATGTGATCTTCGTTGTGATCATAGGCTATGTTAATCTAGGGTGATCCCATGATATTTCCCCTTCCTCTATGTATTGGATTCATGTACTCACTTGTCTTTATCTAGTATAATCCCCGAGACCAAGGTGACAGCGGTCTATTGGACATGGATTAGAAGAATATTTTCTTGAGTGATTTCCTCTTTTGTGTGTTGATTGAAGATTGAGAGTCTCTTGGTGCTTGTCTTTGACTATCCTTGAGATATGTTGTGGTGATTGTGGTACTCTCTTTGGATGGCCGCGATGACATTGGGAAATCCATAGATTGAGAACTACGAACTTTGAGGTGTGCTTTTGTAGCCCTACATAATTCTAGTCCTCTCTTGACCACAAAGGAATGACCTCCGAGTGCGTCTCCATTATGGGAAATATCATGTGATTCGATTATGTCAATGTTGTTGGGAGTTGCCACTAGTGAAAGTATGAAGCCTAGGCCTTGTTTCCACCATTGCAATACCATTTGTGCTCACGTTTACCACTTGTTTGCTTGCTGCACTTTTTATTACAGATTTATATTACTTTGATTTGCCACTCCTATCATCCATATTTTACCATCTCTTCGCCGAACTAGTGCACCTATACAACTCCTAGTTGTATTAGGTGTGTTGGGGACACAAGAGACTTCTTGTATCTTAGTTGCAGGGTTGCTTGAGAGAGACCATCTTCAACCTCTACTTCCCTGAGTTCGATAAACCTTAGGTCATCCACTTGAGGGAAATTGTTGCTGTCCTACAAACCTCTGCGCTTGGAGGCCCAACATAGTCTATAAGAATAGAAGTGTGTGTAGACATCAGGGAGCCAATATGAGCATCCAGGTTCCGCTATTGGTTATTGACCGGAGACGTGTCTCGGTCATGTCTACATAGTTCTCGAACCCGTAGGGTCCGCACGCTTAAGGTTTCGATGACAGCTTTATTATGAGTTTATGAGTTTTGATGTACCGAAGGAGTTCGGAGTCCCGGATGAGATCGGGGACATGACGAGGAGTCTCGAAATGGTCGAGATGTAAACATCGATATATTGGACGACTATATTCGGACATCGGAAAGGTTCCGAGTGATTCGGGTATTTTCGAAGTACCGGGGAGTTACGGGAATAGAGGAGAGAGGCCAAAAGAAAGGAGGCGCCCCCCCCTTCTGGTCCGAATTGGACAAGGGGTGCAGCCCCCTTTTCCTTCTCCCTCTCCTCCTCTTTCCTTCTCTCCTACTCCGGAAAGGAAAGGGGAATCCTACTAGGACTTGGGAGTCCTAGTAGGACTCCCCACACTTGGCGCGCCCCCTCTAGGGCCGGCCTCTCCCTCCCTCCTTTATATACGGGGGCAGGGGGGCACCTCTAGACACAACAATTGATCTCTTGATCTCTTAGCCGTGTGCGGTGCCCCCCTCCACCATAGTTCTCCTCGATAATATTGTAGCGGTGCTTAGGCGAAGCCCTGCGACGGTAGAACATCAAGATCGTCACCGCGCCGTCGTGCTGACGGAACTCTCCCTCGACACTCGGCTGGATCGAAGTTCGAGGGACGTCATCGAGCTGAACGTGTGCTAGAACTCGGAGGTGCCGTAGTTTCGGTGCTTGATCGGTCGGGCCATGAAGACGTACGACTACATCAACCGCGTTGTTCTAACGCTTCCGCTCCCGGTCTACGAGGGTGTTGGGGAACGTTGCATGGGAAACAAAAATTTTCCTACGCTCACCAAGATCAATCTAGGAGATGCACATCTACGAGAGGAGAGTTGGATCCACATACCCTTGTAGATCGCGATGCGGAAGCGTTGCAAGAACGCGGTTGATGGAGTCGTACTCGCGGCGATTCAAATCGCGGAAGATCCGATCTAGCGCCGAACGGACGGCGCCTCCGCGTTCAACACACGTACGGCTTGATGACGCCTTCACCTCCTCGATCCAGCGAGCGATGGTGAAGTAGCAACTCGAGTCCTCCGGCAGCACGACGGCGTGGTGGAGGTGGTGGTGGAGAAAACTCAGCAGGGCTTCGCCAAGCGCTGCGGAGAAGAAGATATGCTACGAGGGAGAGGAGAGGCAGCGCCAAGGCACGTAGGGGTAGGGCTGCCCTCTCTCTACCTCTCTATATATAGGGGGAGGGGAGAAGTGGAGGCGCCCCTAGGGTTTCCCCTAGGGGGTGGCGGCCACAAGGGAGAGGGGGGGCGCCTAGGGTTTGGGTGGCCCCCCCTAGGTGCCTTGCCCCCCAAGCCAGAGGGGGCCGGCTGCCCTAGGGGCGCCCCCACCCTCCTAGCTGCGTGGGAGGGCTGTGGGGGGGCGCACAGCCCCTGTGTGGGCTGATGTGCCTCCCCCCTTTTGGCCCATGAGGCCCGCAACACTTGCCGGGACCCCCCGAAACTCCTTTCGGTCATCCGACGACTCCCCGGTGCTCCCCGGAACACTTTCGGACTCCGATTCCCATCATCCAATATATCAATCTTCATCCCCGGACCATTCCGGAGTTCCTCGTCACGTTCGGGATCTCATCCGGGACTCCGAACAACCTTCGGTTACCAACATAATGACTCGACTACACTTATATCATCACCAAACGTTAAGTGTGTAGACCCTGCGGGTTCGAGAACTATGCAGACATGACCGAGACACCTCTACGGTCAATAACCAATAGTGGGACCTGGATGCCCATATTGGTTCCCACATATTCTACGAAGATCTTATCGATTGAACCTCGATGTCAAGGATTCAGACAATCCCGTATATAGTTCCCTTTGTCTATCGGTATGTTACTTGCCCGAGATTCGATCGTCGGTATCTCTATACCTAGTTCAATCTCGTTACCGGCAAGTCTCTTTACTCGTTCCGTAATACAAGATCCCGTGATCAACTCATTGGTCACAATGCTTGCAAGCTCATTGTGATGTTGTATTACCGAGTGGGCCCTGAGATACCTCTCCGTCAAACGGAGTGACAAATCCCAGTCTTGATCTATGCCAACTAAACAGACACCCTTGGAGATACCTGTAGAGCACCTTTATAGTCACCCAGTTACGTTGTGACGTTGGGTACACACAAGGTACTCTTCCGGTGTCAGTGAGTTGCATGATCTCATGGTCGTAGGAACATATACTTGACATGCAGAAAACAATAGCAATAGACTGACACGATCATATGCTACGTTTATCGTTTGGGTCTCGTCCATCACATCATTCTCCTAATGATGTGATCTCGTTATCAAATGACAACTCATGTCTATGGCTAGGAAACCGTAGCCATCTTTGATCAACGAGCTAGTCTAGTAGAGGCTCACTAGGGACACGGTGTTGTCTATGTATCCACACATGTATCTTAGTTTCCTATCAATACAATTCTAGCATGGATAATAAACGATTATCATGAACAAGGAAATATAATAATAACCAATTTATTATTGCCTCTAGGGCATATTTCCAACAGTCTCCCACTTGCACTAGAGTCAATAATCTAGTTCACATCGCTATGTGATTAACACTCATAGTTCACATTGCCATGTGACTAATACCCAAGAGTTTACTAGAGTCAATAATCTAGTCCACATCACTATGTGATTAACACTCATAGGTCACATCGCCATGTGACTAACATCCAAAGAGTTTACTAGAGTCAGTAATCTAGTTCACATCAATATGTGATTAACACTCAATGAGTTCTGGGTTTGATCATGTTATGCTTGTGAGAGAGGTTGTAGTCAACGGGTCTGCAACATTCAGATCCCTATGTACTTCGCAAAACTTTATGTCACATCGTAGATGCTGCTACCACGTTCCACTTGGATCTATTCCAAACTGTTGCTCCATTATACGTATCCGGTATCTCCACTTAGAGTTATCCGGATAGGTGTTAAGCTTGCATCGACGTAACTGTTTACGTCGAACTCTTTATCACCTCCATAACCGAGAAACATTTCCTTATTCCTCTAAGGATAATTTTGACCACTATCTAGTGATCCACTCCTGGATCACCTTTTGTACCCTCTTGCCAGACATGTGGCAAGGCACACATCAGGTGCGGTACTTAGCATGGCACACCGTACAGAGCCTATGACAAAAGCATAGGGGACGACCTTCGTCCTTCCTCTTCCTTCTGCCGTGATCAAGTTTTGAGTCTTACTCAACTTCACACCTTACAAATCAGGCAAGAACTCCTTCTTCGACTGATCTATTTTGAACTCCTTCAAAATCATGCCAAGGTGTGTGTTCCTTTTGAAAGTATCATCAGGCGTCTTGATCTATCTGTATAGATCTTGATGCCCAATATGTAAGCAGCTTTATCCAGGTCTTCCTTTGAAAAACTCATTTCAAACAACCCTTTATGCTTTCCAGAAATTCTACATCATTTCGGATCAACAATATGTCATTCACATATACTTATCAGAAATGTTGTAGTGCTCCCACTCACTTTATTGCAAATACAAGTTTCCAACAAACTTTGTATACCCAAAAACTTTGATCACTCCATCAAAGTGTATATTCCGACTCTGAGATGCTTGCTCTAGTCCATGGAAGGATCGCTGGAGCTAGCATATCTTTTAGCATCCTTAGGATCGACAAAACCTTTCTGATTGTATCACATACAACCTTTCCTTACGAAAACTGGTAAGGAAACTTGTTTTGTCATCCATCTGCCAGATTTCATAAATGCAGCTAATGCTAACATGATTCCGACGGACTTAAGCATCGCTACGGGTGAGAAAATCTCATCGTAGTCAACTCCTTGAACTTGTGGAAAACTCTTCGCCACAAGTCGAGCTTCATAGACGGTGACATTACCGTCCACGTCCGTCTTTCTTCCTAAAGATCCATTTATCTCAATGGCTTGCCAGTCATCGGGCAAGTCTACCAAAGTCCATACTTTGTTTCGATACATGGATCCTATCTCGGATTTCTCGGTTTCTAACCATTTGTCGGAATATGGGCCCACCATCGCTTCTCCATAGTTCGTAGGTTCATCGTTGTCCAACAACATGACCTCTAAGACAGGATCACCGTACCTCTCAGGAGTGGTACATATCCTTGTCGACCTACGAGGATCGATAGCAACTTGATCTGGAGCTTCATGATCACTATCATTAGTTTCCTCTTCAACTATCGTAGGTTCCACAGAAATATCTTTCTGTGTTGCACTACTCTCCGGTTGAAGTGAGGGTTCGATAACCTCATCAAGTTCTATCTTCCTCCCACTCAATTCTTTCGAGAGAAACTCCTTCTCGAGAAAGGACCCATTCTTAGCGACAAACATTTTTGTCCTTGGATCTGAGATAGAAGGTATACCCAACTGTTACCTTTGGGTATCCTATGAAGATGTATTTGTCCGCTTTGGGTTCGAGCCTTTCCCGGCAGAAGCCATAAGCATCGCAGCCCCAAACATTTAAGAAAACGACAACTTTGGTTTCTTGCCAAACCATACGACGTCGTCTCAACGGACTTAGATGGTGCCCTATATAAAGTGAATGCAGCTGTCTCTAATGCATAACCTCAAAATAATAGCGGTAGATCGGTAAGACACACCATAGATCGCACCATATCTCATAAGGTTCGATTACGATGTCCGGACACACCATTACTGTGGTGTTCCAGGGGACTTCAACTGCGAAACAATTCCACAATGTCTTAAGTGATTGCCAAACTCATAATTCAGATAATATCCCCTTGATCAGATCGTAGGAACATGATCTTCTTGTTATGATGATTCTTAATCTTCACTCTGAAATTTTTGAACCTTTCAAACGTTTCAGACTTTTGCTTCATTAAGTAAATATACCATATCTACTCAAATCGTCAGTGAAGATGAGAAAATAACGATATCCACCACACGCCTTAATTCTCATTGGATCACATACATCAGCATGTATGATTTCCAATAAGTCACTTACCCGTTTCATTGTACCTGAAAACGAGATCTCAGTCATCCTGCCCATGAGGCATGGCTCGCATGTGTCAAGCGATTCAAAATCAAGTGACTCCAAACGTCCATCAGCATGGAGTTTCTTCATGCATATTTTGCCAAAATGACCTAAGTGGTAGTGCCACAAGAAAGTGGTACTATCATTATTAACTCTACATCTTTTGGCATTAATATTATCATCATGTGTATTGCTATAATCAAGATTCAATAAACCATTGGGTGCATGACCATAAAGGTATTATTCATGTAAACAGAATAACCATTATTCTCTAACTTAAATGAATAACTGTATTGCAATGAACATAATCTAATCATATTCATGCTCAACGTAGACACCTGATAACATTTATCTAGGTTCAACTCTAATCTCGAAAATAGAGGGAGCGTGCGATGGTGATCTTATCAACCTTGGAAACACTTCCAACACACATCGTCACCTCGCCCTTAGCTAGTCTCCGTTCAGTCCATAGCTTTTGCTTCAAGTCACTAATAATAGTAACTGAACCGGTATCCAATACCCAAGTGCTACAAGGAGTACTACTAAGGTACACATCAATAACACGTATATCAAATATACTTTGTTGAAGTTGCCAGCTATCATATCTACCATGTATTTGGGGTAGTTCCGCTACCATGTGACCGTTCCCCTTACAATAGAAGCACTTAGTCTCGAGGTTTGGGTTCAACCTAGGGTTCCTTCATTAGAGTGACAACTGGTTTGCCATTCATGAAGTTTCCCTTCTTGCCCTTGCCCTTCTGAAACCAGTGGTCTTGTTAAACCATCAACACTTGATGCTCCTTCTTGATTTCTACTTTCGCGGTCTTAAGAACCGCTAATAGCTCCGGGATCATCACCATCCTTTGCATGTCATAGTTCATCACGAAGTTCTAGTAGCTTGGTGATAGTGTCTAGAGAATTCTGTCAACCATTATCTCACCTGGAAGATTAACTCCCACTTGGTTCAAGTGATTTTAGCACCCAGACATTCTGAGCACATGCTCACTAGTTGAGCTATTCTCCTCCATCCTTTTGGCAAAGGAACTTGTCAGAGGTCTCATACCTCTCAACACGGGCATGAGCCTGAAATCCCAATTTCAGCTCTTAGAACATCTCATATGTTCCATGGCGTTCAAAACGTCATTGGAATCCCGATTCTAAGCCGTAAAGTATGGTGCACTAAACTATCAGGTAGTCATCAGGACGTGTCTCTTAGATGTTCACAACATCCACAGACAACGTTGTAGGGGTTTGCACATTGAGCGGTGCATCAAAGACGTAAGCTTTCTGTGCAGCAGTGAGGACACTCCTCGGACTACGGACCCAGTCCGCATCCTTGCTTACAATATCTTTCAACTTAGTCTTTCTCTAGGATCGTATTAAACAGGGAGCTACAACGCAGTTATTGGTCTACTACATAATTTGCAAAGACAACTTAGACTATTGTTCATGACAAGTGAGTTTTAACTAATCAAATTACTTATAACTCCCACTCAAATTGACATCCCTCTGGTCATCCGAGCGTGACATGATCCAAATTCACCAACCCAAGTCCGATCATCACGTGAGATGAGGTGGTGTCAATGGTGAACATCTTCATGTTGATCATATCTACTATATGACTCATGCTCGACCTTTCGGTCTTCCGTGTTCCGACGCCATGTCTGTACATGCTAGGCTCGTCAAGTCTAACCCGAGTGTTCTGCATGTGCAAAAACTGGCTTGCACCCGTTGTATGCGAACGTAGAGTCTATCACACCCGATCATCACGTGGTGCTTCGAAACGACGAACCTTCGCAACGGCGCACACTCGGGGGGAACACAATTTTATCTTGAAATTTTAGTGAGGGATCATCTTATAATGCTACCGTCGTCCTAAGCAAAATAAGATGCATAAAAGGATTAACATCACATGCAAATCATAAGTGACATGATATGGCCATCAACTCGTGCTTTTGATCTCCATCTCCAAAGCACCGGCATGATCTCCATCGTCACCGGCGTAACACCATGATCCCCATCATCATGATCTCCATCATCGTGTCGCCATCGGGGTTGTCGCGCGCCCACCATGCTCTTACTACTATTGCTACCGTTTAGCGATAAAGTAAAGCATTACAAAGCGCTTAATGATTGACACGCAGGTCATACAAAAATTAAAGACAACCCTATGGCTCCTGCCGGTTGCCGTATACATCGACATGCAAGTCGATATTAATTATTACAACATGATCATCTCATACATCAAATATATCTCATCATGTCATTGGCCATATCATATCACATACATACCCTGCAAAAACAAGTTAGACGTCCTCTAATTTGTTGTTGCATGTTTTACGTGGCTGCTATGGGTATCTAGCAAGAACGCTTCTTACCTACGCAAAGCCACAACGGTGATATTCAAGTTGCTATTTAACCTTCTACAAGGACCGCCTTGTTCTATTCCGATTCCACTAAGATAGGAGAGACAGACACCCGCCAGCCATCTTATGCAACAAAAGTCACATGTCTGTCGATGGAACCGGTCTCATGTACGTGGACATGTAAAGTTGGTCCGGGCCGCTTCATCCCATAATACCGCTGAATCAAGAAAGACTAAGGAGGGCAGCAATTTAAACATCAACGCCCACAAACCCTTTTGTGTTCTACTCGTGAAAGCATCTACGCAAGAACCTGGCTCATGATGCCACTGTTGGGGAACGTTGCATGGGAAACAAAAAATTTTCCTACGCTCACCAAGATCAATCTAGGAGATGCACATCTACGAGAGGAGAGTTGGATCCACATACCCTTGTAGATCGCGATGCGGAAGCGTTGCAAGAACGCGGTTGATGGAGTCGTACTCGCGGCGATTCAAATCGCGGAAGATCCGATCTAGCGCCGAACGGACGGCGCCTCCGCGTTCAACACACGTACGGCTTGATGACGCCTTCACCTCCTCGATCCAGCGAGCGATGGTGAAGTAGCAACTCGAGTCCTCCGGCAGCACGACGGCGTGGTGGAGGTGGTGGTGGAGAAAACTCAGCAGGGCTTCGCCAAGCGCTGCGGAGAAGAAGATATGCTACGAGGGAGAGGAGAGGCAGCGCCAAGGCACGTAGGGGTAGGGCTGCCCTCTCTCTACCTCTCTATATATAGGGGGAGGGGAGAAGTGGAGGCGCCCCTAGGGTTTCCCCTAGGGGGTGGCGGCCACAAGGGAG
>LR738713.1:535654572-535668616 GCA_902687465.1 Secale cereale
ACCACGAACGGGTTGGCTATCCTCAAAAAAAAAAAAAAAAAAGAACGGGTTGGCTGCCACCTGATGAACATGACGCGAAGTTTAACGTCGACGGTGGTATCTCCAGGAGTGGTACACGCGGAGCAGCATCAGTAGTCTGCCGGGACAAGTATGGCAATTATCTTCGAGTTTCCGCGATCGTTTTCGACGGCCTCGTCGACCTGGCGACGCTCGAGGCGCAAGCTTGCAACGAAGCACTGGCTCTTCCTACAGACCTTCATATTCATTCTTTTTGCATTGCCTCTGATTGTGCCGCCGAAGTTGTAGCAAATATCAACACCGCGGCTCCCTGTCGCTATGCCACCATCCTCCGAGAAATTAGTCATCGTCGGACGTTATTTGGAGCGCACAAGATCATTCATGAGAAGCGGGAGCACAATGAAGAAGCTCACTCTTTCGATAAGGCGGCTTCTACTTTACCTTTTGGGCACCATGTGTGGCTCTCTATTATGGCTGATATAATCTGTATTCTTATGACCATTGATATTTAATAAAGGTTTACAGTTTCCTAAAAAAAGGGACGTGACACAGTCAAATAGAGAGCAATTAACCAGAGGATACACGGTTCTCAGCAAAAAATCTGGAGGTTTATGCTTACGGAGACTTTCATGGGTCATTTTTTGTGCGTTGATATCACGTCAAGTGGTGCGTCCAACCCAGTTACATGTTCGTGTTTTGGTGTCACCTACTGGATTCCTTTTTTAAAATTATTTTTAAGCCTTTTCAGGTTTTAGTAGCTTGTTTTTTTTTTCTTTTTTGACTTTTCGGGTTTTCCCGGTTTTGGAGAAAAATAATATTGAGTACTCTTTTGCATACACTCTTTTGCTTTCACGGGCTCGAAAAGGAAAAAAAAGAATATGTTTCCATGAGAAGCATAAGGGCATCTCCAATGCTAGGCGCTAGGGGAGAGCGCTGGGAAAAATTTCCTGTTCGATCAGCGGTTACCTTGTCAATTCCTGGCGTCGGGTGCCACAACGATGCAAAATAAGGCAGCGAGCGCTTCCCTTTTTTCCGCAGGAGATGACGCACAGGCGCTGTTTTCAGCCCGTCTTTAGCGCCGATGATTAGCGCCAGCGTTGAACGAGATAACGCTTCAGGATTTTAAATCTTTTTTCTCATTTTTTTTCTGTTTAAGCGCCCAGATAAGCATCTACCATTGTAGATGCCCTAATTTGTTTCTCGTGGAGGCACATATTTGCTTCTATGAGAAGCACATGTGTTCTACCCGGGATGGGAAAAGAGTATGTGCTTTCGCAAGAAGCATTGATTTGCTTCCGCAAGCTGTGCATCTCCAAAAGGAAAAAAACTTATGTGCTTTCATGAGAGGCGTAGATTTGCTTACACGAGAGGCATAACTGTTCTTTTAGAAAGGGGGGAAAGTAAAAAAAAATTTGCTTTTGACTCCGGGTTTTTCGGTTACCGATCTTTTTGTGGTTTTCGTTTTTGTAGTATTTTTCCGGTTTTTTCTGGGGGTTTTCGCTAAGAAATGTTCACCGAAACCTGTTAACATGAGATTTAGTTTCGAAGATCTCCACAAGAGAAAACAACACTGAAATGGTTCGGAATCTAAACGCCCAGTAGAAGAGATAAAACGTCCTGGATAAACGAATCTACGACAAAAGGGAAAAACGAAAGGCGACATCCGGTGCTTCAGATGGGGAATGAGTTGGCTGCAACGGCTAGCTCCCGCGACCCCGCTCCCCCGCCCCAACAGCCCCCACCGGCGGCGGTCGCTCCGGCCCCGTCAGCTACCCTCTCTGCTCCGCGCGTCCCCCGTTGCGCACCGCCGAAGCCCCCCGTCGCGCTCCCCCGTCGCGCACCGCTCAAGCCCCCCGCGGGCAGGTTCAGATCGGAGAATGGGGGTCGTCGGCGCGCGCCCTTGCCTCCCACGGGAGCCGCTCCGTTGCGCTCCGCCCCGGTTCCCCTTGTCGGCGCCGTCTCCAGCCAGCAGCAGATGCCCTCGGCGCTGGGCCCCGCTGGTCTCCCGCAGCTCCTGGCGGATCTGACTCCCGCCTCCTCGTCGCATCCGCCGCCTCCGGCGGGCCGGATCCCCGCGATGCCCCCGGCGCTTGACGAGTTCGTCGTGGTGCTCAAGCCCCGGCCTGCTCCCTCGCGCTCCGCCGATGCTGTGGAGGTCGAGGATGGGGAGCTTGCTCCGCTGTCTCCGCCGGCGGGATCTGTCTCTCGTGATGTGCAGCTTCAGCCTGGTTTCGTTGTGGGTGAGGCCCCAACCCTGCAGTCGCCTCCAGCCGCCTACAGCCGTCGCGTGGACGCTGTCAAGGATTTTGTGCAGCAGTCGCCTGTAGCTGCTGAGGAGGGCTCCTGTCGTGGTGTTGCTCGCGTGTCGGCGAGCATTTCAGCGCCGCTTCTTTGCGATCCGGCAGAGACGGTGGAGGTGCTGCCTGGGGATGGTCCCTGGATCTTCGTGGGGCCAAAGCGTCACCCCTGTGACCGTGAGCACTACTGCCAAGCTTCTGATGTTTTGGCCAGGAGCGATGCGAAGCTTGTGCAAGCTGCTGACTTCAGGCGTCGAACTCACGGCCGTTGTTTCCATTGCTTGGCTCCAGACCACAAGGCGGCCTCTTGTCGTGACCCTGTTCGATGCCTCGCCTGCCTACGCTCTGGGCATCGTGAGAGGGACTGTCGTCGTCGCCGCTTTTCCTCCGTCAGAGCTCGCCGCAATGTGCGTGCCCTCCCAGCTCCGTCTTCTCCTTCCTCTGTCGGACGCTCTTGGGCTTCCGTTGTTGCCCCCGCAACGAACGTCCAAGCTCCAGAATGTGTGATGTCTTCTAAAGATCCTAGTGAAGACTGTGATGGTTATGATGTTGTGGCAAGGTCCGCGGACGCTTTGCTCGCACCTTTTGCCGCTGAGCTGCAATCCATGGTGGCGAAGGTGCTTCGCCCTTTGAGCTTGTTGGTGGCCCGTGCAACCAGCTTATTGGACCAGGCGGAGGTCTCCAATGGTGACAAGGGGTCAATCCAAGCCTCTTTGCAGGGACCCTGCTTCTCTGTCTCAGACACTCATGGCTCGATGTTGACTGCATTGGCGCCGCTGGTGGCAAAAGATGGGGACCATGGTGTCGAGGGCAGCATGGCCACTGAGTGTAGCGTCGCTATTTCTACCGCGGGCGAAGCGAGGGATGTTGCTAAGGGATGCGCCTTGGTGACGGAGAGCGAGGGCACTTTGCATGACTTCGTTGAGCTGCTCACAGGTCTGACTCCAGTTATCCAAGGTTTGTGTCGCCTGGTCAATGCGAAGAAGATCAAGAAGGTCAACCAGCGGATCAGTGCCCCCTTGGTGGACAACCCTACATGATGTTAGTCACTAGCACGTGTTTGTTTCTCTGGTGGCCGTCACTTTGGGAGTAGTCCGCTTGTGGTTTCGCGGGATGGCTTGTTGTTGTGTGCCATCTGTGGTATTTCCGTTGATTTCGAGTCTTGTGGGTTTTGACCTCGATGTATCGGTTTTCGCCAGGTTTTCCATCAATTAACCGGGCAACTACCTTATTCTTAATTAATGAAATAGGCAAAGCTTTTGCCTCTGTTTCAAAAAAAAAAAAAAGGGGGAAAACCCTCAGGTTGCGAAAGTGGCACACATGCACGGCACCATTTATCAGTGTCTAAAAAGATGGGAGTGACATTTACAAATAGTAACCCTCAACTAGTGATTTCTGGTCAAATAGGGTTTTCGTTCCCTTGTAGCCAACCTTTCTTTCGGTGCAGAGCCGCCTTCCATCGAAGGTCACATCGACATTGGGGCACAGGTTTTAAACTAACAAACATTTATAATTTTCATAAAGAAAAACACTTATATGATTAAAAATAGACGTTTTATAAACAACACACCATAACGGGTTATCCATGTCACTGGTTCTATCCTTGCTATCCTACATACCCTAGTTCTCGATACTCTGCTATACTGTGCACACGCGAGTGGCTGGAGCTGGTGCACGGCGACGCACCACCACCTGTGGTCAGTGCCTCAGTGGTCGTGTGGAGGCGGCGGCACGACCAAATCCATATCTCCTCCATACATGACTCCAGCCACCATTTTGCAACGCCGAGAGCAGATGCGTGCAGCTCCGGCTTCCAGTGTGTGTACACGCCGTCGTCGACAAGAATCTCCTCCGGAATTTCAACGCGAGCATTATACACGCCGCCGGCGGTCGAGCTCGCCGCCGAAACAGGGAGTCCAATCCGTACTCATGGCCGCACGCACGTAACCTCGAACGGCTGCAGTTATACGATGGACGGATAATAAAGCGGATATTCCATTATCCACACAATAAAAACACGGATAATTCAACTGGTTTTTTTGGTTGATAGTAATTCAACTGGTTTTGGCATGCCAAATACGGCGATGTCCAGGTTCCCAGGAACTCCCAAAAGAAGGAACAGATAGGCGCGCCACACAACCCAATTCTCCGGATCCTTCCCCAGGTTCTCGCCGATGAAGATTTGGGAGGCACACGCGGAGCCCAAATGCAAGCTCTTTTCCTGGCTGGTGCTCCATGGAAAGATCCTCACGGCAGACATGCTCGCTATTCGTGGATGGCCTCACAATCCTACTTGCCCGCTTTGCCTAGGTGCTCCGGAGACGGCAACTCACCTCTGCAAGGACTGTCCATTTGCGATTGCAGTCTGGTCGCACGTTCAGGCTTGGACCGGGGAGGCGTCCACAAACACGATGACTCTGCCACCTCCCATGGGGGTCTCCGACTGGTGGGACCTGTTCATCTCTCCCCTCTCCAGGGATGAAAGACGCCGACGTAGCGGTCACTTCCTCTACACCATTTGGAATATCTGGAAGGAGCGCAATCGTCGGATTTTCAACGGAACCCGCCTCACTCACCTGGAGGTGGCGGCCGTCGCGCTAGACGACATAAGACTGCGGGCTTGCGCCTACGGCAAGGTACACGTGGCGACCGGTATTGGTTGATCTAGTTGATTAGTGCAACACGCCGATACCATAGGGGTTTTGTCAGATTTCCCCGCAAAAAACTGACATCTATGTACATAAACCCTCTTTTCATCTAAATGAATAGGCAGCGCTCCTGCCGGTTTCTCGAAAAAAAAAAAAAAATAGGCGCGCCACAAAGGCGGGCAACAAAAATCCCGAGATTTGAACGGCCCTCTGTCTCTGTGTGCTGGCGCGGAGAGACGTGAACGGGACCGTGCCGCTACGTCCTGGCCGGGGTGCCGTGGCTAGCTCCCGTTGGCGGCCTCCCGCTCCCTCCCGGTCGAGAAGGACGCGCGCCGTGCTCCGGTGACCACTCTCGTTTTCGCATCCTCGGTGCGCAGTAGGATGAATGGAGCAAGGCTTCTCCATAAGGAAACGTGGGGATCTCAGGACAAATCTTCTTATCCTCTTTTCTGCTTACCATGTCCAAAGATTTGAGCTCGCGTTCCGGACCACGTAGGAGGCATCGCATCGCTCTTGGTTGGAACTCGCGCGCTCGATGACGACTCGGAGTCGCCATCCGACGAGGATGCCACGCGCGCGAAGATCGACCCGTGCGTGTGTGACCCGTATCTCTACGCCTAACATCAGATCCGCCTCCCCTTCCGCCGCCGCCGGATCCCGGCTGGGCAAAGCCCGTGCCGGGGATGATGGCGGCGGTGGGGCGTCCTTGGCGGTGGATCTTGAGCGGGCGCATGGGACGACGTGTGTGTGGTCATAGCGCCGATCATGTAGCGATGTCTTCATGGTCGGTCTAAAGGGATCTGATCGGTGGGTGTTGTCTCGTGGTGGCTTTCCGACAGCGGATCAAGTGGAGGAGGAGATGGTGGCCTAGCTGCTCGGCGTGATGTCTGTTTAGTATTAGATGTTAGGTGTCGGTGTGATGTATGTTTAGTATTAGACTCGGACATTTGGCACCACTTCATCACGGGAATATGAGTAACGACAGGTGTTGTCAAGATGGTGACTTCAGCCTTACTGATGTATTACGGTGTAAGGGCTTTGTGGATAATTAATAAAATAGTTGCATGCATCGTCCAGATGTAGAGACCGCGGGTACATCCTCCTTTTCAAAAAAAAAAAAAAATCCCTACTCCTAACGAAGGAGTTGGTGGCATGGTACGGCTACAATTTATTTTCGTCCGGTTTTTATTGGTTTCACCTCCCACCACACCCATCAACTGGTTTTTTCTCCTTTTTATTAAAAAACCAAATTTTATTAAAGGTGATATGTTGTTTCGTGCTTACTTCAGCAGATTCTGATTCGTATCAATCACGTAAACAAATAGGTAATTAAGAATTCAAAACTCGCACCATATATATGAGATTACATTCCTAAAATATAGATGCAATATTTTCCTCGATAAACTTCCAAAACAAAGCAAAATGAGAAATTCCTCAATAACAAATCATTAATCCTACGCACTATGTAATTATTATTATCTCCACTATTAATTGACTATCATAAGTTTCCTAAATAACAAAATAACTTACTCTCTCCGTCCCATAATATAAGAACGTTTTTGACACTAGTGAAGTGCCAAAAACGTTCTTATATTATGGGACAGAGGGAGTATCTTGTACTTGTGGGTGTTCGCATCTGCGCGCCCCTAAGGAGGACGCCGTGCGCGACACCGTGGAGGATGTCACGGCTGGGCCTAACACAGGCGTGATACTCGAGAATGCCAAGGCGTGCATCACGACATCGAGGACATCCGTGGCGGAAGGCGGGTTGTCATAGCGCTGTGTTCGTGGACACGTTCATATTATATTTCTTGTCATTAAAACACAGAGACACACATGCTACATTCTCAAATCAAGTGTGTCCATTTAAATGTCAAGAAATTCGTTAAGGAAATGTGTTCTACAATACTCTCTTCATTCCTTTATGTAAGGTGTATTATTTTCAGCACGGTAACAAAGGCACATAATTATACTCCCTCCGTTCCAAAATAGATGACCCAACTTTGTACTAACTTTGTATTAAAGTTAGTACAAAGCTGAGTCATCTATTTTGGAACAGAGGGAGTAGACAATTTAGGACGAAATTACCTTTGTCTAAATCATTTATTAGCGGCAAGTAAATCATTTAGGCTAGGAAAGAAAGAGATACACGCAATCGTGAGGGAGATAGTTTCCTTTATTTCTCTACAAGGAGAGATACATGCAATTAGATGAGAGATACTTTCCTTTCTCTGCAAGGACAATGATGAAATTGTGAGGAATTAGAACAAATGCATCTTACATTATGAAATTTATCAAAAAACAAATACACATAATATAAAGCAACGGAGGGAGTACTTGATAGTCGTCGTCATTCGTAGCAGCCATTCATGTGAAAATATTTTGGAAATCAAGCACTGAATCAATTTAGAAAAACCATTAATGCAATTAATTAGCTAGACGGTTAATTATGTATGCAATTAATTAGGTCCATTTAAATAGATTTTTTTGCGCCCAATCAATTGTGAAGCCAAGTCATTAAGGCAATTAATGGTTTAGGTAGACACTTAATTATGCATATAGATAATTTGAAGTAGAGATTTTCCCAATTAGGCAGGTAATTAGTTGATTTGGTCAGCAGTTAATCGAGCATGCGGAAAATTAGGTAAGTTGTTTATTATTTGTGTAATGAATTAATTAAGCAACAATTCATTGTGTTGAATCATTTTGAAAGCGCTCGTCGTCAAGGACGATCAACAGGCTCTCAGTGACATGGTCGAGCACCGCTTGCCAACATCAATAACGGCTACCAAGCGTCTGCGACATGGATGATCTAGCGTTCACCAAGATGGATGAAGACCATGCTGTGCAGGATGTCCACATGTTGACGGTTGCCAAAGCATTTGCGGATGACGACAACATGACACTGGATTGGCCAGGTGGTTCATGCTATAGTTGAAAGGGAGATTGCTCAATGTATAAGAAGGAAAAAAGAACTGAAGCGACCAAGTGGTCCATGATGTTGGAGAAGGAAAGAGTGTTCCAAAATAATAAAACGAACCAAGAAAGAAAGAGTATTGTAAAAAATAATTAGAAATGGGAATTAAAACCGGCGAGGAAGGAAGAAGAAAAAAAAAGAGGCGTCGCTGACAAACGCGCTGATGTCGGCGCCAACGAAACGTATAAGCGTGGAGACTAGGAGTAGAAGATGTAGGGAAGGACAAAAAAGAAAAGAACATCAATTAACCCTTCTAGCAATGAATGGTATCTAGGGTGGAGGTGGAGCTTATTGGTGACTAGAAACACATTCAGGTTGCCACTTACCTTCCATGTCAGTGTGCATTCGCGAAGTTAAGTGGGCCTTTAAGACTGATCTCTATAGTTATTAATTATTTTGTGTCAATAGTATATGTTCCCTCCGGTCCGGTGGGACTAACAATATCACATGAGTAATGCGAGTTAATACAAACTAGCAGGCAGAAGCGCGGCGGCACGCCGCGCCCGTCGTGAAGTGTGTGTGCATAGCGGTATTGTTTTTCTTATAGAAGAAAAGAGGCAGTGGCATTGTGAGTTGGCAGTTGGTAATGTGCAAGCCAATTTAACTTAGATAAATACAGAAAGGTGGCAAAAAAAGTTTATCCATGCTTACAAACACTTAGCTATATGTCTTAAATGTTTCAGCCAAAGCTGTTCCTACCAAGAGAGTGACGGGTTGAAAATCGTCTGATGCAACCAAAAGTTTGACAAAATGAAGATCCTTCTAATCGAAGGAAAATTACTCTAGTATACATTTTAAGGATCACATTTCACAGGTAATACCCCATCCTACAACAAATGAAAATCTGTATTAGTGAACAAAGCAAGATACAAAGAAGGAAAAAACAACAGAAAAAATGAATAGGAAAGTAGAAAGGATTAACCTTTATACGGTCCATTCTTTTAGGTTTGGTGTTAGCAACCAATTTTTTTTTAACAATGTCATTGTTTCCTCTAATGCATGCAAATTTTAGTTCACAAAACAACAAAAAATGAATGAAAATACTCTAGTAAAAATTTAGAACCTTTGGCATTGTAGTGCTTTGACGATTTCTTTATACATGATAGTTGGAGTAATATTTGTTTCATCCCGTAACCCTTAGTCGTCAAAAATAGCACGCATGAGCGACAAAATTAGAGATGCACTATCAATCAAAATCAAGCCTAATTCTCACAGTCTAAATGGTACTAACCTAGATACTCTGAGGTATATGATTTTCTTTGATTTGCTTATCCTATGGTGTCCTGCAGAAAAGAGTTGCTTGGTATCGCGTCATAATGAACCTAACTTGATACGGACTGTAGAATGGGCAAAAAATGATACACTTTGTACTACTCAGAGAGTTAGGTGTAGGGTATGTGTCTGTGCGTTCGTAGAGGTGAGTGTATGTGCGTATATGTGATCATATGTGTTGTATTGTGTTCGGATTGGTGTTTGCATTTTCCTGAATTTATTTCAAGCTCTCGGGCTATATTCATTTAGTGGAAGGAGATGTACCCATCGATTGCGAAGGCACCTACGGTGTCTTCATCAATCTCAAGATGTTGTGCCGGCTCGGTACGTATATAGAAGGTAGAATGAGCAAAAATGCTATGTTTTGTACTACTCGCAGCGTTATAAGGGGTAGGGTGTGCGTGTGTGTGTTAATAAGGATGAGTGTATGTGCATACATGTGAGCATCTGTGTTGTAATATGTTGGCACTCTATGCTTGCAATTTTTTTGGATTTATTGCAGGCTCTATGACGATATTTGTTTAGTGGGAGAAGACGTTCCCTGTTGACTACGATGGCATTTAGGGTAACATCGTCAATCTCAAAATGTTATGCCGGTTTAGTATCTCGAAAGTTATCATAAGTGTAATATGTGAGCGTTCGTAGGGATGTGTGTATATCCATATATGTTAGCATATGTGTTGTGATGTTTTAAAAGACATAGCAAACACAAAAGGAGAACCAATAGTGAACCAAATAAGTAGCCAAGACGTATGAGCTTCAAAGGTTATTCCTTACGGGAGTAAAAAAGAATTAGTAAAATAGAAAAAAAAAAGGTTAACACGTGTCAGTAGGAGGGACAATGACCCATAGCACTTGAAATGCACCTGGTCGCTCCTAGCTTAGCAGCTTTTATTCTTTTAATATATATATATATATATATATATATATATATATATATATATATATATATACAGCCGGTCTATTCTCATAACATTATGAGAATAATATTCTCATAACACTTCCGAACTGCATTGGAAAATTGCATTGGAAAGCTATGCGCACTGCTTCCTTCTTCTGCTACGAACCACATAGAGGTGCAGCAGTAACATTCATTTAGCAACGTTTCTGGCTAGTTTTGACTGATTTCTACTGGTTTATTTGTGCGTGCGCTGATTTAATATGTGGTTAAGCACTGAATTCAGCGAGAAAACGACGGAAATCCTTGGATTTGGCGGATCTGCGTCCGTTCTTCCGTTGGTGGAGGAGTTTCGCATCTTGCTGTTGGATGTTCGTATTGTATTGATGTTTGTGTGTTACTTTTATCGCGTTGATGTTTGTGTTATTCCGCGATAGATTAATCTGCTAATAGGATTGAAATTTTAGTTTAATTTTGTCGAGTATCTCTATGTTTCTAGCGGAAAAGCGTCTGTTCTCTGTTCTTCTCCGTGCTGATCGAAATTGTTCCGTTTTGTATGTAATATTCTATTGTTTTCGGCAATTATGGGATGCTTTTGATCTATCAGTATGAATTGGAGCGGATTAAGTTGTTAATTTCGAAGAATTTAAGTTTTTTGTCCATGTTTTTTTGCGGCGCGACTGGCTTTGGTCGTTTCTCAAAGATGTTTTTTGAGATTTTTTGCATTATATAGTTGTTAGAACTGCATTGCAGGCTGTGTTTTTCGTATGTGAATCGTGGTCAAGAGGGGGTGGACTGCAGTAATATGCAATGCGCGTTGAATTTTTGTAGTGCGGCGAACTGCATTAATATGCAATTTCGAGCCTGTATGAACTGCATTACAGCCACGGTGGTGTCGGGGACTAGTTTGATAAGTTTTTTTGCTTTTGGTCAAGCGCGGTGGACTGCAGTAATATGCAATGCGGAATGCACTTTGTTATGTAACCGCACTGCTTTATTTGTCGTTTTTTTTATGTTGTTTCTTTTACATATATATATATACTGGTGGGTCAATTGGCTCCCCTCCCACCTTATCCCTGGCGGCTCCCATCTCACCTTATCCCTGGCGGCGCCACTCCTGCTCGATCTGTTTTTCTCCCAACCAGATCTGTTTTTCGCCTGGCAATGGATTGCGCGTGCGACTGCCTGGCAAGGTTGGAGCCCATGCTGGAGACATGCGTTTTTTCTGAAGGTTTGGTTCTGAACCAGAGGCAGCGGCACATCGCTCTCTGTTCTATTCTATATTCTTCAGGTATTGGATTTCGGGCTCCATTCGTCCATCAGTTGACTGACGATGATGTCAGTGTTTCTTGGGTATGTATTTCTCGGATATTCTTTTTCATGTGTTGTTTGTAGTTAACGCTACCTGAATTTTTGTAGGAGTATTAGTTTTCTGAAGAATTTTTTTTGCTACCAAGTACAAGTGAACTGCTTTTCCCATAGTAGTTTTTTTATGAACATTGTAGGAGCAGCAGCAATTTTGTCTAGTCAATATTATTATGTGTTGACATCAATATTTTTTTATGAAGATTGTAGCAGCAATTTAGTTTCTGAAAGATTGTAATCTTTTTCTTAGTTGTTCTTATTTTTTTTCTGTTCTTGTTGTTTTTCTTTGCAGAAATTCCCTTCTGGTCTAGTCAGGGTAACAGAAAGCTGTGTTAATTTGGTGTTGGTCAGCAAGAATGGATATCATGATGTTGATGTTATGTATTCTGTTGGCTCTGATGATTGTTTGGTTCTCAAAGATGGCTGGAAGGAATTTGTGGAGGAAGCTGGTCTTCAGGCAGGGGATGTTGTCATGACTATGTTTTATAGGCATGCAAAGTGTTTGGAAATCAAGTTAAATTTGCTTTAGATCAGTCTCGCTTGAGCAGGAGCAGCATGAGACATTTTTGTTGTAATAATCTGACATTTTTTGCGTGGGTTCTAGTGTATTTTCTTATGAGAATTCTGAGTATAAGTGAACTGCTTTTTTACATATAGTCTTTCATGTGCATCCTATCAGCAGCAGCAGTTGAAGAACATGCATTCTGGAAACCCCCACCGAGCTTTTCCTTTTTTTAACCCATATACGGAACTAGAGTTTTTTAAATAAAAGAGGACTGCATCAACTTTCTTAACAGGAGCAGTTTTGTGAAAAGAATTCTCTATGTGAACTGCTCTGATAGTTTTGTTTTTTATGTGTGTCCTAGCTACATCAGCAGTTTTGAAGCAATATACATACTGAAAACAGACTACTGAGAACTGCATATATTTGATAGATAGAAACCACGGTTCTGCGGTCATAATTAACATAGTACATCATCAAGCAAACTAACGCAACATAAGCAAACATTGTCCCAAAGCAAACTATAACGAAAGCAAACTGATCTACATACGCAGAGGGAAACTAAATCGAGCACTTGCGATAGGAATCCTTGGGTTTCAGCATCTGTCCTGCTTCACTAGTTCCACCCGTTGGAGTTGGAGGTGGAAGTTGATGCCCCCTTGCCCCACGGCTTCCAGGATGACCTCAGGCGCTTCCTGGTCTTCTCTGTTTCAGCGCGCGCGAGGCCTTTCTTCATGGTGCTGATTCGGTTCCATATCTCAAACGCAGCGTAGGCGTCCTTGGCAGCATACTCGACGTGCTTTGTGCTGAGAATCGAAGTCCACAGGCTGTGGTCGTGGTCTGTCATCTTCATCTTCATGTCTGCGTACTCGTCGTCGATGATGGCAGCAGCTACATCGCCAAGCGAGTCCAGTGGCTTCGTTCCATCAGGCACCCTCCAGTTCGTCTGGATGTCGACGAAGTTGGGGATGTGGAGGTTGCAGGCTACGAGCTTCTCCTTGTCCTGCTTGATGGCGAAGCCAGCGAACTCGAACCTAAGGAAAGTGAACCGCAAGTTATACCTTTCGGAACTGCATACATGGGCATATAGAACTGCAACACGTACTCGGCAGAGAGAATTGCTTACCTTGGGTCGCCGAGAAACCTGTCGAAGGGGATGCATCTCTTGCCCAATGTACCACATACCTGGAAAAGAAGCACTGGGTGGTACTTGCCGATGGATAGTTGAACCAGGGCCGCTCTGCTGTGGTCGGGTGTGTACTCCACGTCGATGCCGACGATCTTCTGGCGGCGCCGCTGGAGAACTGTCTTGAACTCTTCGACGTACGTCGCCATGGCGGCGATGTCGGTGGTGTAGATCACCTTCAGCTTCGTGTTCCCGTGCGCATGCACGGCGTCGTAGGTCTTGCTGAACCCCATTGCTGCAAAGAGGAGGTAGAGGAGGAGGAAGGCGCAGCGTCGTGTGTTTTGTGCGGACGGTCTGGTGGATGAAGCGCGGGATTTAAATGTGAGCGGCAGCAACTTCTGCCGAGGCCACGATCTCGTCACCCAACCGTGTTGGCGATCGTGGGTTCGTGATGATCGTGGCGTTCGTGCGGCGTGCAACCGGCGGGATAGAGGAGGGGCGGGGCGCGGCGCTTCGGGCGATAGTGGGCGCATTTATTTTAGGGCAGGCGAACCGAATCGTCCGCCGTAAGCGAACTGCATCGCTTCAGAAGCGGAATCGTCCGCCGTAAACGAACTGCAACGCTTCAGAAGCGGAATCGTTTTTTTTTACATTTTTTTGCACTAAGCGCACTGCACTGTGTACTCGAAGGTTACTGCACTGCAAGCTTTAAACGCACCACGCACGCACTGCAGTGTATGTGAATCCTAGTCTGACTCTACATTTTTTCTTTTCTATCTGCTTTTTCTGTATTGATTCATGTTCATGTCAGATTCTATACGACTAAGAGAACTGCATTCTCAAAATGACATTCCGATGTCAGGTTTTTCATACAGAAGAGAACCGCATTCTGAGAGTGGCATTCTCATCTTATTTTATTTTCATAAAGAAGAGAACTGCAT
>LR738713.1:535687949-535965607 GCA_902687465.1 Secale cereale
CCCCTATGCCTTGGGGGGCAAGTTTACCCCTCTGGCCGCCGCCCCCCTTGGAGATCTGATCTCCCAAGGGCCGGCGCCCCCCCGGCCCCTATATATAGTGGGGGGGGGGGGGAGGGCAGCCGCACCCAAGCCTCTGGCGCCCCTCCCCCCTCCCGTCACACTTCCTACTCCTCACGCAGGGCGCAGGCGAAGCCCTGGAGGTTTTCCTGTTGCATCCACCACCACGCCGTCGTGCTGCTGGATCTCCGTCAACCTCTCCTACCCCCTTGCTGGATCAAGAAGGAGGAGACGTCGCTGTACCGTACGTGTGTTGAACACGGAGTTGCCGTCCGTTCGGCGCTGGGATCATCGGTGACGAGGAACGCGAAGAGTACGACTACTTCATCCACGTTCCTTCGAACGCTTCCGCTCGCGATCTACAAAGGGTATGTAGATGCACTCCATTATGCTCGTTGCTAGATGACTCCTTAGATTGATCTTGGTGAAGCGTAGGAAATTTTTTGAATTCTGCTACGTTCCCCAACAGTGGCATCTGAGCTAGGTCTTTGCGTAACATCTTGCACGAGTAGAACACAAACAAGTTGTGGGCGTTGAGTTTTCTCAATTTTCTTGCCATTACTAGTCCAATCTTGATTAGGCGGCATTGTGGGATGAAGCGGCCCGAACCGACCTTACACGTACGCTTACGTGAGACTGGTTCCACCGACAGACATGCACTAGATGCATAAGGTGGCTGGCGGGTGTCTGTCTCTCCCACTTTAGTCGGATCGGATTCGATGAACAGGGTCCTTATGAAGGGTAAATAGAAATTGACAAATCACGTTGTGGTTTTGGCGTAGGTAAGAAACGTTCTTGCTAGAAAACCTATAGAAGCCACGTAAAAACTTGCAACAACAATTAGAGGTCGTCTAACTTGTTCTTGCAGCATGTGCTATGTGATGTGGTATGGCCAAGAAGATGTGATGAATGATATATGTGATGTATGAGATTGATCATGTTCTTGTAATAGGAAATCACGACTTGCATGTCGATGATAATGACAACCGGCAGGAGCCATAGGAGTTGTCTTAATTATTGTATGACCTGCGTGTCACTGAATAACGCCATGTAATTACTTTACTTTATTGCTAAACGTTAGCCATTGTAGTAGAAGTAATAGTTGGCGTGACGACTTCATGAAGACACGATGATGGAGATCATGATGATGGAGATCATGGTGTCGGGCCGGTGACAAAGATGATCATGGTGCCCCGAAGATGGAGATCGAAGGAGCAAGATGATACTGGCCATATCATGTCACTTTAATTGATTGCATGTGATGTTTATCATGTTTATGCATCTTGTTTACTTAGAACGACGGTAGTAAATAAGATGATCTCTCACTAAAATTTCAAGAATTGTGTTCCCCCTAACTGTGCACCGTTGCTAAGGATCGTTGTTCCGAAGCACCACGTGATGATCGGGTGTGATAGGTTCTAACGTTCGCATACAACGGGTGTAAGCCAGATTTACACAAGCAATACATTTAGGGTTCACTTGACGAGCCTAGCATGTACAGACATGGCCTCGGAACATGGAAGACCGAAAGGTCGAACATGAGTCGTATAGAAGATACGATCAACATGAAGATGTTCACCGTTGATGACTAGTCCGTCTCACGTGATGATCGGACACGGGTTAGTCGATTCGGATCATGTATCACTTAGATGACTAGAGAGATGTCAATCTGAGTGGGAGTTCATTAAAATTTGATTAAGATGAACTTAATTATCATGAACTTAGTCTAAATTCTTTACAATATGTCTTGTAGATCAAATGGCCCACGCTCATGTCACCCTCAACTTCAACGCGTTCCTAGAGAAATCCAAGCTAAAAGACGATGGTAGCAACTATACGGATTGGGTCCGTAACCTGAGGATCATCGTCATAGCTGCCAAGAAAACTTATGTCCTAGAAGCACCGCTAGGTGACGCTCCCGCCCCGGCAAACCAAGATGTTATGAACGCTTGGCAGTCGCGTTGTGATGATTACTCCCTGGTTCAGTGCGGCATGCTCTACAGCTTAGAATCGGGGCTCCAAAAGCGTTTTGAGCACCACGGGGCATATGAGATGTTCCAAGAGCTGAAAATGGTTTTCCAGGCTCATGCCCGAGTTGAGAGATAAGATGTCTCCAACGCATTCTACAACTGTAAGATGGAGGAAAACAGTTCTGTCAGTGAGCACATCCTCAAGATTTCTGGGTTGCACTACCGCTTGTCTCAGTTGGGAATGAATCTCCCAGACGAAGCGGTCGTTGACAGAATCCTCCAGTCGCTCCCACCAAGCTACAAGAGCTTCGTGTTGAACTTCAATATGCAGGGGATGGAGAAGTCCATTCCCGAGGTGTATTCAATGCTGAAATCAGCGGAGGTGGAGATCAAGAAAGAGCATCAAGTGTTGATGGTCAATAAAACCACTAAGTTCAAGAAGGGCAAGGGTAAGAAGAACTTCAAGAAGGACGGCAAGGGAGTTGCCGCGCCCGGTAAGCCAGTTGCCGGGAAGAAGCCAAAGTATGGACCCAAGCCTGAGACGGAGTGCTTTTATTGCAAGGGAACGGGTCACTGGAAGCGGAACTGCCCCAAATACTTAGCGGACAAGAAGGCCGGCAACGTCAAAGGTATATGTGATATACATGTTATTGATGTGTACCTTACCAGCGCTCGTAGTAGCTCCTGGGTATTTGATACCGGTGCAGTTGCTCATATTTGTAACTCTAAGCAGGAGTTGCGGAATAAGCGGAGACTGGCGAAGGACGAGGTGACGATGCGCGTCGGGAATGGTTCCAAGGTCGATGTGATCGCCGTCAGCGCACTGCCTCTACATCTACCCTCGGGATTAGTTTTAAACCTTAATAATTGTTATTTAGTACCAGCTTTGAGCATTAACATTGTATCTGGATCTCGTTTGATGCGAGATGGCTACTCATTTAAATCCGAGAATAATGGTTGTTCTATTTATTTGATAGATATGTTTTATGGTCATGCCCCGCTGGTCAATGGTTTATTTTTGATGAATCTCGATCGTGATGATACACATGTTCATAGTGTGAATGCCAAAAGATGTAAAGTTGACAATGATAGTCCCACATACTTGTGGCATTGCCGCCTTGGTCATATTGGTGTCAAACGTATGAAGAAGCTTCATGCAGATGGACTTCTGGAGTCTCTTGATTATGAATCATTTGACACGTGCGAACGATGCCTCTTGGGCAAGATGACCAAGACTCCGTTCTCCGGAACAATGGAGCGAGCAACCAACTTATTGGAAATCATACATACCGATGTGTGCGGTCCAATGAGTGTTGAGGCTCGCGGAGGCTATCGTTATGTTCTCACCCTCGCAGATGACTTGAGTAGATATGGGTATATCTACTTGATGAAGCACAAGTCTGAGACCTTTGAAAAGTTCAAGGAATTTCAGAATGAGGTTGAGAATCAACGTGACAGAAAAATAAAGTTCTTGCGATCGGATCGTGGGGGTGAATATTTAAGTCATGAATTTGGCACACACCTTAGGAACTGTGGAATTGTTTCACAATTGACACCGCCCGGAACACCTCAGCGTAACGGTGTGTCCGAACGTCGAAATTGTACTCTGTTGGACATGGTGCGATCTATGATGTCTCTCACCGACTTACCGCTATCTTTTTGGGGTTATGCTTTAGAGATTGCCGCATTCACTTTAAATAGGGCTCCGTCGAAATCCGTTGAGACGACACCGTATGAACTTTGGTTTGGCAAGAAACCTAAGTTGTCGTTTCTGAAAGTTTGGGGTTGCGATGCTTATGTCAAGAAACTTCAACCTGAGAAGCTCGAACCCAAATCGGAAAAATGCGTCTTCATAGGATACCCAAAGGAAACGATTGTGTACACCTTCTACCACAGATCCGAAGGCAAGGTCTTTGTTGCCAAGAATGGATCCTTTCTGGAGAAAGAGTTTCTCTCGAAAGAAGTGAGTGGGAGGAAAGTAGAACTTGATGAGGTGACAGTCACCCCTCCCGAACCGGAAAGTAGCGCAGCGCAGGAAATTGTTCCTGAGGTGCCTGCACCGACAAGGGAGGAAGTTAATGATGATGATCATGAAGATACAGATCAAGTTACTACTAAACTTCGAAGGTCCACAAGGACACGTTCTGCACCAGAGTGGTACGACAACCCTGTCATGGAAATCATGTTGTTAGACAACGGTGAACCTTCGAACTATGAAGAAGCGATGGCGGGCCCGGATTCCAATAAATGGCTTGGAGCCATGAAACCCGAGATAGAATCCATGTATGAAAACAAAGTATGGACTTTGGTGGACTTGCCCGATGATAGGCACGCCATAGAAAATAAATGGATATTTAAGAAGAAGACAGACGCGGATGGTAATGTGACCATCTATAAGGCTCGGCTTGTCGCTAAGGGTTATCGACAAGTTCAAGTGATTGACTACGACGAGACTTTCTCTCCCGTAGCGATGCTGAAGTCAGTCAGAATCATGTTAGCAATTGCCGCATTCTATGATTATGAGATATGGCAAATGGACGTCAAAACGGCATTCCTTAATGGTTTCCTCAAGGAAGAGCTGTATATGATGCAGCCGGAAGGTTTTGTCGATCCAGAAAATGCTAACAAGGTATGCAAGCTCCAGCGTTCGATTTACGGGCTGGTGCAAGCATCTCGGAGTTGGAATATTCGCTTTAATGATGTGATCAAAGCGTTTGGCTTTATACAGACTTCGGGAGAAGCCTGTATCTACAAGAATGTGAGTGGGAGCTCTGTAGCATTTCTCATATTATATGTGGATGACATATTGCTGATGGGAAATGATATAGAATTCTTGGAAAGTGTAAAGGCCTACTTGAATAAGAGTTTTTCAATGAAGGACCTTGGAGAAGCTGCTTACATATTAGGAATCAAAATTTAAAGAGATAGATCAAGACGCCTCATTGGTCTTTCACAAAGCACATACCTTGACAAGATATTGAAGAAGTTCAATATGGATCAGTCCAAGAAGGGGTTCTTGCCTGTTTTGCAAGGTATGAGATTGAGCAAGGCTCAGTCCCCGACCACGGCAGAAGATAGAGAAAAGATGAGTGTCATTCCCTATGCCTCAGCCATAGGTTCTATCATGTATGCCATGCTGTGTACCAGACCTGATGTGAACCTTGCCATAAGTTTGGTAGGGAGGTACCAAAGTGATCCCGGTATGGAACACTGGACAGCGGTCAAGAACATCCTAAAGTAACTGAAGAGGACTAAGGATATGTTTCTCGTTTATGGAGGTGACGAAGAGCTCGTCGTAAAGGGTTACGTCGATGCTAGCTTCGACACAGATCTGGATAACTCTAAGTCACAAATCGGATACATGTATATTTTGAATGGTGGAGCAGTCAGCTGGTGCAGTTGCAAGCAGAGCGTCGTGGCGCATTCTACATGTGAAGCGGAGTAAATAGCTGCTTGCGAAGCAGCGCAAGAAGGAGTCTGGATGAAGGAGTTCATCACCGACCTAGGAGTCATTCCAAGCACGTCAAGCCCGATGACTCTCTTCTGTGACAACACTGGAGCTATTGCCATTACCAAGGAGCCCAGGTTTCACAAGAAGACCAATCACATAGAGCGCCGTTTCAACTCCATCCGGAATTATGTTCAAGATGGAGACATAGATATTTGTAAAGTGCATACGGATCTGAATGTCGTAGACCCATTGACTAAACCTCATCCACGGGCAAAACATGATCAACACCAGAACTCTATGGGTGTTCGATTCATCACAATGTAACTAGATTATTGACTCTAGTGCAAGTGGGAGACTGTTGGAAATATGCCCTAGAGGCAATAATAAAAGTATTATTATTATATTTCCTTGTTCATGATAATTGTCTGTTATTCATGCTTGAATTGTATTGTACGGAAACAGCGATACATGTGTGAATACATAGACCACAACGTGTCCCTGGTAAGCCTCTAGTTACTAGCTCGTTGATCAATAGATGGTCACGGTTTCCTGACCATGGACATTGGATGTCATTGATAACGGGATCACATCATTAGGAGAATAATGTGATGGACAAGACCCAATCCAGAGCCTAGCACGAGATCATTTAGTTCGTAATGCTTAAGCTTTTCCGGTGTCAAGTATTTATTCCTTAAACCATGAGGTTGTACAACTCCCGGATACTGTAGGAATACTTTGGGTGTGCCAAACGTCACAACGTAACTGGGTGGCTATAAAGGTATGCAATGGGTATCTCCGAAAGTGTCTGTTAAGTTGGTACGAACCGAGACTGGGATATTGTCACTCCGTATGACGGAGAGGTACCTCTGGGCCCTCTCGGTAAGACATCATCATAATGAGCTCAAGGTGACTAAGGAGTTGGTCACGGGATGATGGATTACGGAACGAGTAAAGAGACTTGCCATGACGAGATTGAACAAGGTATCGGGCATACCGACGATCGAATCTCGGGCAAGTACCGTACCGATAGACAAAGGGAATAACATACGGGATTGAGTGAATCCTTGACACAGTGGTTCATCCGATGATATCATCGAGGAACACGTGGGAACCAACATGGGTATCCAGATCCCGCTGTTGGTTATTGACCGGAGAGTCGTCTCGGTCATGTCTGCGTGTCTCCCGAACCCGTAGGGTCTACACACTTAAGGTTCAGTGACGCTAGGGTTGTAGAGATACATGCACATGGAAACCCGAATGTTGTTCGGAGTCCCGGATGAGATCCCGAACGTCACGAGGAGTTCCGGAATGGTCCGGAGGTAAAGAATGATATATAGGAAGTCCAGTTTCGGCCATCGGGTGAACTACGGGGGTCACCGGGAGTGTCCCGAGACCACCGGAGGGGTCCCGGGGGTCCACCGGGTGGGGCCACCCATCCCGGTGGGTCCCCTAGGCCGCAAGATGGAAGGGGCCAGCCCCTGGTGGGCTGGCGCACCACATGGGTCCCCCTCCATGCGCCTAGGGTTGAAACCCTAGGGGGAGGGGGCGCCCCCTATGCCTTGGGGGGCAAGTTTACCCCTCTGGCCGCCGCCCCCCTTGGAGATCTGATCTCCCAAGGGCCGGCTCCCCCTGGCCCCTATATATAGTGGGGGAGGAGGGCAGCTGCACCCAAGCCTCTGGCGCCTCTCCCCCCTCCCGTCACACTTCCTACTCCTCACGCAGGGTGCCGGCGAAGCCCTGCAGGTTTTCCTGTTGCATCCACCACCACGCCGTCGTGCTGCTGGATCTCCGTCAACCTCTCCTACCCCCTTGCTGGATCAAGAAGGAGGAGACGTCGTTGTACCGTACGTGTGTTGAACGCGGAGGTGCCGTCCGTTCGGCGCTGGGATCATCGGTGACAAGGAACGCGAAGAGTACGACTACTTCATCCACGTTCCTTCGAACGCTTCCGCTCGCGATCTACAAAGGGTATGTAGATGCACTCCATTATGCTCGTTGCTAGATGACTCCTTAGATTGATCTTGGTGAAGCGTAGGAATTTTTTTGAATTCTGCTACGTTCCCCAACAAAAATATCCTCACCACACAAGAGTGCATGTAGATGCAACAAGATAAGATCCGCACTCAAGGCAAAGGCTTTCACGGAGCCACCAAAGAAATGATACAAGAAAGACAAGGTGGTCGTGAAAGAAAGGATATCTTCTAGATATGTAATTTCTCTCAAGTATATAAGATTCTAGGTAGATGAAAATCATGATGATATCAATCCACAAAGAATAATGTACACTCGAAATAGTTACAAAAAGGAAGTAAAAAGATATCCACAAGGAAGTCATAATTATACCAATAAGATATTTTGCTTAAATGCAAGCACATGGCTAGATAAGGTCTTATTGTATATACATGAATTCCAACCAAGCGAACATCAAAGACATCACAACTAGCAACAAGGCATCATTGTTGGGATGCTTTGAGAAAGGAAACAAATATCACAAGAAGGAATGACTAACATGCCATGATGCAACCTACGCAAGGTTGGTGCAAGAAATGTGTGCATGAAGTAGATGATGATACTTGTTATCGAGATACCATTGGAAGGATGTAGTAGATACCAAATGAAGGTAGATAGTAGTTCATTGATCATCCTATCTTGACTCCAATAATCACATGGTGACACCACCTTCCTTTTGAATGAGCCGAGCATCCAATGCATCTCCAATTGTTCCTAGAACAACAACACAAACAAAATGGTACCCAAACTCATTGGGACCAAAGAGTTAGAAACATCAATACATAGGACAAACTCCCCAAACATATGTGCATTTATATATGAAAATGAATTTCATGCACCTCTCATCCAAATTGAGACTAGGTGGAGTTTCCCCTATATATTGGGTTAAAGAAAGAAAGCATGCCAAAGAAAATACATGTAGTAAATATGCATGCTCAATACTTTCAAGAAACGAAACGAAATGAAAAAGAAATACCAAGTGAAAATAGGATACCAAATGGAGAAATAATCACTTGGAAGATATCTATTTAGAAGATACATCAAGGAATGAGATATCCATTGATACACGCAAAAGGAAAGATATCGGACTCCCAAAAGAGAGGATTGTTCCAAACAAACCAACCCATCTACAAAGTTTCATGATGGCACAAGTACCAAAAAGAAACGGCTTGCCCTCCATCAACACACACTTGATATGGATCACAAGATGAGTGTTTTATCGAAAATAGGATAGCTCCCCCACGAATTGTGCATTTAGAGAGAATTTGCATTCGAGTACAAAATGCACAAGGTGGGATCACCACTTTCACTATATCTAGAAAACACTCGACCAAAACAATAAAACACGAGATCCACAAGTGGCATGGAAGGAAATGGGAGTTGACACAAACTTGGCAAGAGGTAAGACAAATAAAACCAAAAGACAATGTAAAGATGATCAATAATTTCCACCACATAAATGATTACCAATTGTCAAAGACAAGAGGTATTTGGAAATAATTCCCGGTGATAGATAGCAATGATATCCAACATCATCATCACACCAAACACAAGCAAAATGCAACTTGTAGAGCTAACATGCCACCTAGGAACAACATAATTTATACTATCAACTCTAGGTGACAATATCTCAAATTTACACATTTTCTAGGCTTGTAATATGCACATAGAATATTACTCCCCCATAATGTGATACCAATGAAAAACTTGACAAGATGCAAAAGAGAACCAACACGAGATAATTAATGGAACATTTAGAATTTGAATTTCTCATGAGAAGACATACCACATAGAGACTAGATAATCTTGTAATATCAAAACTAGATGATATTCCTCATGTACACACATTTATAGGATTGTGAGGTGCACAAAGCACATCACTCCCCCAAAATGGGATGTTCCATTAATCTCTCACAAGAGCCAACTAAGATACAAACAAGATACACAAAGGCTCAAATCACTACACACACATACATGATGTACAAACCAACATACACATACTTGATTTCTCAAGATAAGCAAATTGGGAGCACAACATATACACGCTCATGCAAGGTACAAAACCATAACATGCTAAGGAGCAAGTAACTTTCAATGTAAACAATTTAAGCACGAGTTACCGCAAGGAGGAACATTGGATATACGATAGAAAGATAATCCGAATGACTTGGCTTGAGACAATATGAATGATGAAGACTCCTCAAATCTTCATAATGTAGCCAAGTCTCCAATGCCCTCCAAATACACCTATTGATCAAGTTTGAGCTAGTTGGTCCCCAACCAAGTTGGGTCCTAAGAGGTTAGTCACAATAGGCTTGGCTACCCAAATGGTTCTTTTCTTGACACCACTTTGAGTCCCAAGAAACTTGGCAAACAGATTGCCAACCTTATCCTTACCAAGAGAATAGACATCATCAATAATAATTGGGTTGGATAAGTTACCACTAGTGCATGAAGAAGCGACGTGACCTTTCTCAAGACATAAGTAGCAACGTCTACTCTTCACTTTCTTCTCACTTGATTTCTCAACATGAGAAGCATTAACCCGAGTCTTCTTGGGAAGTGGCCCTTCTTCAACTTGAGGTTGAGCATGAGAATGAACTTGTGGCCGCTTCCCTTGTTGCTTTTCACTAATGGGCTTCTTCTTCAATGGGCATGATCTAACATGGTGCCCTTGAATTTTGCACTTGAAGCAAATAATCTTGGCCGAATTCTTGACTTGTTCTTGGCCCTTCTTCTTCTTATGAATTTTGGACTTCTTCATCTTGTTGGAGATGAATCCAAGCCCACCTTTGTCATTGGGGGATTTTTGCACACTCAAGATATTGTTGAGTGTGGACTTCCCTTCATGACACTTTTCCAAGTCTTTCTTCAAGGAAGAGACTTGGGCCTTGAGCTCTTTGATTTCCTCTACATGGTTAGTATCAACACAAGTACTAGAGGAAGTATAGGCTTCATTGTTAGAGGAACAAGGCAAGGAAAGCAATTCATCACAAGATGTACCAATATTATGCATAGATGAATTACGAGGACTAGCACATGGCAATATAGCATTTTGACTTGAAGTAGTGCTAGTATCCACATGAGGCTCACTTGATGTTACCTTGATACTCATGGCCTCTGATGGCTTCTCGCCCCTCGTTGGTTACCCCAAGTGGAAGGTTTGAGATGCAGTGTAGCGGAAGTTTTCCCTTGGCAATACCAAGGATCGATTTCCCTGAGACTCCCAGTTTCAACAAGAAGGTGTCAACTGCTAACGGCGCCAGATATTAGCAATCAACGTGGACCTGCACACAGATACAAATAACTTTTCTCCCAACGAGTACAGAGAGGTTGTCAATCCCTCCGGCCTTGTAGTTTACAAAGGATCAAACACAAGTGATAATAGTGATAGATATAATTGCAATAGTAAGTAAAAAGCAGAAAAGTAAATAGCAGATGTGATCAATGATGGTAATATGGACCGGAGTCTCATGATGTTCACTAGTGATGTCTCTCTCCCAAAAGACGATAAAACAGCTATGTGAGGTAAACGAATTACAGCTGGGCAATTGATAGAATTATGTGCGCAAACCAATGCTAACTATGTTGCAAGAAAGGTAGAGGTTCAAAGCATGGGCGGTACGCCGAGGTAAGTAGACCAAAATCCATCTGCATCTACTACTAATCATCCACCTTGAGATATCTATCCAGAACATCTCGCTGGTATTAAGTTGCGAGTCCCACCCATAGTGTAAACTCAAAGCAACAGACAACTGCATTAAAAGAACTTTGCGTAAAGTAAACAATCCTTGCACCCGCGAGCACAAGCACCGTTGTTTTCCCCCTTGTGGCAACAGCACATCCCCTAGACTCATGTTTCTGTCACTCAAGCTAGTCATCGAGGGGCATGAACCCACAATCAAGCATAACGTTCCCTCTTGGAGTCACTACCTACTACTTGGCCAAAGCAATAAATAACAACGGAGAACATGCAAGAATTACTTACGAACATAAATATAAAAGAGGTGAATCAAATATATTACTCAAACACAATCTGAACATAATCTCATAATCCATCGGATCCCAGCAAACTCAACATAGCAACAGCATAAGGATTACATATGTGCCTCGATCATGTAGGGCAGCTCACGAGGTCTAATTAGTGAAGCACAAGAAGGGGAGGAGAACATCACATAGCTACTGGTCATGGACCCATGGTCCAAGGGAGACTACTCACAACTCATCCGGGAGGCGTCCATGGTGGTGGAGAAGCTCCCGGTGGTGATCCTCCCCTCCGGCAGGGTGCCGGGAAGAGTTCTCCTGGTGCTCCCGATCTTGGAAGCGGCGGCGGCGGCGGAACAGAGATGAGATCGCGAAAAAGGGTTTCCGTCTCGAGGGTTTTGGGAGACGGTCTAAATATATGCCAAAGGGGGGCACCAGACGAGGCTCGGGGGGCCCAGGCGCCCCCCCGGCGCGGCCCAGGGGGGGGGGGGCGCCACCAGGGCGCCTGGAGCCCTGGTGGCCCCCCCGGCAGTACTTTGGCTACCGGGAACCTTCTAGAACGCTGATTTTTTATATAATTTTTCCGGGATTTTTCTGGCAGTTCTCGTAATGGGAAAAACTGAAATACAAAAACAGCAGAAAACAGAAACTGGCACTGGGGTGCACTGAGTTAATAGGTTCGTCCAAATATGATCAAAAGTGTATGGAAGTGTATAAATATCATAGCAATATCACCCAAAAGAGGCATGGAGCAAGCAGAAATTATAGATACGTTTTGGACGTATCAGCCTCATGAGCTATCTTTAGCACATTATGGGATATTACAAGATCATCATGAGAGCTTGTGAGCTTTACATGACTTTCTTCCAATTTCCCATAATTGGTAGATAGCAACACAAGTTGAGCCCTTAGCTCAACATTCTCCTTCAAAATGGATGCTTCACTAGAAATAGAGTTAGTAGCACAAGCATCATCATTAACAACAAGAGGAGAGGACAACTTAGCAAGCTCTTTTGAATATGAAGCTTTAAGTTGAGCATGAGACTCGGTGAGTTTGATGAGCTCACTCTTAATGATCCTTGAGCCATTTTCGAGGTGCTCAAAATCCTCAAGGAGTTTATCATGTGCAACTTCAAGCTTCTCATTTTTAGTATCACAATCATTTGCCAGCTCAAGAGCTCTATCACGAGATTCCCTCACTCTAGACAATTCTAGAGCAAAAGTCTTCTCAAGAGATTCCTTGGTGGTTTGTTCAAGTTCAAGAGCTTGAGAGAGGTCCGCGATCTCATTAGCGTAATCACGCTCATGACCTTCCATTTTCTCAATGGTGACCTCATGCTCCTCTAGTTGAGATTCCAACTCATCAATATATTTCTTGCCCTCAATGGCAATAGACATGATTTCCATGAAGTTGGAACGAGCAATTTTATTCTTATGAAGAGCTTTAAAAATAGTTTCCCCCTTAATTTTTAAGTAGGCAACATTATCATTATCTTCATTATTATCAACATCATCATCATTGTCATCATCATTATCATCACAAGATATATTGGGATTCAAAGTGGGAGATACCTTTGAAGCCTTAGCCATAAGGCAAAACGCAATGGATGATGATGTAGGATCCCTTAGAGCACCATTCAAGACTACATCTTGTTCCATGGGGTGTCGGGTTTCCTCTACATTGTTAGCATAACAATTCGAGGAAATAGATGCATTTTTATCATGGCAACAAGATATAGCAAGCATATCATCATGAGTTTTAGTCAAGTAATTTCTACATGATATGCAAGGACTATCAACACAAGCATGTGAAACATGTAGGGTGCTCGAAGTGTTAAAGTCCCAAGAATATGCATTGCAATAAGATAGTGATGAAGGATCATCCACAATAAGCATACTATCATCATTGCAATGACCAACACTACTCACCATATCATTACCTTGTGGCAAACCACTTGTAGGTGAAGTAGAAGAAGTTGAGAAGACAACACGGCCGGAGGTGGAGGGAGAACAATAATTCCCACAATTCTTGGATGCACCATATTTATCTTGAGGCTTTGTCCACAACTCATGAGCATCCCGGAACGGCATGAGTTGAAATATAATTACATTGCTCAAAGCATCAAAAAGCACATTAGAAGCTTGAGAATTGAGATAAGAGTTTTTCTCATCCTCTAAAGATAATCTTTGTGGATCCTTTGGAGGAGAAAAACCCATACCTACAATTCGCTCTAAATTTGGGTCCATGACCCTAAAGAGATTAAGCATGCGAATTACCCAAACATCAAAATTTGTGCCATTGAAACTAAGAGTGTCAGAGAATCCTAAGCCCCTAGTAGTCATCCTTACTCTCTAGGCGGTTAAGCCCTATAAAGAGAGACGAGGCTCTGATACCAATTGAAAGATCGTGGATGTCGCCTAGAGGGGGGGGGGTGAATAGGCGCTTTAAAATAATTATGGTTTAGGCTCGAACAAATGCGGAATAAACCTAGCGGTTAATTTGTCAAGCACAAAACCTACCACAACTAGGCTCACCTATGTGCACCAACAACTTATGCTAAGCAAGATAAACAACTAGGTGATAGCAAGATATATGACAAAAAACAATATGGCTATCACAAAGTATAGTGCATAAGTAAAGGGCTCGGGTAAGAGATAACCGAGGCACGCGGAGACGACGATGTATCCCGAAGTTCACACCCTTGCGGATGCTAATCTCCGTTTGGAGCGGTGTGGAGGCACAATGCTCCCCAAGAAGCCACAAGGGCCACCGTAATCTCCACACGCCCTCGCACAATGCAAGATGCCGTGATTCCACTAAGGGACCCTTGAGGGCGGTCACCGAACCCGTACAAATGGCAACCCTTGGGGGCGGTCACCGAACCCGTACAAAATGCTTTGGGTGATCTCCACAACCTAATTGGAGACCCCGACGCTTGCCCGGAGCTTTGCACCACAATGATTGAGCTCCGAACACCACAAGGTTGGCTATCTTCCCAACGACACCATGAAGCTTCACCACAATGGAATATGACTTCGAGGTGACCACAACCGTCTAGGGCACCCAAGCACCCAAGAAGAACAAGCTCAAGGGTACCAAGCACCCAAGAGTAATAAGCTTCTCAACTTGTAACTTCCACGTATCATCGTGGAGAACTCAAACCAATGCACCAAATGCAATGGCAAGGGCACACTGAGTGCCCAAGTCCTTCTCTCCCAAATCCCACCGAAGCAACTAATGCTAGGGAGGGAAATGAGAGAAAGAACAAGAAGGAGAACACCAAGAACTCCAAGATCTAGATCCAAGGGGTTCCCCTCACCTAGAGGAGAAAGTGATTGGTGGAAATGTGGATCTAGATCTCCTCTCTCTTTTCCCCCCAAAACTAGCAAGAATCCATGGAGGGATTGAGAGATGGCAAGCTCGAAGAAGGTCAACAATGGGGGAAGAACACGAGCTCAAGAGATAAGGTCCAATGGGGAAGAAGATCCCCTTTTATAGGTCCCCACGAATCTGCCCGTTATGTGCAGAAAACTGTAGGACCGGTACAACCGATGCACGAACCGGTACAACCGGTTAAGGCAGAGGAAAAACCAACCTGTAGGAAAAAGCACTAAGCGGTACAACAGCCCGGGGAACCGGTAGTATCGGTTAAACTTAACTAACCGGTACAACCGGTCAACAACCGCTCCCAAACAGAAACTATTCCGGTGGTAGAGCGGTACATGGCCGGTACAACCTTCAGACCAATTTTGGACCGGTACTACCGCTCCAAACACCGGTAGTACCGGTCAACCGGTACAACCTCTCTATGGGGCGGTACAACCTCTCTATGAAAAACAAGTAAGATCAAAACAGCCACAACTTTCGCATACGAACTCCAAATTCGACGAAATCAAGTTTGTTGGAAAGCTACCAACAAGGGCTAACACAATCTTGATAGAAATACCAATAAGAAGCAAATTAGAAAATTCCCATAAGAAAATGGTGAGAACCCTTTCTCGGATAAGACCGATAAAACCTCCAACACCGAAAACATCATAGAAGACGCATGTGAACTCCGTTTTCGATGAACTCAAGCTTGTCATCAAGATGACCATAAGCTCTAAGACTCACAAAGAGACCCAAACAAGAACCAAGAAACATGATGCAAGGATGCAATGGTTTGAGCTCTCTACTAACGATACGATCAAGCTACCAACTTGAGAGCCCCCCTTGATAGTACGTCAATCGATCCTATAACCCGGTCTCCCACAACTACCATGAGACCGGTAAAATAGAAAACCTATCAAGGGCAAACCTTTTCCTTGCACATAGTCCACTTGAGCTGGATGATGACGATCTTCACTCCCTCAAGTTGGACCACCTTTCTTGATTGCGTTGGCTCGCTGAAGACTAGTAGATTGCTTCCCCATACTCCACTATGGGTGGGCCACTCTTCGGCATATCTTCACAAGTCCAATGTCACCACAATGGACGGCAAGCTTCAAGCACTTGATCTCTTCGTGACACTTGATCTCTTCATGATGCTCCACTTGAACTTGCACACCGCAACCTAACCCCACAAAGAACTCTTACGAAGACCATGGGTTAGTACACAAAAGCGTGATTGACAATGCTTACCATACCATGGGATTGCTTGATCCCTCTCGGTACATCTTCTACACTTTGTGTGTTGATCAACTTGATTCATTCTTTGACTTAGTTTTGATCAACCTTGAATCTTTCCAACTCTCTTCATTTGGATGATGTCTTGAAGGTAAACATGAATGATCACAAACTCTTCTTCTTCAAGACATGCTTGCAATAAGCTCAACACCCACAAGACCAATCTTTGGATAATTCCTTAATAGCACCTTGGTCATCACAAACTCTCCTTGAAACCAACAAATGAACTCCAAGAAAAGCCTATGGACAAACCCTTCAAATATAACTCAAGGCAACCATTAGTCCATAGAGATTGTCATCAATTACCAAAACCAAACATGGGGGCACCGCATGTTCTTTCAGTGTGCGCTGGCTTTCTTCGGCTTACGAACCAGGTGTTTGGTTTTAATTAGGAACAATGGACCGTGAAAAAGATAGGAACGGTGTATGGTGACAATTGTTGTTGCCTTGGTCTTCATGCTCACCTCTTGGATAATCTGGAATGAAAGAAACGCTCGTATCTTCCAATTTAAGAGTGCCTCGCCGATGATTCTACTAGCTAACATCAAGAGTGAGGCTCAAACTTGGATCACCGCGGGTGCAAAGAAATTGGGATCCATCATGCGAGAGTAGGCCTTTTGTAGAGGTGTTGTAGCACGGTGGGTGTTGTAACACAAACTTTAAACTCTTTTTCCCTCTTAATTAACGAATGAGGCAAGTCTTTTGGCTCCTTTCAAAAAAAAAATTGTTGCTTCCTTGCAAGATCGCCACTCGTCCGACAGTAAAGAAGAGCTTTTGGCGAGTGAACGAGCTTCATAGTTCGGAGACTCTCTTTCAAACATAACAAAGCAACTATCTAACTTACTAACCCTAGTATCGAATTTCCTAACAATAGTCTCATACCTACCCTCTTTTCACTTGTCATTAACCACTATCTTATCTAATTTCCGATTTAGGCCTACATGCTTGTGCCAACACCGATGCCACAACTAGTACTATTGCTCAAAGGCCTCAGAAGTGTCCCCGTGTCCGAGAGCTTCTTGTCTCACTACATTAGAAGCAGGATAGGCATCATGACTGACTGAAGTGCCAAATGCAGAGTCTTCTCGTTGATGTCAATCGCATTCGCAACCTGGCAACCAAAAACTCATTCGTTGCCCATGAAGCCTGTCGGCGGTCCTGGAAGAGCCTCACACTGCTTTGCTCTGAAGATGATCTCCATGCAGATGGCTTCACCAAGCGCTTCAAGTTTGACTCCAGGCCACCACAATCTGAGAGTTGGCGTCCCACTCCCCCCATTGAAGATTTTGAGTATTCATCTTCGTCTGCAACTGTTGTTGCGCGAGTCATAAATGAACAAGACGACGCCACTTCACCAGCGATGGCTTCACTGCATCAATATTCTGCATCAGGCCCGTCTGCACCGCCCAACTCCAACGTCGACCCGGCTGCCGAAACATCTTCACCACCTGGGAACGAGTAGACACTCTATGTCTTCAACCTTTTTTGGTCATTACTCACAAAATGAGGAGAAACATATGAGTTGATAGTCTTCAACTCTTCAAGCGGGTCCATATATGGTCGGGTGCTTATTTTTGGCAAGTCCTTACAACTCTCGTTCTTGAATTGTGAGCTTTGGAGTTGTAACACTTAAACTTGATGGGACGTCTGCTATATTTTCTGTTGTTTCAATTGTGTGGTTGAATATCTATCTTATATGCATGAAATCATTCAATAGACGCCCATTTCTCATTATGCATATCATTATCTTCACTACATCTTTGCATGCATGAGGGGGAGACTCAGGGAGATCTCCACAAAGCAAAACCTGCCATGTGCATTTGCATTCAAAGGCAAATTACTTATACGCACATCTTCAGGGGGAGCCCTCTCAATTTCATGAAGCCAATGATCATATTCTTTAAGTTTTACATATTTTTATCCCCGTTGAAAACTTCAACCAGTTTGTCATCAATCACCAAAAGGGGGAGATTGTAAGTGCATCTAGTGCCACCCCTAGTTGGTTTTGGAGTATTGACGATAAACATGGTTGAGGGACTAATGTGTTTGCAAGAATTGCAGGATAACACAAGTAGTAGTCCCTCACTGATTTGGTTTACCTACCAGAGATGACCCCTAAAATGTATAAAGACATTGAAGACAATGGTGATTCGTGAAGACATTCACTTGAAGATAATGACCTGTGAAGACATTCACTTGAAGACTATGGAGTGCGAAGACATAGATTCTTTCGTAGTTCCTTTTCTTCTTTCTTGAGTCATAAAAATTACCGTACTGTTAAGTGGGGTCCAAGTGAACAAAGTCAGATGACTGAAGTGATGCTTAACCAAAATCCTATGTATTCGATCGAAGACAATGAGAGCAAATCTTATCCAGAGTTGGATGAGTCAGCTTCGCTTGTAGCCCAAGCCAAGCTGTCGCGTGTGTTTGAAATCCGACCGTTGGATACGGGTCGGTTCCTTAGTGACCCATGATCATTCCGGACATATCATGTAGGGTTGCCTCCAGGCTATAAATAGCCCACCCCCTACACCATAAATTGGTGGCTGCTCAGAGTTAGGGCACGACTTTTGTCATTTGAGAGCAATCCACCTCTGAAGCCTTTGAGAGAAAGATCCTTGCGAGAACAAAGCCCAAAACACCCAAAGCCAAAGAATGTTAAACATCACTGAAGTCTTTCTGTCCGCGTGACCTAAAGACTTATTACACTTGAGGACTGTGCATCCTCCAGACGGTTAGGCGTCGCGTTCTGAATATCCAAGAGTCATTGTGGATTGCCGGTGAACGAAGTCTGTGAAGGTTTGGAAGTCTACCTTGAAGACTTACCAAAGTGATTAGGCGAGGACTGTGTGTCCTTAGCTCAAGGGGAATAAGGTGAAAATGCGGTCTTCTGAGTTCAATCTCAGCCTCCCTAACCAGACATAGAGTTGTCACAGCAACTGGAACTGGTCTACCAAATTCCTGTCGTCACCAAGCTACTAGTTCTATCTTCCAACTCATTTACATTCCAGTTTGTCTTCGTGAAGTCATTGCTTGTTTGCCTGATCTGATTGACTTCACTGTGTGAAGACTGTTATCTGTTTGATTTTATTCTGTCATCCATTCTGATCCATACTACCTAGGTGCTGATAGTCTTCGTACTTTCACTATACTGCTTATTTGACTATAGCTTGTCTAGTGTAATCTATGTCCCGCCTCATATCTATAGGTTCATTTCATCAGTTTGTCTTCAAAGACCTCGTGTTTTGAAGGCTTTCATAAAAATCGCATATCCACCCCCCCTCTAGTCGATAACTAGCACTTTCACATTTGAATTTTTTTAAATGTGTATAGAAAAATGTTGACCATGTATTAAAAATGATGAAATTTCTTGATGATGTATATAAAAATGTTATTGGAGCATCTGAAAAACTATTGAACAAGTATTTGAAAAGTATTGACCAAGCATTTGAAAAATATTAAATCTGCGTAGAAAAATGTTGACAATGTATTTTAAAAACTTATGATTTTATAATCATGTACAATAAAAATGTTAATCAAGCGTTTGAAAAAATGTTGACAAGTATCGAATTTTTTAATCAAGCATTTGGTAAATGTTCAATGTCTATCGAAAAAATGGTGACCATGTGTTTGAAAAATGTTAATATTACATTTATAAAATTTTAATCAAGCATTTAGAAAAATGTGAAACATGCATGGAAAATATGTTGACAATGTATTAGAAAACTTTAATCTAGTTGTTGAAAAATGTTAATCAAACATATGAAAAACTTTACAAGTATGAACAGGAAAAATGTTGACCATTTATTCAAAAAATGTTAATCTTATATTTTTAAAATGTTAATAAAGCATTTAAAAATATAAAAATATGTATAGATTTTTTGACTACGTATTGAAAGATGCTAATTTTGTATTGAAAAATATTAAACATGTATTAGAAAAATCTCGAGATTACTAAAAAAATGTAGAATGAATACCAAAAGAAACAAATAAAACAAAAAAGAAATAAAATAAACCAAATAAAAAGGAAATGATAAATAAAACCGGAGAAACAAAAGAGCTTAGAAAATGAAAACAAAAAACTGGAGAAGAAAAAATAAAATAAACAAATGAAAACAAGAAAAGCATTGAAAACCAAGAAAGAAACAAAAAAAATCGAAGAATAAAAGAAGGATTTTTTTTAAAAAAACTAGTAAAAACAATTAAAGAAACAAAGAGAATCAAAAAAGGAGAGGGAAAATAAGAAAACCAAACAAAAAATATAAGAAAAGGGTAAAAAGATAATACATGGAGTAAACCGAGTAGAAATGAAGAAAATAAAAGAAAGGAACAGAAAAAGAAAAAGAAAAAGAAAAGGAACTTATATAAACCGGCGTTGTTTACTTCCAGTAGGTCGCATCCTATGTACAGTAGTACTTAGATGCCAATTCGATGGTGGTGCAGTTACAGCAGGGCAACGGGGAGGTCTCAGATTTCATCCCTTGCACGCACACATTTTTCGCTCCATTGTTTCTGAAAAAAATGCTTTAGTTGGCCAGACCGACACTAGCACTCGAGGCGAGAGTCCCTACCATCTTGCTTGATGTGATACATTTTTTTTGAAGGTAACTTGATGCGATACATAGGGCTTATTTTTTTTTAGACAATCTCGCGAAGCTTTTATTAAGTCGTCACAATGTTTACAGGGATGAAAGAAAGATCTCCAGGACGGCCTAACCAAACATGGCGACCAACCTCGAGAGAGAGAGCATGCTTCGCTAAATTGTGAGCCTCATAATTTGAGCTCCTAAATTCATGACTAAACTTACAAAAATCAAAAGACGACGAAACAAACCAAGGCCCAACCCTTACACGGGAACAAGTCAAGGCCGATATGAGGGCAGTGCCCTATGTATCGCGTGCTTGAGTTGGTCCATACGAGGGCAGTGCGCCCCACTTTTCTTTTCCTTTTTCCTTTTTCATTTCGACTATTGTTAACGAATCCAGATTTGAATAAAATGTTCAGGTTTTAGAATGTTCGTGAATTTGGTCAAATGTCCCGAATTCAAATTTTATCCATGCATTTTAAATATTTTGCTCTTTCAAATAAATTGCATGAGTTTCAAAAGATTTTCGTAAATTAAATAAGTCTCCATGAATTTTAAAAAAAATTCTTTACTTTAATTTTTTCATGAATTTCAAAAAGTCTCGCACATACAAAATTATTTCACGAATTAAAAAAATGTGCATGTGTTTAAAAAAATCAGTTACTTGAAAAAACTTCATGATTTTCAGAAAAATGTTTGCGAGTTTGAGTAAAAATATTCACAAAATTTAAAGAATCTTGAATTTGGAATATGTTCTCAAATTTCAAAATGGTAATGGATTTTAAAAATGTTACCCCCTGTGATCCATATTACTTGGCGCTGCTTCAATACAAAGAAGTAGCGGAGTCATGAGTTTGAAAAAATAGTCATGAATATTAAAAAAAATCAAGAATTTGAAAATGTTCATGATGTCAAAAAGCGTTCGTGGTTTCAAAACGTATTCACAATTGTTTAAAACATATTCGTAATTTCAAAACTTGTCCACGAATTAGGAAATGTTCATGAAATGAAAAATAAAAGGAAAAGGAAATAGAAAATGAAAAAACTAGATGAAAAATCAAAAGAAATAACCCAAAAAAACCTAGCCTCGTAAGTTCTAGAACCTTCTCAAAACCGAAATAGGAAGTCTTTCATAGAAGCCTACTTGGCCGGCCCAATACGGAACGTAGAGATCGCAGGGGGTATACGATTGGTCGCTGGGTAGCAACCTGCACGATCAATAGGAAGCACCCCGAACACTAGTGATGTGAGATGCAATTTATATTTAAGTATTGAGAGGTGATTAATCTTCACCAATACATGTAACTTTATGCAACTAGCTAATTGCCCATGCGTCGTAACACATGCATACATATTCTACTGGTTCAACACCAATTATGTCTGACATATGTCTTACACCCAACATATTCTAGATTTTGGTAATATTTTGTTTGATTAGAGTATGTGAAGGGGATGCAAGGAAAGTTTTGATCTAGTTGTGGTTTCGATAAGATTTTTTTACTTCGGTATTCTTAGGGGAAGGAAAGAAAACCTTTTCTTTTAGTTGTGATTTTGAGAATATTTGATTGAGTTAATGCATGACATGATTTTCGGAAAGTACGAATTTGCTTTGGATTGTTCTAAGCTACTCAATTTATGTTGGTCTCAATTTTGGAAGTACCAAAACATAAACAAAAAACAAAGAGGGAGGGACTCATGGGGAGGAAAAACCTCAGGGGGGAGGGGAAGCGACCGAACAACTCCCCTTAAATAGTAGAGATACATGTGCAAATTATATTGTTATTTAAATTTTTTAATTAATATATGCCTGTTTTGGCATATTTGTGAAACAATGCAATTGCTACGCCATTTGTGTGCAACCTTTTCGCATCACTTATTTTACTTCTCTATATTTTCTTTATTCGTTTGAAATAATGACAATACCTTAATTCATTTTTCATTAGAAAAACTTCTATCTTTATAATTGTTTAATTTAGTATTTGGTTTAGTATCTTTTTGCATAAAGGACAATGGCTATGTGTTAACTGGCATATGTTCTTCAAAACACACTTACAAAAATTAAAAAAATGCATATATCCTTGGGTGTTGAAGGATTCATCCTCCTGCATCCACGAGCAGTGCATTATAAGAAAACATCAATGTCCTCTCTTAGCCTGTGTCTGACCGGAACAAACTTATTGGAACCTTGGAGCTTGGTGAAGCAAATGCAAGGGAGTCGCCGACGTAGACCAAAAGACATTGGTGAGTGCACTCTGTGTAACAAATTGTCACTCCGGTGAAGAAAACGCCGGAGAGGGCCTATAGAACGCCCTAGATCCAACCGGGCGAAGTTGGGGAACACAAAACTTAAACGGTCCTCGACAAGGCCGAGGCTGTCCAAACTCCACCGATAAAAATAGGAGTAAGAGAACCAATACGCACAATCCTGTTACCTGCTTTGTAGTACAACACTACCAAGACAAACCTACAGAAGAAAAACGCGGATCTAGAGAACCCGATATAAAGAAACATCCCCCATATACCCCCGACGATACAAAGAAGCACAACCAGAACGAGGGCAAGGCGAGAAGACCTTGTTCCACGTCGATAGTGTCACCATCATCTCACCGCCATTTCTGGAAGATAAAACTTGATATATTTCTAACCTAACACCACCAGAGTGAAGCCCTTGGGCCCCGCTCCCTCCCAATACCATAGAAAAATGGAGGGAAAGGGGACTCGCGGTCTCACCGGGAAGGCTGCTAGTAGATGATTGTCGGTGTCAAAACCGGCGGATCTTGGGTAGGGGGTCCCGAACTATGCGTCTGAAGATTGATGGTAACAGGAGGCTGGGGAAACGATGTTTACCTAGGTTCAGGCCCACTCGATCGAGGTAAAACCCTACTTCCTGCTATATTAATATGAGTGAATATGTGTACAAGAGCTGATCTACCTCGAGATCGTAAAGGCTAAACCCTAAGTCTAGCCTATGAGGATTGTCTCATTCTTCTTCTAGCCTCTATGGACTAAAACCCTACGGTTTATATACACACCGGAGGGGCCTAGGGTTTGTACATGTTGTCTTGCAGAGGAAGGAAAATCTACACCCGAGCCTAAAACTTGCCATTACAAGAATCCAGGAGTCCTATCCGGATACGAGAGATGATCTTCTACAACAATCTTCACGGCCCACCAGTCCGGCCCACCAGGAGTTTGTCCGGCCACATGAGGACCCCCTGATCCAGGACTCCCTCAGTAGCCCCTGAACCTGTCTTCGATGACGATGAGTTCGGCTTCCGTATTGTCTTCGGCATTGCAAGGCGGGTTCCTCCTCCGAATATATCTTCTGCAATTTGATGAATTGTGTTCGGCTCTACAAGATTAGTACAACCCTGTTGGAAATATGCCCTAGAGGCAATAATAAAAGGATTATTATTATATTTCCTTGTTCATGATAATTGTCTGTTATTCATGCTTGAATTGTATTGTACGGAAACAGCGATACATGTGTGAATACATAGACCACAACGTGTCCCTGGTAAGCCTCTAGTTACTAGCTCGTTGATCAACAGATGGTCACGGTTTCCTGACCATGGACATTGGATGTCATTGATAACAGGATCACATCATTAGGAGAATGATGTGATGGACAAGACCCAATCCTGAGCCTAGCACGAGATCGTATAGTTCGTAATGCTTAAAGCTTTTCCAGTGTCAAGTATTTATTCCTTAGACCATGAGGTTGTGCAACTCCCGGATACCGTAGGAATACTTTGGGTGTGCCAAACGTCACAACGTAACTGGGTGGCTATAAAGGTACGCAACGGGTATCTCCGAAAGTGTCTGTTGAGTTGGTACGAACCGAGACTGGGATATTGTCACTCCGTATGACGGAGAGGTACCTCTGGGCCTACTCGGTAAGACATCATCATAAAGAGCTCAAAGTGACTAAGGAGTTAGTCATGGGATGATGGATTACGGAACGAGTAAAGAGACTTGCCATGACGAGATTGAACAAGGTATCGGGCATACCGACGATCGAATCTCGGGCAAGTACCGTACCGATAGACAAAGGGAATAACATACGGGATTGAGTGAATCCTTGACACAGTGGTTCATCCGATGATATCATCGAGGAACACGTGGGAACCAACATGGGTATCCAGATCCCGCTGTTGGTTATTGACCAGAGAGTCGTCTCGGTCATGTCTGCGTGTCTCCCGAACCCGTAGGGTCTACACCTTAAGGTTCGGTGACGCTAGGGTTGTAGAGATACATGCACATGGAAACCCGAATGTTGTTCGGAGTCCCGGATGAGATCCAGGACGTCACGAGGAGTTCCGTAAGGGTCCGGAGGTAAAGAATGATATATAGGAAGTCCAGTTTCGGCCATCGGGTGAATTCCGGGGGTCACCGGGAGTGTCCCGGGACCACCGGAGGGGTCCCGGGGGTCCACCGAGTGGGGCCACCCATCCCGGAGGGCCCCGTAGGCCGCAAGGGGAAGGGGGCCAGCCCCTGGTGGGCTGGCGCACCCACATGGGCCCCCCTCCATGCGCCTAGGGTTGAAACCCTAGGGGAACGGGGCGCCCCCTATGCCTTGGGGGGCAAGTCTCCCCCCTCTGGCCGCCGCCCCCCTAGGAGATTGCATCTCCTCTGGCCGGCGCCCACCTGGCCCCTATATATAGTGGGGAGGGGAGATGGCAGCCGCACCCCAAGCCTCTGGCGCCTCTCCCCCCTCCCGTCACACTTCCAGCTCCTCCCGCAGGGCACCGACGAAGCCCTGCAGCTTTTCCTGTTACATCCACCACCACGCCGTTGTGCTGCTGGATCTCCGTCAACCTCTCCTCCCCCCTTGCTGGATCAAGAAGGAGGAGACGTCGCTATACCGTACGTGTGTTGAACGCGGAGGTGCCGTCCGTTCGGCGCTGGGATCATCGGTGATGAGGATCACGAAGAGTACGACTACTTCATCCACGTTCCTTCGAACGCTTCCGCACGCGATCTACAAAAGGGTATGTAGATGCACTCCATTATGCTCGTTGCTAGATGACTTTCTAGATTGATCTTGGTGAAGCGTAGGAATTTTTTTGAATTCTGCTACGTTCCCCAACAGTGGCATACTTGTGATGATACACATATTCATAGTGTGAATGCCAAAAGATGTAAAGTTGATAATGATAGTCCCACATACTTGTGGCATTGCCGCCTTGGTCATATTGGTGTCAAACGTATGAAGAAGCTCCATGCAGATGGACTTTTGGAGTCTCTTGATTTTGAATCATTTTGACACGTGCGAACCATGCCTCTTGGGCAAGATGACCAAGACTCCGTTCTTCGGAACAATGGAGCGAGCAACCAACTTATTGGAAATCATACATACCGATGTGTGCGGTCCAATGAGTGTTGATGCTCGCGGAGGCTATTGATATGTTCTCACCCTCACAGATGACTTGAGTAGATATGGGTATGTCTACTTGATGAAGCACAAGTCTAAGACCTTTGAAAAGTTCAAGGAATTTCAGAATGAGGTTGAGAATCAATGTGACAGAAAAATAAAGTTCTTGCGATCGGATCGTGGGGGTGAATATTTAAGTCATGAATTTGGCACGCACCTTAGGAACTGTGGAATTGTTTCACAATTGACACCGCCCGGAACACCTCAGCGTAATGGTGTGTCCGAACATCGAAATCTACCCTGTTGGACATGGTGCGATCTATGATGTCTCTCACCGACTTACCGCTATATTTTTGGGGTTATGCTTTAGAGACTGCCGCATTCACTTTAAATAGGGCTCCATCGAAATCCGTTGAGACGACACCGTATGAACTTTGGTTTGGCAAGAAACCTAAGCTGTCGTTTCTAAAAGTTTGGGGTTGCGATGCTTATGTCAAGAAACTTCAACCTGAGAAGCTCGAACCCAAATCGGAAAAATGCGTCTTCATAGGATACCCAAAGGAAACGATTGGGTACACCTTCTACCACAGATCCGAAGGCAAGGTCTTTGTTGCCTATAATGGATCCTTTCTGGAGAAAGAGTTTCTCTCGAAAGAAGTGAGTGGGAGGAAAGTAGAACTTGATGAGGTGACAGTCACCCCTCCCGAGCCGGAAAGTAGCGCAGCGCTGGAAATTGTTCCTGAGGTGCCTGCACCGACAAGGGAGGAAGTTAATGATGATGATCATGAAGATACAGATCAAGTTACTACTAAACTTCGAAGGTCCACAAGGACACGTTCCGCACCAGAGTGGTACGGCAACCCTGTCATGGAAATCATGTTGTTAGACAACGGTGAACCTTCGAACTATGAAGAAGCGATGGCGGGCCCGGATTCCAATAAATGGCTTGGAGCCATGAAATCCGAGATAGAATCCATGTATGAAAACAAAGTATGGACTTTGGTGGACTTGCCCGATGATAGGCACGCCATAGAAAATAAATGGATATTTAAGAAGAAGACAGACGCGGATGGTAATGTGACCATCTATAAGGCTCGGCTTATCGCTAAGGGTTATCGACAAGTTCAAGGGATTGACTACGACGAGACTTTCTCTCCCGTAGCGATGCTGAAGTCAGTCCGAATCATGTTAGCAATTGCCGCATTCTATGATTATGAGATATGGCAAATGGATGTCAAAACGGCATTCCTTAATGGTTTCCTCAAGGAAGAGCTATATATATGATGCAGCCGGAAGGTTTTGTCGATCTAGAGAATGCTAACAAGGTATGCAAGCTCCAGCGCTCGATCTACGGGCTGGTGCAAGCATCTCGGAGTTGGAATATTCGCTTTAATGATGTGATCAAAGAGTTTGGCTTTATACAGACTTGGGGAGAAGCCTGTATCTACAAGAAAGTGAGTCAGAGCTCTGTAGCATTTCTCATATTATATGTGGATGACATATTGTTGATGGGAAATGATATAGAATTCTTGGAAAGCATAAAGGCCTACTTGAATAAGAGTTTTTCAATGAAGGACCTTGGAGAAGCTGCTTACATATTGGGCATCAAAATCTATAGAGTTATATCAAGACGCCTCATTGGTCTTTCACAAAGCACATACCTTGACAAGATATTGAAGAAGTTCAATATGGATCAGTCCAAGAAGGGGTTCTTGCCTGTTTTGCAAGGTATGAGATTGAGCACGGCTCAGTCCCCGACCACGGCAGAAGATAGAGAGAAGATGAGTGTCATCCCCTATGCCTCGGCCATAGGTTCTATCATGTATGCCATGCTGTGTACCAGACCTGATGTGAACCTTGCCATAAGTTTGGTAGGGAGGTACCAAAGTGATCCCGGTATGGAACACTGGACAGCGGTCAAAAACATCCTGAAGTACCTGAAGAGGACTAAGGATATGTTTCTCTTTTATGGAGGTGACGAAGAGCTCGTCGTAAAGGGTTATGTCGATGCTAGCTTCGACACAGATCTGGATGACTCCAAGTCACAAACCGGATACGTGTATATTTTGAATGGTGGAGCAGTCAGCTGGTGCAGTTGCAAGCAGAGCGTCGTGGTGCATTCTACATGTGAAGCGGAGTACATAGCTGCTTGCGAAGCAGCGCAAGAAGGAGTCTGGATGAAGGAGTTCATCACCGACCTAGGAGTCATTCCAAGCGCGTCAAGCCCGATGACTCTCTTCTGTGACAACACTGGAGCTATTGCCATTACCAAGGAGCCCAGGTTTCACAAGAAGACCAAGCACATCAAGCGCCGTTTCAACTCCATCCGGAATTATGTTCAAGATGGAGACATAGATATTTGTAAAGTGCATACGGATCTGAATGTTGCAGACCCGTTGACTAAACCTCTTCCACGGGCAAAACATGATCAACACCAGAACTCTATGGGTGTTCGATTCATCACAATGTAACTAGATTATTGACTCTAGTGCAAGTGGGAGACTGTTGGAAATATGCCCTAGAGGCAATAATAAAAGGATTATTATTATATTTCCTTGTTCATGATAATTGTCTGTTATTCATGCTTGAATTGTATTGTACGGAAACAGCGATACATGTGTGAATACATAGACCACAACGTGTCCCTGGTAAGCCTCTAGTTACTAGATCGTTGATCAACAGATGGTCACGGTTTCCTGACCATGGACATTGGATGTCATTGATAACGGGATCACATCATTAGGAGAATGATGTGATGGACAAGACCCAATCCTGAGCCTAGCACGAGATCGTATAGTTCGTAATGCTTAAAACTTTTCTAGTGTCAAGTATTTATTCCTTAGACCATGAGGTTGTGCAATTCCCGGATACCGTAGGAATACTTTGGGTGTGCCAAATGTCACAACGTAACTGGGTGGCTATAAAGGTACGCAACGGGTATCTCCGAAAGTGTCTGTTGAGTTGGTATGAACTGAGACTGGGATAATGTCACTCCGTATGACGGAGAGGTACCTCTGGGCCCACTCGGTAAGACATCATCAGAAAGAGCTCAAAGTGACTAAGGAGTTAGTCACGGGATGATGGATTACGGAAGGAGTAAAGAGACTTGCCATGACGAGATTGAACAAGGTATCGGGCATACCGACGATCGAATCTCGGGCAAGTACTGTACCGATAGACAAAGGGAATAACATACGGGATTGAGTGAATCCTTGACACAGTGGTTCATCCGATGATATCATCGAGGAACACATGGGAACCAACATGGGTATCCAGATTCCACTGTGGTTATTGCCGGAGAGTCGTCTCGGTCATGTCTGTGTGTCTCCCGAACCCGTAGGGTCTACACACTTAAGGTTCGATGACTCTAGGGTTGTAGAGATACATGCACATGGAAACCCGAATGTTGTTCGGAGTCCCGGATGAGATCCCGGATGTCACGAGGAGTTCCGGAAGGGTCCGGAGGTAAAGAATGATATATAGGAAGTCCAGTTTTGGCCATCGGGTGAATTCCGGGGGTCACCAGGAGTGTCCCGGGACCACCGGAGGGGTCCCGGGGGTCCACCGGGTGGGGCCACCCATCCCGGAGGGCCCCGTAGGCCGCAAGGGGAAGGGGGCCAGCACCTGGTGGGCTGGCGCTCCCACATGGCCCCCCCTCCATGCGCCTAGGGTTGAAACCCTAGGGGGAGGGGGCGCCCCCTATGCCTTGGGGGGCAAGTCTCTCCCCTCTGGCCGCCGCCCCCTAGGAGATTGCATCTCCTAGGGCCGGCGCCCGCCCTGGCCCCTATATAGTGGGGAGGAGAGAGGGCAGCCGCACCCCAAGACTCTGGCGCCTCTCCCCCCTCCCGTCACACTTCCAACTCCTCCCGCAGGGCGCCGGCGAAGCCCTTTAGCTTTTCCTGTTGCATCCACCACCACGTCGTTGTGCTGCTGGATCTCCGTCAACCTCTCCTCCGCCCTTGCTGGATCAAGAAGGAGGAGACGTCGCTGTACCGTACGTGTGTTGAACGCGGAGGTGCCGTCCGTTCGGCGCTGGGACCATCGGTGACGAGGATCACGAAGAGTACGACTACTTCATCCACGTTCCTTCGAACGCTTCCGCACGCGATCTACAAAAGGGTATGTAGATGCACTCCATTATGCTCGTTGCTAGATGACTCCCTAGATTGATCTTGGTGAAGCGTAGGAAATTTTTTGAATTCTGCTACGTTCCCCAACAAACCCTTAGCCTCGAAGGCAAGGCTTTTAAAAAAATGTGTCTCTACTGACAACTTGTGGGTGAAGCATCGCGTCCAACCCAGTAACCCATTGAACCGTTTTATTTGGTCCTAGTTTCACGTTTCGAGGCATATCGTCATTGACACGTCCCGTTAGAATAGAGATCATGCCCGCTTATTGTGGGATTCTTATCATTGTGATGTGAGCACCCACGCCGAACATTACACATGATGATGTATACTACGCAACCTTCTTCTTGTAGACGTTGTTGGGCCTCCAAGTGCAGAGGTTTGTAGGACAGTAGCAAATTTTCCTCAAGTGGATGACCTAAGGTTTATCAATTCGTGGGAGGGGTAGGATGAAGATGGTCTCTCTCAAACAACCCTGCAACCAAATAACAAAGAGTCTCTTGTGTCCCCAACACACCCAATACAATGGTAAATTGTATAGGTGCACTAGTTCGGCGAAGAGATGGTGATACAAGTGCAATATGGATAGTAGATATAGGTTTTTGTAATCTGAAAATATAAAAACAGCAAGGTAGCAAGTGGTAAAAGTGAGCATAAACGGTGTTGCAATGATAGGAAACAAGGCCTAGGGTTCATACTTTCACTAGTGTAAGTTCTCTCAACAATAATAACATAACTGGATCATATAACTATCCCTCAACATGCAACAAAGAGTCACTCCAAAGTAACTAATATCGGAGAACAAACGAAGAGATTATGGTAGGGTACGAAACTACCTCAAAGTTATTCTTTCTGATCGATTTATTCAAGAGTCCGTAGTAAAATAACATGAAGCTACTCTTTCCGTTCGATCTATCATAGAGTTCGTACTAGAATAAAACCTTAAGACACAAATGAAACAAAACCCTAATGTCACCTAGATACTCCATTATCACCTCAAGTATCCGTGGGCATGATTATACGATATGCATCACACAATCTCAGATTCATCTATTCAACCAACACAAAGAACTTCAAAGAGTGCTCCAAAGTTTCTACCGGAGAGTGAAGACGAAAACGTGTGCCAACCCCTATGCATAGATTACCAAGGTCACGGAACCCGCAAGTTGATCACCAAAACATACATCAAGTGAATCAATAGAATACCCCATTATCACCACGGGTATCCCACGCAAGACATACATCAAGTGTTCTCAAATCCTTCTAGACTCAATCCGATAAGATAACTTCAAAGGGAAAACTCAATTCATCAGAAGAGAGTAGAGGGGGAGAAACATCATAAGATCCAACTATAATAGCAAAGCTTGCGATACATCAAGATCGTGCCATCTCAAGAACACGAGAGAGAGAGAGAGAGAGATCAAACACATAGCTATTGGTACATACCCTCATCCCCGAGGGTGGACTACTCCCTCCTCGTCATGGAGGGCGCCGGGATGATGAAGATGGCCACCGGAGAGGGATTCCCCCTCCGGCAGGGTGCCGGAACGGGGTCCAGATTGGTTTTTGGTGGCAACAGAGGCTTTCGGCGGCGGAATTCCCAATCTAGGTTATTTTCCGGAGGTTTCAGTATATATAGGAGGTTTTGGAATCGGGGGCAAGTAAAGGGGGTCTCCGGGCTGTCCACGAGGGAGGGGCGCGCCCAGGGGGAGGCGGCGCGCCCCCACCCTCGTGGGCAGCCCGTGGACCTTCTGGTCCTCCTCCGGTACTCTCTGGTCTTCTTTTGGTCCAAAAGTGTCCTCCATTGAGTTTCAGGTTAATTGGGCTTCGTTTGATATTTCTTTTCTGCGATACTCTAAAACAAGAGAAAAACAGAAACTGGCACTGGGCTCTGGGTTAATAGGTTAGTCCCAAAAATCATATAAAAGTGTATATAAAAGCCCATAAAACATCCTAGAAGGATAATATAATTGCATGGAACAATCAAAAATTATAGATACGTTGGAGACGTATCAAGCATCCCCAAGCTTAATTCCTGCTCGTCCTCGAGTAGGTAAATGATAAAAACATAATTTTTGATGTCGAGTGCTAACTAACATAATTCTCAATGTAATTTCTTTATTATGGCATGAATGTTCAGATCCGAAAGATTCAAGACAAAAGTCTATATTGACATAAGAGTAATAATACTTCAAGCATACTAACAAAGCAATTATGTCTTCTCAAAATAACATGGCGAAAGGAAGTTCATCCCTACAATATGATATAGTTTGGCTATGCTCCATCTTCGTCACAAAAAATACTCAAATCATGCACAACCCCGGTTTCAGCCAAGCAATTATTTCATACCTTAACTTTTTCAAAATTTTCAACTTTCACGCAATACATGAGCGTGAGCCATGGATATAGCACTATAGGTGGAATAGAGTGGTGGTTGTGGAGAAGACAAAAAGGAGGAAGATGGTCTCACATCGACTAGGCGTATCAATGGGCTATGGACATGCCCATCAATAGATATCAATGTGAGTGAGTAGGGATTGCCATGCAACGGATGCACTAGAGCTATAAGTGTATGAAAGCTCAACAAAAGAAACTAAGTGGATGTGCATCCAACTTGCTTGCTCACGAAGACCTAGGGCATTTGAGGAAGCCCATCGTTGGAATATACAAGCCAAGTTCTATAATGAAAATTCCCACTAGTATATGAAAGTGACTAAACAAGAGACTCTCTATCATGAAGATCATGGTGCTACTTTGTAGCACAAGTGTGGAAAAAGATAGTAGCATTGTCCCTTTTTTTTCTTTTTTTTTGGGCCTTCCTTTTTTTCTTCGGCCTTTCCTTTTTTCCCTTTTCTTTTTCTTTTTCTTTGGGACAATGCTCTAATAATGATGATCATCACACTTATATTGATTTACAACTCGATACTGGAACAAAGTATGACTCTATATGCATGCCTCCGGCGGTGTACCGGGATGTGCTATGAATCATGAGTGACATGTATGAAAAATTATGCATGGTGGCCTAGCCACAAATACGATGTCAACTACGTGATCATGCATGGCAATATGACAATGATGAAGCGTGTCATATGAACGGAATGATGGAAAGTTTCATGGCAATATACCTCGGAATGGCTATGGAAATGCCATGATAGGTAGGTATGGTGGCTGTTTTGAGGAAGGTATATGGTGGGTGTATGGTACCGGCGAAAGTTGCGCGGTACAAGAGAGACTAGCAATGGTGGAATGGTGAGAGTGCGTATAATCCATGGACTCAACATTAGTCATAAAGAACTCACATACTTATTGCAAAAATCTACAAGTCATCAAAACAAAGTACTACACGCATGCTCCTAGGGTAAGGGTTGGTAGGAGTTAACCATCGCGCGATCCCGACCTCCACACAAAGGATGACACTCAATGAAATACCTCATGCATCAAATTTGTCACACAACGGTTACCATAAGTGCATGCTACAGGACTTGCAAACCTCAACACAAGTATTTATCAAATTCACAACTACTCTAATAGCATGGCTCTAATATCACCATCCTCCTATCTTAAAACAATCATCAAGTATCAAACTTCTCATCATATTCAATGCACTTTATGTGAAAGTTTTTACTATACTCGTCTTGGATGCTGATACGTCCAAAACGTATCTATAATTTCTGCTTGCTCCATGCCTCTTTTGGGTGATATTGCTATGATATTTATACACTTCCATACACTTTTGATCATATTTGGACTAACCTATTAACTCAGTGCACCCCAGTGCCAGTTTCTGTTTTCTGCTGTTTTTGTATTTCAGGTTTTCCCATTACGAGAACTGCCAGAAAAATCCCGGAAAAAATATATAAAAAAATCAGCGTTCCAGAAGCTTCCCGGTAGCCAAAGTACAGCCGGAGGGGGGCCACCAAGGCTCCAGGCGCCCTGGTGGCGCGGCCCCCCTCCTGGCCGCGCCGGGGGGGCGCCTGGGCCCCCCAGGCCTTCGCTGATGCCCGCCTTTGGCATATATTTATATCGTGTCCCGAAACCCTCGAGACGAAAACCCTTTTTCGCGATCTCATCTCTGTTCCGCCGCCGCCGCGCTTCCAAGATCGGGAGCACCAGGAGAACTCTTCCCGGCACCCTGCCGGAGGGGAGGATCACCACCGGGAGCCTCTCCACCACCATGGACGCCTCCCGGATGAGTTGTGAGTAGTCTCCCTTGGACCATGGGTCCATGACCAGTAGCTATGTGATGTTCTCCTCCCGTTCTTGTGCTTCACTAATTAGAACTCATGAGCTGCCCTACATGATCGAGGCACATATGTAATCCTTATGCTGTTGCTATGATGAGTTTGCTGGGATCCGATGGATTGTGAGATTATGTTTAGATTGTGTTTGATTAATATATTTGATTCACCTCTTTTATATTTATGTTCGTAAGTAATTCTTGCATGTTCTCCGTTGCTATTTATTGCTTTGGCCAAGTAGTAGGTAGTGACTCCAAGAGGGAACGTTATGCTTGATTGTGGGTTCATGCCCCTCGATGACTAGCTTGAGTGACAGAAACATGAGTCTAGGGGATGTGCTGTTGCCACAAGGGGGAAAACAACGGTGCTTGTGCCCGCGGGTGCAAGGATTGTTTACTTTACGCAAAGTTCTTTTAATGCAGTTGTCTGTTGCTTTGAGTTTACACTATGGGTGGGACTCGCAACTTAATACCAGCGAGATGTTCTGGATAGATATCTCAAGGTGGATGATTAGTAGTAGATGCAGATGGATTTCAGTCTACTTGCCTTGGCGTACCGCCCATGCTTTGAACCTCTACCTTTCTTGCAACATAGTTAGCATTGGTTTGCGCACATAATTCTGTCAATTGCCCAGCTGTAATTCGTTTACCTCACATAGCTGTTTTATCGTCTTTTGGGAGAGAGACATCACTAGTGAACATCATGGGACTCCGGTCCATATTACCATCATTGATCACATCCACTATTTACTTTCTGCTTTTACTTACTATCTGCAGCATTACCTATCACTATTATCACTTGCGTTTGATCCTTTGTAAACGACAAGGCCGGAGGGATTGACAACCTCTCTGTACTCGTTGGGAGCAAAGTTATTTGTATCTGTGTGCAGGTCCACGTTGATTGCTAATATCTGGCGCCGTTAGCAGTTGACACCTTCTTGTTGAAACTGGGAGTCTCAGGGGAAATTGATCCTTGGTATCTTTGCCAAGGGAAAACTTCCGCTACACTGCATCTCAAACCTTCCACTTGGGGTAACCAACGAGGGGCGAGAAGCCATCAATTAAAGTTTTCTGGCGCCGTTGCCGGGGACTCCACTCTTCAAGATAGGGGAGTTGCACGCTATCTTTTACCTTTGCTTTTAGTCTTGTTAGTTTACCTTTCAGTTTTTGCTTTAGTATCTTTTATCGAAAATCACAAAAATAGTTATCTTGCTTGCTTGCTACTATGGGTTCCACCAAAAACACTAAATGGGAGGAGTACACCCCTTCTTCCATTACGCCAATCACCACTGTCGGGATCTACAAAAGTAATAAACCTTGTGATTATGTTAGTCTTGATGGAGAGTTATGCCCATGGCATGGTCTTCCAGGAAAAGAGTATGAGCCTCAGTTTAAAGTTGCTCCTATGCTTCCCCAAACTTGGGAAGACGTTCAAACTCTTATAATAGAGAGCAATTCAAACAAAGAAGATGACACTACAATTCTGCCCAGTAATGATAAAATTGATTTTGATAATTGTAGTATCTCGGAAGTTGTCACCTTTCTACAAAGAATGGCTAAAGATCCCCACACTAGCACGCTTAATCTTGCCTTCACAGAGCATATCACTAATGCTCTCATCAAAGCTAGGGAGGAGAAACTTAGAGTAGAAGCCTCCATACCTAGAAAGCTAGAAGATGGTTGGGATCCTATGATTAAAATTAAGTTGAATAACTTCTCTTGCTATGCTTTATGTGATGTTGTAGCTAGTACCTCCATTATGCCCAAAAGACTATATGATATGCTTAAATTGAAACCTTTTGATTCTTGTTCTTTTGGTGTTCGTCTCGTTGATTCTTCCATAAAGAAACCTTTGGGGAGGATCGACGATGTTCTTATCATTGTCAATGACAATTATGTTCCCGTTGATTTTACTATTATGGACATTGAATGTGAACCTTCTTGTCCAATTATTTTGGGACGTCCTTTTCTACGCACCGTTGGTGCTATCATTGACATGAAAGAGGGGAATATAAAATTCTAGTTTCCTCTCAAGAAAGGAATGGAACATTTCCCTCGAAAGAAGATTAAGTTACCTTTTGAGTCCGTTATACGGGCTAGCTATTCTTTTACTCTTGACAAAACTTGATCTCTATGCATTATGCCTAGCTTAAAGGCATAAAAGAAAGCGCTTTTGGGAGGCAACCCACATGAATAAAATTTTATTTTGCTTTTGTTGTGTCTTGATGTTGTTACTACAGTAGCATCATCATTGTATCTTTGCTTTTCAACTTTGTGCCAAGTGTAGCCTCTGATTGCAAGAAAGTTCAAAAGTTGTGACGTGCTGTCCAGGAAACAGATTCTGTCCTTGGATAGAAAAATTCGTATAAAATCACCAGGTCATCTTTTTGGTCTGAATTTTTCCGAAAGCGTGCTCTATACAATTGTCTTTCGTGCGTATGTTTTGAGTTTTTTGATTAGAGTTGCAGAAGTGCCCCAAAAAAATCATTTACTACCTGCTGTTCTGTTTTTCACAGATTCTGTCCTGTTTTGCCTTTCCTTCATTTTGCAAACCTTGAGCTTGCTTTTTCTTTGCAAAAACCTTTTGGCAATCTTGAGAAACAGTAGACCTTCAAGAATATCTTTATTTCCAGCAAGGAACAATTATTTTATTATGGGTACTAACCTCGCTAATCAGATTATGATGAGTTATGTATGAAGGGAGTTTTCAAGTGTGCGAGGGAAGATGATAAAAAGATTCAGGAGTGTCAAGCGCTCAAGCTTGGGGATGCCCCCATGCACCCCCAAGAAATATTCAAGGGGACTCAAGCATCTAAGCTTGGGGATGCCCCCGTGCATCCCCTTCTCCATCAACATTATCTGTTCGTCTTTCGTTCCACTATATTTTTATCACTTCATGTGTTATGTGCTATGCTTGGAGCGTCTTGCTTTTAGTTTCCTTTTTAGTTTTCTTTAGCTTTTCATAACGAGTCGGAACTCAGCTTTCTTTATGTGGGAGAGAAACACGCTCCACTTCTACCTAGAACATAACATAGAATTTTCATGTCTATCTTTGCTGTGTATGTTCTTGGTCTTTTAATAGCTACTATCATGTTTAGCTTTTAGTTTTCATGCTTATCTTTTTAAAGAGCTTTTGTTTAGTTGGTTGCTTGAACTCTCTTTAGTTATCATGCTTATCTTATTAAGAGAGTTTGCTTCTGTTGCATTGGTTGATATGTCTATGATAAAAATGCTACGTGCATAATGGTGCTTAGTAGTTCATGTTTTCTTATGGTTAGTCTCAAATAGCTGGGGGGTTTCCAATGTGTTATTGGAGTACCAACATGATTTGTTTGCCTATGATGTGGTATGGTTTAGTAATATCTTCCTTCAAGAATTTATTTTGATTGACTTGGCGTATGCTCACGCATATTTAAGACTGTAAAGAAAGTCTGTCAAGCCTTGATGATCTTTTGTTTCTGAGTAGCGATATAACTTCCATGCTTGATTCAATGTTGCTTTGTCGCTCTGCATGATTATGACCGTCATTGCTCTTTTAGTTGGTCGCTCCCAGTCTTTTGCTAACCTCCACCTGTACTAAGCGGACTGACTGCTTGTGCATCCAAATTCTTTTAAACCAGTTATGCCATATGAGTCCACCATACCTTCCTACATGGTATTTACCTGCCATTCCTAAAGAAGACTTGCATGTACCATCTCGAAATTATTCAAAAAAATGCATTTCTGTTTTGTGCCTCTGTTTTAAGTCCATGAGGAAGTAGTAGTTAATTCATGATTTTTTTAAGTTGGACAAGCTTCACCCCGGGATTGCATGTCTAATGTGCAAACCCATAATACGAGAAGGAACTGGCAAAGAGTGCGCCCGGCTCAAAATTAATATAACAAACAAACCCTCCTTCACGCTTTGTTCATGAGAAATCAGAAAACTTTGACAGTGATAAACAAAGGAGATTAAGAGGATGTGATCGTCCTCATTCGGGAGCCGTTCCTCGAAACTTGTCCATCTCAAGAAGTGATTGAGTTGTCTGCTAGCATTCGTTGACGAAACATGCATGATCTAAAAAATATATATTATTACCTCTGTTTTTAAAACCAAGAGCTCTGGTACATGTTTGGTCTTTGTTTCCGACTACGGGTTTTCAACCTTGCCAACAAAAGCCACGGTTCGAGAGTCTCCACCTTCTTTTAAAGCACCAACTACTGAGAGCATGATTGTCATTCTGAGTGTAATGTGCATTGTCCCAAAGTAGCATTGTCTTTTGCATGATTGTGATATCGTTTATTTTGAAATCATTGTATCTAGTCATCACTTAAACCTTGGAGGTGCCCCTGCATTTATGTTTTGCTTCACTAAAGGGGGCAAGCGAGATATCACTTTATCATATTTGCACACCATGCTCATTACAAATCTATTTGATGTTTCAGTATCATGTTGTAAAACTTTCAGTTCTTTGTGATTTTCTCATGAGGCAACTTAATTACTACAGATTCATTGTCTCAGTAAGCTTTTGTCATGTGACTATGAAAAAGTCCTATATGGTTAATAGCATGTCACCACAGAAATTATTCTTGTTATCATTTACCTACTCGAGGACGAGCAGGAATTAAGCTTGGGGATGTTGATACATCCAAAACGTATCTATAATTTCTGCTTGCTCCATGCCTCTTTTGGGTGATATTGCTATGATATTTATACACTTCCATACACTTTTGATCATATTTGGACTAACCTATTAACTCAGTGCACCCCAGTGCCAGTTTCTGTTTTCTGCTGTTTTTGTATTTCAGGTTTTCCCATTACAAGAACTGCCAGAAAAATCCCGAAAAAATTATATAAAAAATCAGCGTTCCAGAAGGTTCCCGGTAGCCAAAGTACAGCCGGAGGGGGGCCACCAGGGCTCCAGGCGCCCTGGTGGCGGGGCCCCCCTCCTGGCCGCGCCGGGGGGCGCCTGGGCCCCCCAGGCCTCCGCTGATGCCCCCCTTTGGCATATATTTATATCGTGTCCCGAAACCCTCGAGATGAAAACCCTTTTTCGCGATCTCATCTCTGTTCCGCCGCCGCCGCGCTTCCAAGATCGGGAGCACTAGGAGAACTCTTCCCAGCACCCTGCCGGAGGGGAGGATCACCACCGAGAGCCTCTCCACCACCATGGACGCCTCCCGGATGAGTTGTGAGTAGTCTCCCTTGGACCATGGGTCCATGACCAGTAGCTATGTGATGTTCTCCTCTCGTTCTTGTGCTTCACTAATTAGACCTCGTGAGCTGCCCTACATGATCGAGGCACATATGTAATCCTTATGCTGTTGCTATGATGAGTTTGCTGGGATCCGATGGATTGTGAGATTATGTTCAGATTGTGTTTGAGTAATATATTTGATTCACCTCTTTTATATTTATGTTCGTAAGTAATTCTTGCATGTTCTCCGTTGCTATTTATTGCTTTGGCCAAGTAGTAGGTAGTGACTCCAAGAGGGAACGTTATGCTTGATTGTGGGTTCATGCCCCTCGATGACTAGCTTGAGTGACAGAAACATGAGTCTAGGGGATGTGCTGTTGCCACAAGGGGGAAAACAACGGTGCTTGTGCCCGCGGGGTGCAAGGATTGTTTACTTTACGCAAAGTTCTTTTAATGCAGTTGTCTGTTGCTTTGAGTTTACACTATGGGTGGGACTCGCAACTTAATACCAGCGAGATGTTCTGGATAGATATCTCAAGGTGGATGATTAGTAGTAGATGCAGATGGATTTCGGTCTACTTGCCTTGGCGTACCACCCATGCTTTGAACCTCTACCTTTCTTGCAACATAGTTAGCATTGGTTTGCGCACATAATTCTGTCAATTGCCCAGCTGTAATTCGTTTACCTCACATAGCTCTTTTATCGTCTTTTGGGAGAGAGACATCACTAGTGAACATCATGGGACTCCGGTCCATATTACCATCATTGATCACATCCGCTATTTACTTTCTGCTTTTACTTACTATCTGCATCATTACCTATCACTATTATCACTTGCGTTTGATCCTTTGTAAACGACAAGGCCGGAGGGATTGACAACCTCTCTGTATTCGTTGGGAGCAAAGTTATTTGTATCTGTGTGCAGGTCCACGTTGATTGCTAATATCTGGCGCCGTTAGCAGTTGACACCTTCTTGTTGAAACTGGGAGTCTCAGGGGAAATCGATCCTTGGTATCTTTGCCAAGGAAAACTTCCGCTACACTGCATCTCAAACCTTCCACTTGGGGTAACCAACGAGGGGCGAGAAGCCATCAGATGCCTATCATATTAGGACTAGTTTTATAACCAAAGCACATTACCATGCTGTTCTAAAAGACTCTCAAAATAATATTAGTGAATGATGAGAGTTCATCTATTTCTTCAAAATAAAACCGCCGCAGTGCTCTAAAAAGATATAAGTGAAGCACTAGAGCAAATGTCAAACTACTCCAAAAGATATAAGTGAAGATCGATGAGTAGTTGAATAATTATGTAACTATGTGAAGACTCTCTAACATTTAAGGATTTCAGATCTTGGGACATTATTCAAATAGCAAGCAAAATAAAACAAATTGACGCTCCAAGCAAAACACATATCATGTGGTGAATAAAAATATAGCATCAAGTAAAGTTACCGATGAATGAAGACGAAAGAGGGGATGCCTTCCCGGGGCATCCCCAAGCTTAGGCTTTTGGTTGTCCTTGAATTTTACCTTGGGGTGCCTTGGGCATCCCCAAGCTTAAGTTCTTGCCACTCCTTATTCCATAGTCCATCGAATCTTTACCTTAAACTTGAAAACTTCACAACACAAAACTCAACAGAAAACTCATAAGCTCCGTTAGTATAGGAAAATAAAACCACCACTTAGGTACTGTTGTGAACTCATTCTAAATTCATATTAGTGTAATATCTAATGTATTCCAACTTCTCTATGGTTCATACCCTCCGATACTACTCATAGATTCATCAAAATAAGCAAACAACACATAGAAAACAGAATCTGTCAAAAACAGAACAGTCTGTAGTAATTTGTAACTTTCGAATACTTCTGTAATATAAAAATTCTGAAATAAATTGGTGGACGTGAGGAATTTGTCTATTAATCACCTGCAAAAGAATCAACTAAAAAGCACTCTACAGTAAAAAATGGTAGCCAATCTCGCGAGTGCTAAAGTTTCTGTTTTTTTACAGCAAGATCACATAAACTTCACCCAAGTCTTCCCAAAGTTTTTACTTGGCACAAACACTACTTAAAACACAAAACCACATCTAAACAGAAGCTAGATGCAGTATCTATTCCTAAACAAAAGCAAAAAGCAAAGAAAAAAATAAAGTTGGGTTGCCTCCCAACAAGCGCTATCGTTTAACGCCCCTAGCTAGGCATGATGATTTCAATGATGCTCGCATAAAAGATAAGAATTGAAACATGAAGAGAGCATCATGAAGAATATTACTAACACATTTAAGCCTGACCCACTTCCTATCCATAGGGATTTTGTGAGCAAACAACTCATGGGAACGAGAATCAACTAGCATAGAAAGGGAAAATAAGCATAACTTCAAGATTTTAAGCACATAGAGAGGAAACTTGATATTATTGCAATTCCTACAAGCATATGATCCTCTCTCATAATAATTTCAGTAGCATCATGAATGAATTCAACAATATAACCAGCACATAAAGCATTCTTTTCATGATCTACTTGCATAGAAATTTTACTACTCTCCACATAAGAAAATTTATTCTCATCAATAGTAGTGGGAGCAAACTCAACAAAATAACTATCATGTGAAGCATAATCCAATTGAAAATTAAAATCATGATGAAAAGTTTCATGGTTATCATTATTCTTAATATCATACAAGTCATCACAATAATCATCACAGATAGCAACCTTGTTCTCATAATCAATTGGAACCCCTCCCGAAATAGTGGATTCATCACTAAATAAAGTCATGACCTCTCCAAATCCACTTTCATCAATATAATCATCATAAATAGGAGGCATGCTTTCATCATAATAATTATTATCATCAAAACTTGGGGGACTAAAAATATCATCTTCATCAAACATAGCTTCCCCAAGCTTATGGCTTTGTATATCATTAGCATCATGGATATTCAAAGGATTCACACTAACAACATTGCAATCATGCTCATCATTCAAGTATTTTATGCCAAGCATTCTATGTAATTCTTCTTCTAGTACTTGAGCACAATTTTCCTTCCCATTATTTTCACGAAAGATATTAAAAAGATGAAGCATATGAGGTAACCTTAATTCCATTTTTTGTAGTTTTATTTTATAAAATAAACTAGTGATAAAACAAGAAACTAAAAGATACGATTGCAAGATCTAAAGATATACCTTCAAGCACTCACCTCCCCGGTAACAGCGCCAGAAAAGAGCTTGATGTCTACTACGCAACCTTCTTCTTGTAGACGTTCTTGGGCCTCCAAGTGCAGAGGTTTGTAGGACAGTAGCAAATTTCCCTCAAGTGGATGACCTAAGGTTTATCAATCTGTGGGAGGCGTAGGATGAAGATGGTCTCTCTTAAACAACCCTGCAACCAAATAACAAAGATTCTCTTGTGTCCCCAGCACACCCAATACAATGGTAAATTGTATAGGCGCACTAGTTCGACAAGAGATGGTGATACAAGTGCAATATGGATAGTAGATATAGGTTTTTGTAATATGAAAATATAAAAACAGCAAGGTAGCAAGTGGTAAAAGTGAGCATAAACGGTGTTGCAATGATAGGAAACAAGGCCTAGGGTTCATACTTTCACTAGTGTAAGTTCTCTCAACAATAATAACATAACTGGATCATATAACTATCCCTCAACATGCAACAAAGAGTCACTCCAAAGTAACTAATAGCGGAGAACAAACGAAAGGATTATGGTAGGGTACGAAACGACCACAAAGTTATTCTTTCTGATCGATCTATTCAAGAGTCCGTAGTAAAATAACACGAAGCTACTCTTTCCGGTCGATCTATCATAGAGTTCGTACTAGAATAACACCTTAAGACACAAATAAAAAAAACCCTAATGTCACCTAGATACTCCATTGTCACCTCAAGTATCCGTGGGCATGATTATATGATATGCATCACACAATCTCAGATTCATCTATTCAACCAACACAAAGAACTTCAAAGAGTGCCCTAAAGTTTCTACCGGAGAGTCAAGACGAAAACGTGTGCCAACCCCTATGCATAGATTCCCAAGGTCACGGAACCCGCAAGTTGATCACCAAAACATACATCAAGTGAATCAATAGAATACCCCATTGTCACCACGGGTATCCCATGCAAGACATACATCAAGTGTTCTCAAATCCTTAAAGACTCAATCCAATAAGATAACTTCAAAGGGAAAACTCAATTCATCACAAGAGAGTAGAGGGGGAGAAACATCATAAAATCCAACTATAATAGCAAAGCTCGCGATACATCAAGATCGTGCCATCTCAAGAACACGAGAGAGAGAGAGAGAGAGAGAGAGAGAGAGAGAGAGAGAGAGAGATCAAACACAAAGCTACTGGTACATACCCTCAGCCCCGAGGGTGTACTACTCCCTCCTCGTCATGGAGGGCGCCGGGATGATGAAGATGGCCATCGGAGAGGGATTCCCCCTCCGACAGGGTGCCGGAACGGGGTCTAGATTGGTTTTTCGTCGCATCAGAGGCTTTCGGCGGCGGAATTCCCGATCTAGGTTATTTTCCGGAGGTTTCAGTATATATAGGAGGTGTTGGAGTCGGGGGCAGGTAAAGGGGGTCTCCAGGCTGTCCATGAGGCAGGGGGCGCGCCCAGGGGGAGGGGGCGCGCTCCTACCCTCGTGGGCAGCTCGTGGACCTTCTGGTCCTCCTCCGGTACTCTCTGGTCTTCTTTTGGTCCAAAAACATCCTCCGTTGAGTTTCAGGTCAATTGGGCTTCGTTTGATATTCCTTTTCTGCGATACTCTAAAACAGGAGAAAAACAGAAACTGGCACTGGGCTCTGGGTTAATAGGTTAGTCCCAAAAATCATATAAAAGTGTATATAAAAGCCCATAAAACATCCTAGAAGGATAATATAATAGCATGGAACAATAAAAAATTATAGATACGTTTGAGACATATCACACGACGGCTTTGGGAACTGGTGAGTTTTATGGCTAAAGTGGGGGGACGCTCTGTATTCGAAGCGTTATAAAAGGACTCCAATCCCTTTATTCAGCCCCACGCCTTCCTCAAGCTCGAGCTCTCCAATCTCCCTTGCCCCCGTATTGTCATCTCCCGAGCCCACAACTCTTCGTTCCTCAACCACTACTCCCCATCCCAGCAATGGCTGGATCCGGTGCCAGAGGCAAGTGGGAGGCTTCCACGGTCAACGAAAAGACCGTGGAGGATCTGCAGAGCGCGGGGTATCTCGCCGACATCGCACACCGAGTTCCCCCTAAGGGCCAAGTGACTCCCGTTCCTAAGGCGGGTCAGAGAGTAGTTTTCACCTCTCATTTTGTTAGGGGGCTAGGGTTTCCATTCCACCCGTTTGTTCGGGGTCTTATGTTCTTCTACGGGCTAGATTTCCACGATCTAGCCCCGAACTCAATCCTTCACATATCCGCTTTCATAGTGATGTGTGAAGCCTTTCTCCGCATCCCCCACACTTCGGCCTATGGCTTGAGACCTTCAATGTGAAGCCGAAGGTGGTGGATGGGGAACACGCAGAGTGCGGGGGTGCTATGATCAGCAAGCTCCCGAACGCAACTTGGCCCAAGGGCTCGTTCATGGAGACGAACAAGGTCTGGCAGCAGGAGTGGTTCTACATCACCGAACCCTGCGACACCAATTGGGCGCCGGAGCCTGCTTTCAGATCCGGACCCCCAGAGAGGCTAACCTCCTGGACCAAAAAGGGTCTGGACTGGGGGTCGCACACTGAGGTGACGACTCTCGTGAGCTGTGTGTCCAGCGTGATCTCCAAGGGGCACCTGCTCTCCTCCGTGGTCCAGGTGATGCTGACCCGGCTTGTTCTTCCATGCCAAAGCCAGGATTCCTCCCTATGGGAGTTCGATCCGGTAGGAGACAAGCCGTTGAAGCATCTCCTCGGCTCTACCCACAAATAGATCTGGAAGCACCTCTTCAAGAGCCAGAAGGAATGGCCCAAAGAAGATGAGGATGCGGGCTTCATCACTGAAGTTTCCGCCACAGAGGTAATAATGATCCTTGCCGAACACACACCCTTTCCCTTATTTAACGATAATAGGAATTGGAATTTTTACGTGATATACAGGGCTGGATGAACAAGGCGACTCGAATCAAGTGTCCGGCACCTCTGCCCGAAGACCCAGCATTGCCTCTATTGACGGCGATGCTGGTTCCGGCGCCGTACAAGGCGCCGATCAAGAAGCCCAAGAAGTCGAAGGGCAAGGGGACCAGGGATAGCCCCCGCCCTGCGGGCAAGAAGCCCGAGGACCTCCATATCCTCTCCTCCGACGAGACGGAGGAAGACGATGAGGAGGAAGAGGAGGAAGAAGAAGTGCCTCCTGCGCAAGGCAGGGGGAAGAAGAGGGGGGCCGTTGTTGAAGCGAGCACGGCCGTGCCCCGGAGGAAGCTAAAGCTCGGAGCTAGTTCGAGTTTATCCAAACATAGCTATGTGATGCTGCCCAGGGAAAAACCCCTGCCGACGATGTAAGTCAATCCGGACTCAAGTGTTGCATCTTTGTTTATTTAGTTTTGACTTAATGTTTTTCTCCTGCTAACCTACAGCCCTCGCGGGGTAAACCCTGATGTTACATCATCAGAGGGAAACTCTCTAGCGCATGGGAAGACGGAGAGTGACCCGCCAGCCCGGGCTCCATCACCCATAATCGGAGGGGACACCGAAGTGTCATCCCAGCGGGCCCTTTATGCCCAAGGAGATGAGGGCAGGGCAGGAGATAGTGCGACCGAGGGTAATACCTCGGCGGCCGCTGACCATGGGGAGACGGCCCCCATGGAGACCGAAGACGTGGGGCCCAAACAATCTGGGGCCCCACCATGCACCATCTCGGAGCCAAGTGCGGCTCCGGGGTCAGAACACCCGACTCCTCAAGTGGAGGAGGATACGGCGGCGCTCAGAGTTAATCCAGAGGCGCCGGATTCTATGAAGGGAGCACTGCAAAGTGCTCTCATCATTGATTAACACCGCACCATGATGGGTGCGGTGATGAGGAAGATTCAGTCCATCAAGGGCGGACTGAATGAAGCCTTCAATAGTATTTTAACAGGCTTTGAGGTAAGCAATGTAATGCTTTTTTATAAAATTTATAATGCACATATATAACTAGTAGCCCCTGATGCTTTGTGTGATTCTGAAAAGAATCGGACAAAGTATCCATAGAGTAGCATATTTATAGAGTTGAACTGTTGGTGCAGGCTTCTTTAGTTATGGCCACTGCACGAGACGCAGAGGTTGCCGAACTAAATCAGAAGCTCGAGGTGGCCAATGCGGACCTCGACCGCATCAACCGGCATTTTGATGAAACGCAAGGTATGCAGATTTTTATTTAAATGTCAATAAGACTTAATTGATTGAGTATTAGTAGAAAATCAAATCTTGTATTCTGTAATACACAGTTAGCACCGCGGAGCTCGAGGCCCTCAAGGGTGAGGTCGCCAAGGCCAAGGAGGAGGCGAAGGCGAACAAGGCGGCCGCTGATAAAGCGACTGCTGTTTTGGAGGCCGAAAAGGCGGAGTGCGAGAAGCACAAATCTCGGGTGTCCGAAGTCGAGGTCAAGCTTCAAGATGCCATACGTAAGTGTGAGGCATTAGAGAATACGGCTTCGGAACAAGCGACCGAGTTGTCTGCGGCAGTAAAGTCTGCCCAAGACGCGCGAGGCGAGGCACGCAGCGCTCGTCAAGAAATCGAGCAGGCACGATAGATAGCATTTGGTAAGATATTTCTCTTAAAGAGCATCTTTGGAGGGCGAAAGTATATTGGGCTGACACGATTGTGGAGTTCTCCAGGCGTGTTTGCTGATCTTCCGAGGAGCAGCGCAGACGCCGCCCAGTATTTCTGTGCCCTGGAGGGGAACAACACGAAGAAGCTGTTCTGGTCGCAGTTCGAGGCGCCAAAACATCCGATGCCCCTCAGCGACCAGATGAAGCAGCTGGTCGAGCTGCACAACATAGAGAGTTCGTCCATGAAGGACTTAATAGTCCGGCTATGGCCCGCTGAGCCAATCCCAAGTAGTTACTTTGGATTGGTGAAGCGGCTCGTCGAGGCGAGTCCGCGAGTCGACACATTAACGCGGTCGGCTTGCATAGAGGGTGCTCGGATGTCCTTCGCTCGCGTCAAAGTGCACTGGGTGAAGATGAACACAATTCATATAGCCACTGCTAGCCCGCCCGCAGGCAAGGAGCATCAGAAGCCAGAGAAGTACGTCGAGGACGTCATCGAGGGCACCCGCCTTGTAGAAGGCCAGTGTTCGGAAGATGTTGTTTTCGATTAATTGTATCCGGATGTAAAGACTATGCCTATGAATCCAGTGTATATAACTTTTGCGCCATTTATAATATCAGCGTCTTTTTTCCTCCTGTGTGACTGTTTATCTTAAATCTGAAAGTTTCCCATCGCCGGCTTCAGCCCCCAGGTACATAGTACTGGGGTGTTCGGTCATATGCAAATACAATCTTTATCCAACGTCTTGGTCCGTTTAGGAGGTGTATGCGGAGCGAACCAAGCAATCAGACTATGCGGCATTATTTCTTTCACTTAGTCGTAGGAGTTTGACAAGTGGGGCTAGGCACTAGCCCCTGCTGCGGATGAAGTATCCAATTGCACTTGGCTGGGCGAAAAAACCAACCCTTCGTATAACATGGGGTAGATCTCTATCGATCGTAATATAAAACTAAGTCACCGGATTGCAGACCAGGTTCTCACTTATCATGACAGTCAGTTTTCGGCTTTCTCTACTGAGGTACTTGACTGGACTAGCCAGAAGTACTATCACAGTAGTTCTCCCTTTACACCCTAGCCAAACAATCGAGAACGTAGGGGCAAGCACATGAGCCGGGCGACCCAACTATTGCCCCAAGACATGATTCGGAACCGATGCATATAATGCAAATATCCAGGACGCCGAACACTCCCTATAGGTGTTCAGTCTTTTCAGCATATACCAGAGCTGAACATAGCCCCTGGTAGTAAACCTTTATTGACAAGGCACATATGGCAATCTGATGTAGGAAAAGAACATTCCATGGTGAGTGAATGAAACTCTGGACATAATATGAATAAAATTGTTCTATTAATATCCCTCTATAGTGCGGCGAACTGCAAACTTTACAGATAATGCCGATGACCTTTTTTGGACATTTTACATGCCAAAAAGGTATATAACAAGAAAGAGAAAAAAGGTTTACACATGGTCTTAAACTAAAAAAGAAACCTTGGTGTGGGTCCCTGCTGCACGTCTGCGCCGTTTTGTCCTCTACGATATGTCCTTGAAGGTGAGAGTACGATGGCCATCTGTAGAAAAGAAATAAACCTGGAAACGAAAAAGTCAATTCGGTGTGGCAACAACAAGTCTGGTTCGTTTAATGAACCAAAAGAAGATAAGTTTAAAGTCCGAATAGGGTCTAGCCGAACTATGGACTATATGTAGGTGCCCCCAGTCGCCGCCCAAGGAATTTTTAAAGCATAATTATGTACTCGAGGCACGTATGCTATCACCTTATGGGGCAGTTGACGGGGGCACAGCTGTCAATCTTGCTCAGGTTCTGAGCTGCCGCACTGAGGCGTGTGCCAGACACATTTAGTTGTGTCCGCTATTGATAGATTATCCGGCTTGAATAGGACGCATTGTACTTCGGCTGCTAAGGCCGCAGTGTCGTCCTCCGTATGGAGAGAGCGCTCCATATTTCTATTAACTATGATAATGCCACGTGGTCCAGGCATCTTGAGCTTTAAATATGCATAATGCGGGACTGCATTAAAGCAGGCGAAAGCTGTTCTTCCGAGTAGGGCGTGATAGCCACTTCGGAATGGAGCTACGTCGAAGAGTAATTCTTCACTTCGAAAGTTGTCGGGAGAACCGAAAGCAACCTCCAATGTTAAACAGCCTGTGCAGCGAGCTTCAACGCCCGATATCACTCCTTTAAAGGTAGTGCTGCTTGGCTTGATTCTTGATGGGTCGATCCCCATTTTGAGGACAGTGTCCTGATATATCAGGTTGAGACTATTGCCGCCGTCGATAAGGACTCGGGTTAGATGGTATCCATCTACTATTGGGTCGAGCACTAAGGCAGCCGAACCCCCATGCCGAATACTAGTCGGATGATCCCTGCGATCGAAAGTGATCGGACAGGCTGACCATGGGTTGAATTTTGGGACGACACGCTCAATGGCATAGATGTCTCAGAGTGCGCGCTTGCGCTCCCTCTTTGGGATATGAGTGGCGTATATCATGTTCACTGTTTTGACCTCCGGTGGAAATTTCTTCTGTCCCCCTGTATTCGGCTTGCGAGGTTCATCCTCGTCTTTTCTCTGAGGCTCCTTCCCCTTGTGTTCGGCGTTTAGCTTGCCGGCCTGCTTGAAAACCCAACAATTACGGTTGGTGTGTTTGACATGTTTTTCTGGGGTGCCGTGGATTTGGCAGGGCCTGTCTAATATTTTGTCCAAACTTGATGGACCATCCTTGTTGCCTTTCAATGGCTTCTTCCATTGACCGGGCTTGGAGCCACTGAATCCGGTGTTTACCGTTGTATCATCTGGGCTTCCAGGATTGTTTTGGCGCTTGTTTTTATTGCACCGTGGCTTTCCATTGCCGTCCCTGACTTCAGATGTTCCAGGGTCGCTGGTGCTGCTACGAGCTAACCAGCTATCCTCACCCGCGCAAAAGGGAGTCATAAGTGTGGTTAGGGCTGCCATTGTCCTCGGGTTTTCCCGTCCAAGGTGTCTGGCTAGCCATTCGTCCCAGATACTGTGCTTGAATGCCGCTAAGGCTTCGGCATCCAGACAATCCACGATTTGGTTCTTCTTAGTAAGAAACCGATTCCAAAGCTGGCGGGCTGACTCCCTGGGTTGTTGGATGATGTGACTTAAATCGTCAGCGTCCGAGGTCCGGACATAAGTCCCTTGAAAATTGGCCCGAAAAGCGTCCTCAAGTTCTTCCCAACTCCCAATAGAGTTTTCTGGGAGACTATTTAGCCAGTGCCGAGCTGGTCCTTTTAGCTTGAGGGGTAAATATTTTACGGCGTGGAGATCATCTCCTCGAGCCATGTGGATGTGAAGAATAAAATCTTTTATCCAGACGGCAGGATCCGTCGTCCCATCGTACACTTCGATGTTCACGGGCTTAAACCTTCTGAGAAATCATGACCCAACACCTCATCGGTGAAGCATAGAGGGTGTGAAGCTCCTCTGTATCTTGCTATATCGTGGCGTATGTCCGATGGTTGTGCTGTTCGGTATTGACCTCGAACTGGTATGTCACCGGCACGATTGGCTTGATAGGTGCCGTCCCGTGTGGGAGCTCGGTCCCTAGGTCTGAATAAAGACCTGGTCTTGCTAGCTTTTTTGTTTAGGTCCTCACGCAGATCATGTTTTCGGACTTGTGCCGCACCCTCCTTTCCTTTATGGGGTGGTGGTGCGGGCTTGTATACATTGCTAGCTACTCGATCCCTTCCATGAGGTGGTTGGTCCGGCTTGTCGGCGGTGTTATTTTTCGGTAGGACGGGCGCAACGGCCTCGTCGTCGAATTCGGGCAGCAGCTTGCGCTTGGGATAGCCTTTGGTTTGGATGTTGAAGCCATGTTTCTGTTCGGCGTCTAGCACCTCATTCCATCTATCGTTGAGCATGTCTTGTGCAGCTCAAAGCTGTCTCTGGTGCTTTTTTAGGCTCCGTGCAGTGGCTATAAGCCGCCGGTGGAAGCACTTTTGTTTGGAGGGTTCTTCTGGGACGGTGTACTCGTCTTCATCCAGACTAGCCTCTTCTTCGGAGATCGGTTCATAGTCATCGTCTTCGGCATCGCTGTCATCGGACCGCGTCTTCGGACTCTGCTCGCCGTCCTGTCGCTCCTCCTGCTCTATCGCTGGATCTACGGGGTCTTCGGCTTGTTCCGGAATTTCACCGTCATTGGTCACAGTGTTGCTATCCTTTCCTTTACGGGATTTTGTTCGGCGTTTTGGGCGCCGACGCGTGGGAGGTTCTTCGGCGGGTTTATCCTCAACCGGATTGTTTTCGCTGTTGCCTTCCGCCTCTTTGGGTGTATCCATCATATACACGTCGTATGAAGACATAGCTTTCCACCGCCCTGTTATGGGTCTGCTTTGATCTGTATCAGCTTCAGCTTCGAGGTCCATCCCGTCGAAGTCTTCTGAAGTGTAGTCGAGTAGATCGGTTAGATCTTCAACCATGGCTACCAAGTGGGTGGTGGGTGGGGAACAAAATTCTTCGTCCCCCTGGGTATAGCGCGGCTGTTCATCAGCCTCCAGTTCGAACCGGATATAGTGCGGCTGTGTGTTCTCGTCGAAGGAGAGAGATCTCAACGACCTTAACATGTCGCCAAGTGGTGAGTGCTGGAGAATATCCGTGGCACATAATTTGGAGATAGGCGCCTGATTGGATTCGGGGGGCGCGGTTACCCGCAGTTCGGAATCAGAGACCGGAGCCGAGTCCAGAGTTCGGATAAAACAGACCCCATCAGTTGGGTCCGTGTGAGGCTCTAACGTCGTAGAGTCTGCGGCTCCCGTGGTGGGGTTGAGCTTCCCATCTTCAGGTGACGCAGTCCATTCTGGATCTAGGGCCAGAACTGTTACATGTGCTATTTCCTGATCCAATGACAGAGTTAAGTCATGATCATCATGGTGGCAGAGAGGGGTTGCCGCTGGCTCGAATCCGGTGAAGATCAAGTCTCCACGGATATCAGCAACGCAGTTTAAGCTACCGAATCTGACATGATGGCCAGGGGCGTAGCTCTCGATCTGCTCAAGGTGGCCTTCAGTGTTGGCACGAAGCACGAAGCCATCGAACACGAAGAGTTGGCCGGGAGGGAAAGTCCCCTCGTTGTCGCCGTTGTAGTTGATGACGTGATCCATCAGTCCTTTCGTCGACGACATAGTGGAACTCTCAATGAAAGCACCAATGTCGGTGTCAAAACCGACGGATCTCGGGTAGGGGGTCCCAAACTATGCGTCTGAAGATTGATGGTAACAGGAGGATGGGGCCACGATGTTTACCCAGGTTCAGGCCCTCTTGATCGAGGTAAAACCCTACTTCCTACTATATTAATATTAGTGAATATGTGTACAAGAGTTTATCTACCTCGAGAGCATAAAGGCTAAACCCTAGGTCTAGCCTATGAGGATTGTCTCGTTCTTCTTCTAGCCTCTACGGACTAAGACCCTCCGGTTTATATACAAACCGGAGGGGCCTAGGGTTTGTACATGTTGTCTTGCAGAGGAAGGAAAATCTACACCCGAGCCTAAAACTTGCCATTACAGGAATCCAAGAGTCCTATCCGGATACGAGAGATGATCTTCTACAACAATCTTCATGGCCCACCAGTCCGGCCCACCAGGAGTTTGTCCGACCACATGAGGACCCCCGATCCAGGACTCCCTCAATGATCGCCCAACGCTAGGTCACGGAAGAGGGGGATAAAATGATCTGATGGGGGGAGAAAATGATATGATATTGATATTTGTTTTATTTTATACTAAGCAAAAAGGAAGAAAGTGGGTGCCACTTGAAACAAAATCAATCTCCTAAGAAATAACCAGCCTCATTAATTTCTTTTACGAAAGGATCTGGATCTATATATTTTTGAGTTGGAGATTCATGACCCACAAGTATAGGGGATCAATCGTAGTCCTTTAGATAAGTAAGAGCGTCAAACCCAATGAGGAGCAGAAGGAAATGACAAGCAGTTTTCAGCAAGGTAATCTCTGCAAGCACTGAAATTGTTGGTAGCAAGTTCTTTGATAGCAAGATAATTTGTAATAGGTAACGAGTAACAAGTGTAAGAAAGGTGCTACGAGATGGCCCAATCCTTTTTATAGCAAAGGAAAAGCCTGGACGAATTCTTATATAAAGCTAAACGTTCCCAAGGACACATGGAAATTTCCGTCATGTTAGTTTTCATCATGCTCATATGATTCGCGTTCGCTACTTTGATAATTTGATATGTGGGTGGACCGGTGCTTGGATGATGTCCTTACTTGGACAAGCCTCCCACTTATGATTAACCCCTTTTGCAAGCATCCGCAACTATGAAAGAATAATTAATATAAATCTAACCAGCATTAAACACGTTGATCCAAATCAGCCCCTTACGAAGCAACGCATAAAATAGGGTTTAAGCTTCTGTCACTCTAGCAACCCATCATCTACATGCTACTTCCCAATGCCTTCCTCTAATCCCAAATCATGGTGAAGTGTCATGTAGTCTACATTCACATAACACCACTAGAGGAAAGACAACATACATCTCATCAAAATATCGAACGAATACCAAATTCACATGATTACTTATAACAAGACTTCTCCCATGTCGTCAATAACAAAAGTAACTACTCACAAAGCATGATCATGTTCATGATCAGAGGATTATTAAATCTCAGTTCAAGAATTCATCCGATTAACCAGTTAACTTGGTGATTAATCCCTACTCGTAGGGTCACCGAGTAGTCGATAAACCGATAAATCGTCTGATTAATTGATTAAATGGACGATTTACTTGCCGATTAATCCCCAACTCGCTTGCCAACCGAGCAGGTACCAGTTAACGATTTCCTTAACAATATTTAAATATCATTAAAGATCTTAACACATTATCTTCCACCAAATAAACAAACTAGCATCAACTACAAGGAGTAATCAACACTACTAGCAACCCACACGTATGGATATGAGATTTTGAGACAAAGATTGAATATAAGAGATTGATACGTCTCCAACGTATCTATAATTTTTTATTGTTCCATGCTATTATATATATTCTATTTTGAATGTTTAATGGGCTTTATTATACACTTTTATATTATTTTTGGGACTAACCTACTAACCCAAGGCCCAGTGCAAATTGCTGTTTTTTTTGCTTATTTTAGTGTTTTGCAGAAAAGGAATATCAAACGGAGTCCAAATGGAATGAAACCTTCGGGAGAGTTATTTTTGGAATGATATCAACAAAGAAGACTTGGTGTACACGCCAGGAAGCAAGAGAGGCAGCCACGAGGGGGGAGGGCGCGCCCAGGGGGGTAGGCGCGCCCCCACCCTTGTGGGCACCATGTTGCTCCCCTGACATCCCCCTTCAGCCTATATATACCTACGTACCCTGAAACTATCGAGGAGCACCTCGAAACCCTAATTCCACCGCCTCAACCTTCTATACCCGTGAGATCCCATCTTGGAGATTGTTCCGGAGCTCCACCGGAGGGGGCATCGATCATGGAGGGCTTCTACATCAACACCATAGCCTCTCCGATGAGTTGCGAGTAGTTTACCACAGACCTTCGGGTCCATAGTTATTAGCTAGATGGATTCTTCTTTCTCTTTGGATCTCAATACAAAGTTCTCCTCGATCTTCGAGGAGATCTATTCGATGTAATTCTTTTTGCGATGTGTTTGTCGAGATCCGATGAATTGTGGGTTTATGATCCAGATTATCTATGAACTATATTGGATTCTTTTCTGAAATCTTTTTTGTATGATTTAAATATCCTTGCAAGTGTCTTCGAATTATCGGTTTGGTTTGGCCTACTAGATCTATAGTTCTTGCAATGGGAGAAGTGCTTGGCTTTGGGTTCAATCTTGCGGTGTCCTTTCCCAGTGACAGCAGGGGCAGCAAGGCACATATTGTATTGTTGCCATCGAGGATAAAAAGATGGGGTTTATATCATATTGCTTGAGTTTATCCCTCTACATCATGTCATCTTGCTTAAGGTGTTACTCTGTTCTTATGAACTTAATACTCTAGATGCATGCTGGATAGCGGTCGATGTGTTGAGTAATAGTAGTAGATGCAGAATCGTTTCGGTCTACTTGTCACGGACGTGATGCCTATATACAATGATCATGCCTAGATATTCTCATAACTATGCACTTTTCTATCAATTGCTCGACAGTAATTTGTTCACCCACCATAGAAATCTGCTATCATGAGAGAAGCCACTAGTGAAACCTACGGCTCCCGGGTCTATCTCCATCATATTAATCTTCCATCTACTATTTATCTTTACTCTACTTTTGTTTTGCAATCTTTACTTTCAATCTACATATCAAAAATACCAAAAATATTACCTTATCATATCTATCAGATCTCACTCTTGTAAGTAACCGTGACGGGAATGACAACCCCTTTTATCGCATTGGCTGGAGGTTCTTATTTGTTTGTACAGGTATGAGGGACTCCCGTGTGGTCTCCTACTGGATTGATACCTTGGTTCTCAAAAACTGAGGGGAAATACTTATGCTACTGTGCTGCATCACCCTTTCCTCTTCGAGGAAATACAATGCAAGCTCGAGAAGTAGCAGAGATGAACTAGGATTTGAGAGGAGATGGTGCTAGTGAATATGTTGATGAAGATTGGCCCTCCCACGATGAGAGGATCGTTGGTGATGATGATGGCTTCGATTTTCCCTCCCGGAGGGAAGTTTCCCCGACAGAATCGCTTCGTAGGAGACCTACATTGGTTCTGCCCAGGTTCCGCCTCGAGACGGTGACGCTTCATCCCGAAAGTACTCTTCTTATTCTTTTTCTAGGTCAAACCCCTTCATATAGCAGAAGATTTGCACCAGATGATGGCCAGGGGGCACAAGTTTAGGGGGTGCACCCTATGGGTAGGGCGCACCCCTTAGGCTTGTGGCCACCTGGTGGGTCCCCTTCTGTTCTTTCTTCGCCCAATATTTTTATATATTCCAAAATAATTCTCTGTAAAGTTTCAGGACATTTGGAGTTGTGCAGAATAGGGATCTCAGATTTGCTCCTTTCCTGTCCAAAATTCCAGCTGCCGGTATTCTCCCTCTTCATGTGAATCTTGTCAACTAAGAGAGAAAAGGCATAAGAATTGCACCATAAAGTATAATAACAGTCCAAAATGCAATAAATATCAAAAAAAAAACATGATGCAAAATGGATGTATCGACTCCCCCAAGCTTAGACCTCGTTTGTCCTCAAGCAAAAACCGAAATCGATAGTCATGACCACATGTTTAGAGATAGAGGTGTCGATAAAAAAATACGGACATGAGGGCATCATGATCATTATTAGGACATCAATATATTGTCATATAACTTCTCATGCTAAAGTGACAATTTGTTCACAAAGTAAATTATGAACCATAAACTTCATTGAATACTAACAAACTATGTTCTCAGTCATTGATGTAATTGCAATTTGTCATAATATTAGAAAGAGTCTATGTAAGAGCTTTTATTAGCAAGTTCACATACTCAACCATCATTTAGTCTTTCACAATTGCTAACACTCACAAGATACTTAATGGGTAAAGCTACCGTCAGACACATAAAAAGATAGCGGCTTATAATTTCGCCTCCCAACCATTTACCTCAAAGGTAATGTAAATAATAATAACTCATGGTCACCTATATTCGACTAGATATACATGTCTAGATCTTTCCCTAACACATCGTGCTTGCCAAAAAAATAAAAATAAAAAGGGACGGTGAAGATCACCATGACTCATGCGTAAAGGTAAGTAAATGAAATGAAAGATAGGCCCTTCGCAGAGGGAAGCAGAGGTTGTCATGCGCTTTTTATTTTAATGCACGAAATCTTAATGCAAAGGAACATCACTTTATATTGCCACTTGTGATGGTGACCTTTATTATGCAGTCCGCTGATTTATTTCTTCCCCATCACAAGTTCGTATAAGCTTATTTTCCTCACACTAATAGATCATACATATTTAGAGAGCAATTTTTATTGCTTTGCACCAATGACAACTTACTTGAAGGATCTTACTCAATCCATAGGTAGGTATAGTGGACTATTATAGCGAAACCAAGTCTAAGGATTTTGGATGCACAAGTAGTGTGACGCCCCCGATTTATCCGTACACTAATCATGCACGCAAATGTGTACGACCAAGATCAGGGACTCACTTGAAGATATCACAACACAACTCTAGACACAAATTAAAATAATACAAGCTTTATATTACAAGCCAGTGGCTTCAAGGGCTCCAATACATAAGATCGAAAACACAAGAGTTAGACAAGGTGCCATAAGATGGTTAGCACACAAGTAGCAATGATCGAAAAGGAAAGGCCTCTTGCGTGGGACCTCCTAACTACTCCTCAAAGCCGAACTCCACGTAGAAACATCATCAGGATCCTCTGGCTCCTGGACTCCACCATCTGGTTGCGTCATCCGAGAAGAAGGGACAAAAGGGAAAATGGGGGAGCAAAGCAACCATGAGTACTCATCCAAAGTACTCGCAAGCAAGGATCTACACTACATATGCAATGGTATCTGTAAAAAGGGATAATATATGTGGACTGAACTGCAGAATGCCAGAATAAGAGGGGGATAGCTAATCCCATCGAAGACTACGCTTCTGGCAGCCTCCATCTTGCAGCAGTAGAATAGAGTAGCTAGAAGTAATAAGTATCCCCGCTTCTGGCAGCCTCCGTCTTGCAGTAGTAGAATACAGTAGATGTTAAGTTCACCAAGTAATATCGTATAGCATATTCCTACCCGGCGATCCTCCCCTCGTCATCTTGTGGGAAAGCAATCACCGGGTTGTATCTGGCACTTGAAAGGGTGTGTTTTATTAAGTATCCAGTTCTAGTTATCATGAGGTCGGAGTACAACTCTGGGTCATCCTTTTACCGAGGGACACGACTATTCAAATAGATAAAATTCCCTGCAGGGGTGCACCACATTTCCTAGCACGCTCGACCCCCTTTGGCCGTACACACTTTCCCGGGTCATGCCCGGCCTCGGAAGATCAACACGTCGTAGCCCTACCTAAGCACAGCAGAGAGGTCATCACGCCGGTCTAAGTCCTAAGCGCGCACGGGTCTGAGCCCATCACCCATTGCACACCTGCACGTCGCGAGGGCGGCCGGAGAGCAGACCTAGCAACCTCCATTACTAAGGAAGTTATGTTACGCGGTCCAACCCGGCGCACACCACTCAATCACTGACGTCAAGAAGGCTTCGGCTGATACCACGACGTCGAGATCCCGTATCTAATCCCACGTAGCTGGTTAGTGCATATAGGTCAATGGCCAGACTCAGATCAAATATCCAAACTCGTTAAGCGTGTTATTATGAAATCACCGCAGACAACGACCAGGGCCAGGCCACCTGTAGACTGGGTGTCTCAACCTGCCCTGTCGCTCCGCCACATAGAATCACTCGGGGGCCGTCGGGAACCCAAGCCCACCTCTACCTGGATGGAGCCACCTGTCCTTTTAGCCCCCAATCCGTGAATCACTTGCGGGTACTCTACGAGCCAACCCGACTTTAGTCACAACATGTATCATATATAATATGTATTTATTATATACCCGTGATCACCACCCGAGTGATCACGACCCAATAGTATAGCATGGCAGAAGGAGAAGAATTTGGGGCCACTGACGGAATACTAGCATCCTATACTAAGCATTTAGGATAGCAGGTAAAGGTATCAAGAGTTGTAGCAACAATGACAGGCTATACAACAGAATAGGAGCTATCGAGTCATCAACAATAGCAAACCTAATGCAAGAATAAGAGAGAAGAGAATGGGCGATATCTGATGATTAAGGGGGGTTGGCTTGCCTGGTTGCTCTGGCAAGAAGGAGAGGTCGCCGTCGATGTAGTCGATCACGGGGGTATCAGAGGCGGTCTCGAGGCCTACCGGAAAGGAGTAACAGAGGGGGAACACAATAACTAACAGAGCAATCAAAGCATCACAAAGCACAACATGGCAATACGCGGTGCGAGGGGTGAGCTAACGCAGGGATAGGTGATACCGGCGAAGGGGGAAAACATCCGGAAAAGTATTCCCGGTGTTTCCTGTTTTCGGACAGAAGGACCGGAGGTGGATTGTTGCATGTTCGCTCTGCTAGGGATGTGCGGTAGACGAACAGACTGCGTATTGATCCGTCTCAAAAATCCGAGCAACTTCCATGTACAAAGTATTTTCATCCGAGTTACGGATTATTTTATATTATTTTTAAATGTTTAAATCATTTTCTAAAATTAACATATTATTTTAATTCGAAATTACAATTATGACGTCGGCATGACATCATCAGTCAACTAGACAGTTGACTGGTCAAACTGACACGTGGGTCCTAGTTGTCATTAGCACACTTTAACTAAACCTAATTAATTAGTTAATTAGATTAGGCTAATCAGTATTAATTAAGTTAATTAATTCCTTAATTAATTAATTAATTAATATTTTAAGTATTATTATTTTTAATTCTTTTTTTAATTTCGAGCGCTGGGCCCATATGTCATAGGCCCAAAGGGCCATACCGGGTGTGCGGGCGTATGGGTACCAGGTGCGTGTGCCCAACGAGGGCGAGGCCGTGGCCTCGGCTGGGCTTGCCCCTGGCCGGCACCAGGAGGCACCGACGGCCTCAACGCCCAACACTGGGGGCGGCAGTGGAGGGCGAGGCCCCATGCAGTGGCGGCCCGGGCGTCGGCGGGGTGCTGGAGTTGGGTGTCAGCCGGCGGGTGCGGCCAGGAGAGCGGGAGGCGGTGCCACGGCGCGAGCGGGGGCTTGCGGACGACGCGAGTGCGGCGCGGGAGCGGAGGGAGAAGCGAGGCAGGGGCGGCAGCGGGCGGTGTGGCGAAGGGGGCGCAGCGGGAGGTGGTGGTGGTGGTGGTGGTGAGCGACGAGTAGGACGGAGGGGGCGGCAGTCGCGACTGCGCAGAGCAGCAGCATGGGGGTCCGCGGGCGAGCGGCGCAGGTGTGAGCCGAGCTATGGCGCGGGCAGAAGCAGGCGGCGTGAGCGCCGGGCGTGCGACACGGTGAGCAGGGGAGGGCGCGCGACGGGCGGGACCGAGGCGCAATGCGGTGTAGCGTGGGGTCGGTGCTGGCCAAACGCGGCCACGGGGTGGGCGCGCGCGAAGACGATGCGTTGGCCACGGTGAGTGGTAGCAGCAACATAGCAGTGGGCAGCAGGGGAGGCGGGGCGCCGGCAAGCTACGACTCTGATGTAGACGGCGTCTACGGGACGAGCACGAGGTAGAAGAGAGGGGAGAGGAAGATAGGCTCACAGTGCTCCTGCATATGAGCATAGTGAGCGCGAGGATGGGTTGTCGGCGTCCGAGGAGGAAGAAGCCGACGGAGAGGGTGACGCAGAGGCGGTGAGCTCGAGGCCGGGGTCAGGGAAGGCAGAGCAGACGGCGAGCCCGTGGGGCCCATGGTGACGGCGTCGCGTGCTGGTGGATCTGAAAGGGGGGGGGGGCGAGGGAGACATGGGGGGAATTGGGGGTGGTTGTAGCTAGGGTTCGACCGGGGTGGGGGAATAAGGGGGCGTGGCCGGGCCGGCCTGGTTGGCCCGGTGGCCAGCTGGGCCACGGCCCAGTAGGGGGGTTTCTACTTTTATTTTATTTTTGGTTCATTTTGTCTTTCCTTTTATTTATTCTTTTCTGTCTGATTTTTAATTTCTCTTTAATTTTAGTTTTATTAATTATAAGAGTAGTCCCTACTTTAGTCTAAGTAACTGCCACATAAGTTTGGGAAATTTGAATTAAATAGTTTAATTTTCTTATTAACTGTAAAAGGCATTTATCTAATTGTTTCGCTACTATTTTAATTTATTTTATGACACTCAAACATTTTTAAAAAGGTTGGTTCTCCACCATTATTATCTAGGGATCATTTGTCACACATGGAATATTTTAGTTTAACGTTTGAAAACTTTTATTGTTTGCTTGATTTTGAATTTGAATTCGAACCGGTTTCAAACTAACGCGGGATTACCAACAGTAATAGTGGTGACAATGCATCATTACTAGAGGATTACTATAGCGTAATTACCCAGGAGTCACAATTCTCCTCCACTACAAGAAATCTCGTCCCGAGAATTAAGAGGGGAAGTAAGGGGAAGGGATTTGGTTGCGAAGTTCTAACGAGTCTTCTCGATCTTAGTAGCTCTTCTCAAAGAGGTTGATCCATTACATTGATGTATTCATTTGTCTGCTTCGGTTCATCATGATGAAGTCGTCATCCTTTCTTCGGGATCTTCATCATACTTACGAAAATGATATGGGGAAGGCTCGGGAAGGACGTGCCTCGGCAAGGTTGACTATCTGGTCGATAACATCGGGGAAGGTGGTGGAAAGTAACTCTCGAAATAAAACTTAAGAGAATATCGAGAGCAAGTAAGGAGGTATCATGGGAAGTTTTGCGTGGGCAGGCAATGTTTGATGCCTGAAACAGGGCGTGAAAGGGATTCAAGGCAACGAGAATAAGTATTGTGTCTGATACCAGAATTGATGATATCTTGGAAGGTGGCTCGTGAATTTCGTACAAAGCCAAACGCCAATGATACTTTAGAACCAAGGTCGTATAGGAGAGTCGGGTTTCGATCCTGGGAACTGTGGGTTTTGGGCCCACCATGTGGGTTAAAAGTAGGAGGGTGCTGACTACTCGCACAATGATGATAGCAAGGCATGTCAGAGGATAACCTACCAGTTATGTTGGCAACAATGTCGATACAAAGGGCGAGGGACTAAGAGAACCATTTTCCTGCTCGTTGAAACGGGGCGGACCAATAGGCAATGTTCTCGTCCACTAGCGGTTACCGGAACGTTATCAACAATAGTATCAGGGCCTTACTATCAAGGGTGTACATCGGGGTGTTTACATAAGCAGTGAAGTATTACTGCTTAGATCATATAGATCACAAGAAAGTTAAACAAACCAACGGAAAGGAAAAATGTGTTTTAAACATATATTTCGGGGTGTATCCTTCCCAAGGACAACCAGAGCATGGTATACGTGACAGGAGATCAAAGACATGACCATTTGGATAAAAGGGGTAATAAGAGTCATAATATGTATTATGTAGCCATACACGATGTTTGGATAATTGGTCAAGAAACAATTAGCATTGTGCTTTCAAAGTTCTGGTTCATGTCTGAGTACCACCGTCATGCTTCGAGATAACATCGACATGGTTAGCATGTAAAGGTCGGGCTTCAGAAAACACAAAAGGATCCATACGAAACTGCTAGAATAGCTCATACAATTTTATCATGGAAAAGATGAGGATGTGGCCGATGGGATCAGCAACAACTCATCGTGATTTCCATAAACATGGAATTCCACAATTAAGTGAACAAGGTGAAAATATTGGACATACCGAAGTATATAATGAAGTATGTTCGAGGAGAACATCCATGAGTAAACATTGATTAAAACGTGCACCTGAAAAGATGGACTAGGTAGCATGATCAATGCTAGAGTGGTGACTTGATAACCAAAAGACCTAGAATGAAACTATCGACCATTCACTTCAAAGCAATAGGGTTGCTAGGAGTTTTGAAATTACATCTCACGGTTCAATGGTCGGTATTCTGGTTAGAAACAAAACAGGAACCAAGATATGAACGGGGATGGCGAGAAGTATTATTATATCAAGAATTAATAGGTGGAGCAATTCTCATGACACCCTTGACATAAAAGATGGTAATACTCAAATGTAGAACATAACACGAGACTAGATAGCAAGGAACTCAAGGTACAACACAAAACATGAACACCTTTGTTTTGGAGGGAAGGCAATTAAGTTGTCGATTATAACACAATTCATCGAGGGGCAAGAATGGTACTTCTCATCATGGGTTCGATAGATATCCTAAAGGAGTCAAAATGTTGATGATGTTCACGGCAAATTTTGTCGAGAGGCTCCATGAAGAAGCAATCAAACAACGACTACATTAAGCAAAAGGAATGGTGAAGCCAAAGGTTATTATATCCATTGATAAGATGCAATGTTAGAATCAGAGTTGTCTCTCAAGACAATCAATATGATGTTGAAAGCTTGATGTGAGCTGAGCTCGTCGCCGGAAATTGTGCTCCAGGGAGAAGGACCAGGAAGCACAGTTAAAATCGGCACGATAATGATATAACCGAGCAGGCTAGGAATGACATGATCGAGTTTAAATTCCCTAGCAACAATTACCATCAGTAGTGAGCCATAAGATGGACTCGAGTCACTTGTCGGAGTTCTCGAGTGACGACCAACTCAAACTCGGGGAACAACTGAAATTTGTGAGAAGTAATACTTGATGAAGAACTCATAAGGAGTGATGCAGTTCTGTAATACCCTCGAGATACTAGGGGGTAATACTCGACGGTAGATCAAAGTAGAGGTCGGACTGGGGTATTGCTCTGCAGAAGACAAGTGCTTAAACTTGCACGAGAAATGGTATTAAAGGAGAGCATGGTCGGAACCACGATTGCAAAAGGCCAGATCCCAGATATAAGATGAACTTATATCAAGGGGATACTTATTTCTATTGAGAAGCTTTCATGATAAGATATGCATCGTGTCCATAGGCATGAACACAAAATTCAAGGTCGACTCCCACTTCTCCAAATGCATAAACTTTCATTCACTTCTTGTTTCAAAAATGGCATTAGTTTTGAAAGTTTTACCTGGTGAAATACCAGATGAGTGTGACATGTGAAATCTTTTGGGTTCACACGACTTTATGGGGCATAGGTTCAACCCATCAGGGCATCTTAGGAACATATACCACAAACTTTTTAGGAGTACTTATCACAAGCTCGATAGTAGAGCATGGTTGACAAAGCAGATGATACAATTTACCAAAGGCATTATATATCCAAGGAAAGACACACAAAGTTATGGAATATGAAGGACAATGTCGGAAAATAATTCAACAAATGATGAACAGTCCATAATGGAGCTGATGTGACAATTGGCACACAACCAGAGGAAGAAACAATGCAAAGGCATTGTATCATAGAAACATCTGACTAATTTGAAGCTCAAATGCGAAGGAATTATGAGGTTCAATTCAAGGGATCGGGAGCAAACACTCTAATTACGGATTGACAGGTTTAGTACGCTTATTGGTACAATCAATGACAATTTGATTGGTCGAGAACCAGCTCATGTTCAAAATGACGTCTGAGCCGGAAGGATGAATTCTAGGATCGAGGATTGCGAGCATTTGCAACATGTTGAATCATTGGACTCAAAATGATAATGACAAAGGATGTCAATAAGATTACTAGACTTATGGGGTTAACCATAATGTAAGCAAGCAAGAATTTCAAGAGCAATAGGCTGCTTAGGATTTTTCAAAGGTCAAATGATATTTCAGAGACTTGAAACACATGAATGGGGATGAGCAGATACTCGGTAAATGCGAGGAATTATCCATATGGGTATTCATGTGGCAAAGAACTGCGAGACAGTAGACACAAAGTATTCTCTAAACAATAGAGAGAATTTCAGGGTATCTTGTAATAACAAGATCAACTCGGAATAAAGGTAAGAACGACATTTGTATGTATTTATCCATAGGGATATTTTGGTGGTAGGGAATTGCAAAAGCAACGGGCACAAAGTCTCGAGAGAAAATCAGAGAGAATCTTCGGAAACCTTCGGTGCACCAAGCAATCATCTGGAGTGAGGGGCGGCAAAAGTATTTTCGAGAACCTAAAGTTAGATTTTAGCAAAATTATTTAACCCGAATAGAAGACAGATCAGAGTCCAAGAGCATAGTACAGAAATAAAAAAAATCCTAATACCACCCAATGGCGACGTGGACCTGTAAGGCGCACAACCATGTTAGTAAAAGTTTTTCAATGACTAGCCTCAACTTCGGCCAAGGAGTTGGAAAGGGGCATCCCTACAGGTAGTCGGCTCTGATACCAACTTGTTACGCCCCCGATTTGTCCGTACACTAATCATGCACACAAATGTGTACGACCAAGATCAGAGACTCACTTGAAGATATCACAACACAACTCTAGACACAAATTAAAATAATACAAGCTTTATATTACAAGCCAAGGGCCTCGAGGGCTCCAATACATAAGCTCGAAAACAGAAGAGTCAGCGGAAGCAAAAATATCGCAGTACATACATAAGTTAAACAAGGTGCTATAAGATGAGTAGCACAAAAGTAGCAACGATCGAAAAGGCAAGGCCTCCTGCCTGGGACCTCCTAACTACTCCTCGAAGCCGAACTCCACGTAGAAACATCCTCGGGATCCTTTGGCTCCTGGACTCCACCATCTGGTTGCGTCATCCGAGAAGAAGGGACAAAATGGGAAAATGGGGAGCAAAGCAACTATGAGTACTCATCCAAAGTACTCGCAAGCAAGGATCTACACTACATATGCAATGGTATCTGTATAAAGGGATAATATCTGTGGACTAAACTGCAGAATGCCAGAATAAGAGGGAGATAGCTAATCCTATCAAAGACTACGCTTCTGGCAGCCTCCATCTTGTAGCAGTAGAAGAGAGTAGCTAGAAAGTAACAAGTATCCTTGCTTCTGGCAGCCTCCGTCTTGTAGTAGTAGAATAGAGTAGATGGTAAGTTCAGCAAGTAACATCGTATATCATAATCCTACCCGGCGATCCTCCCCTCGCCGCCCTATGGGAAAGCAATCACCGGGTTGTATCTGGCACTTGAAACAGTGTGTTTTATTAAGTATCTAGTTCTAGTTATCATGAGGTCGGAGTACAACTCCGGGTCGTTTTCTTACCGAGGGACACAGCTATTCGTATAGATAAACTTCCCTGTAGGGGTGCACCACATTTCCCAGCACGCTCGATACCCTTTGGCCGGACACACTTTCCCGGGTCATGCCCGGCCTCGAAAGATCAACACGTCGCAGCCCTACCTATGCACCTCAGAGAGGTCAGCACGCCGGTTTAAGTCCTAAGCATGCAGGGGTTTGGGCCCATCGCCCATTGCACACCTGCATGTTGCGAGGGCGACCGGAGAGCAGACCTAGCAACCTCCATTACTAAGGAAGTTATGTTACACGGTCCAACCCAGCGCGCGCCGCTCAGTCGCTGACGTCAAGATGGCTTCGGCTGATACAACGACGCCGAGAGCCCATATCTAATCCAACGTAGCTGGTTAGTGCGTATAGGCCAGTAGCCAGACTCAGATCAAATACCCAAACTCGTTAAGCGTGTTATTGTGAAATCACCGCGGACAACGACCAGGGCCAGGCCACCTCTCGACGGTGTCTCAACCTACCCTATCGCTCCGCCACAAAGAATCACTCGGGGGCCATCGGGAACCCAAGCCCACCGCTACCTGGATGGAGCCACCTGTCCTTTTAGCCCCCAATCCGTGAATCACTTGCCGGTACTCTACGAGCCGACCCGACTTTAGTCACAACATGTATCATATATAATATGCATTTATTATATACCCATGATCACCACCCGAGTGATCACGGCCCGATAGTGTAGCATGGTAGAAGGACAAGAATGTGGGGCTACTGATGGAATACTAGAATCCTATACTAAGCATTTAATATAGCAGGAAAAGGTATCAAGAGTTGTAGCAACAATGACATGCTATGCAACAGAATAGGAGCTATCGAATCATCAACAGTAGCAAACCTAATGCAAGAATAAGAGAGAAGAGAATGCGCGATATCTGGTGATCAAGGGGGTTGGCTTGCCTGGTTGCTCTGGCAAGAAGGAGAGGTCGTCGTCGATGTATTCGATCACGGGGGTATCGGCGGTGGTCCCAAGGTCTACCGGAAAGGAGTAACAGAGGGGGAACACAATGAATAACAGAGCAATCAAAGCATCACAAAGCACAACATGGCAATACGCGGTGCGAGGGGTGGGCTAACGCAGGGATAGGTGATACTTGCGAAGTGGGAAAACATCCGGGAAAGTATTCCCGGTGTTTCGCGTTTTCGGACAGAAGGACCGGAGGTGGATTGTTGCATGTTTGCTATGCTAGGAACATGCGATGGACGAACGGACTGCGTATTCGGATTCGGCTCGAAAATCTGAGTAACTTTCATGTACAAAGTATTTTCATCCTACTTACGGATTATTTTATATTATTTTTTAAAGTTTTAAATCATTTTCTAAAATTAACAGATTATTTTAATTCTAAATTACAATTATGAGGTCATCATGAAGTCAGCATGACATCATGAGTCAACTAGACAGTTGACTGGTCAAACTGACACGTGGGTCCCAGTTGTCATAACCATAGTTAACTATACCTAATTAATTCATTAATTAGTTAATTAGATTAGGCTAATCAGTATTAATTATGTTAATTAATTCTTTAATTAATTAATTAATTAATATTTTAATTAATATAATTTTTAATTCTTCTTTTTTTCCTTTTGTTAAATCCAGGCGCTTGGCCCATATGTCATAGGCCCAGAGGGACATACCGGGTGTGCGGGCGTGCGGGTACCGGGTGCGTGCGCCCAACGAGGGCGAGGCCGTGGCCTCGGCTAGGCTTTGCCCCCCGCCGGCACCAGGAGGCATCGACGGCCTCAGCGCCCAACGCTGGGGGCGGCAGCGGAGGGCGAGGCCCCGGGCGGCGTCCGGGTGCCGGAGTTGGGTGGCTGTCAGCGGGTGCGGCCAGGAGAGCGGGAGGCGGTGCCGCGACGCGAGCGGGGGCTTGCGGACGATGCGATTACGACGCGGGAGCGGAGCGAGAAGCATGGCAGGGGCGGCAGCGAGCGATGCGGCGAAGGGGCGCAGCGGGAGGAGGGGGCGGCGGTCGCGACTGCGCAGAGCAGCAGCAGGGGGGTCCCCGAGCGAGCGGCGCAATCGGGAGCCGAGCTACGGCGCGGGCAGAAGCAGGCGGCGTGAGCGCCGGGCGTGCGACGTGGTGAGCAGAGAAGGGCGCGTGACGGGCGGGAGCGAGGCGCAAGGTGGTGTAGCGTGGGGTCGGCGCTAGCCAAACGCGGCCACGGGGTGGGCGCGCGCGCAGACAATGCGTTGGCCACGGTGAGTGGTAACAACAACATAGCAGTGGGCGGGAGGGGAGGCGGGGCACCGGCGAGCTACGGCTCCGACGTAGACGGCGTCTACGGGGCGAGCACGAGGTAGAAGAGAGGGGAGAGGAAGATAGGCTCACTTTGCGCGTGCGGATGAGCATAGTGAGCGCGAGGATGGGTTGCGGCGTCCGAGGAGGAAGAAGCCAACGGACAGGGTGACGCAGAGGCGGTGAGCTCGAGGCCGGGGTCGGGGAAGGCAAAGCAGAGCACGTCGGAGCTCGTGAGCGTGCTCCTAGGCGACGGCGAGCCTGTGGGGCACGCGGGTGACGGCACCCATGGCGACGGCATCGCGCGCTAGCGGATCTGAAGGGGGTGAGGGAGACGTAGGGGGAATTGGGGGTGGTTGTACCTAGGGTTCGACCGGGGTGGGGGAATAAGGGGGCGTGGCCGGGCCGGCCTGGTTGGCCCGGTGGCCAGTTGGGACACGACCCAGCAGGGGGCTTCTACTTTTATTTTATTTTTGGTTTGTTTTGTATTTTCTTTTATTTATTCTTTTCTGTCTGATTTTTAGTTTCTCTTTCATTTTAGTTTTATCAATTATAAGAGTAGTCCCTACTTTAGTCTAAATAACTGCCACATAAGTTTGGTAAATGTAATAAAATAGTTTAATTTTCTTATTAACTGTAAAATGCATTTATCTAATTGTTTTTCTATTGTTTTAATTTATTTTATGACACTCAAACATTTTAAAATAAAGTTAGTTCTCCACCAATATTATCTAGGGATCATTTGTCACACATGGAACAGTTTAGTTTTAACGTTTGAAAACTTTTATTGTTTGCTTTATTTTGAATTTTAATTCGAACCGGTTTCGAACTAACGCGGGATTACCAACAGTAACAGTGGTGACAATGCATCATTACTAGAGGATTACTATAGCTTAATTAACCGGGCGTCACAAGTAGTATCTCTACTTGGTGCTGAATTTGGCTAGCAAGGGGGTAGAAAGCGAACTCCACACGTTAGAGGATCCATGAGAATATATCTTCTATTCGGTTATAAGCAAACATAACTCATTATGTTGTCTTCTTTGTCTAACATCAACTTATTAGCATATAATATTTTAATGAGTGCTCACAATCATAAAAGATGTCCAAGATAGTATATTTGTATGTGAAACTCCTCTTTCCTTATTACTTCTCATTAATTGCAATCAACGACCGATAGTATGTTTGTCAATCTTCAACAAATTTCATACATTATACTTCTTATGTGTGAAGTCATCACTCTCCATAAGTTTGTCATATGATCTTTTATTTTATTTATTCATTTTCATATTTAAGATCAAAGCAAGAAAGCAAAGCACTCGAATCAAAACTAATCTTTATTATATAACTCTCACACTCCATTACATAGGTGGATCACAAAGCAAAAACTTAAAGACTAGATCATACCAAAACTTTTATTCTAATAGATCATGATTTAACCAAAAGGACTGCACTAAGATAGACGATATTGATAAAGATGTGATGGTGATACGATACCGGGGCACTGCTACCTCTTGAGCTTGCGTTGTATTCGCTCGAAGAGGAAAGGGAGATGCAGCACGGTAGCATAAGTATTTCCCTCAGTTTTTGAGAACCAAGGTATCAATCCAGTAGTAGACCACGCGCCAGTCCCTCGCACCTGCACAAACAAATAAGAACTTCGCAGCCAACGCGATAAGGGGTTGTCAATCCCTTTACGGTCACTTACGAGAGTGAGATCTGATAGAGATGATAATTATATTTTTGGTATTTTTACTTTTAATAAAACAGAAAATAAAAGCAAGAAAAGTAAAGTAGATGTAGATTGATATGTTGAGAATAGACCCGGGGGCCATAGTTTTCTCTAGTGGCTTCTCTCATGATAGCGGTATTCTACGCCGGGTAAACAAATTACTGTCGAGCAATTGATAGAAAAGCGAATAATTATGAGACTATCTAGGCATGATCATTGTATATAGGCATCACGTCCGAGACAAGTAGACCGACTCCTGCCCGCATCTACTACTATTACTCCACAATCGACCGCTATCCAGCATGCATCTAGTGTATTGAGTTCATACGAACAGAGTAACGCCTTAAGCAAGATGACATGGTGTAGAGGGATAAACTCAAGCAATATGATGAAAACCCCATCTTTTTATCCTCGATGGCAACAATACAATACGTGCCTCGTTGCCCCTACTGTCACTGGGAAAGGACACCGCAAGATTGAACCCAAAGCCAAGCACTTCTCCCATTGCAAGAACTATAGATCTAGTAGGCCAAACCAAGCCAATAATTCGAAGAGACTTGCAAGGATATTATGAGAACACATAAAAAGTTCAGAGAAGAACCAAATATCTTTCATAGATAACCTTGATCATAAACTCACAATTAATCGGATCTCGACAAACACACCGCAAAAAGAGATTACATTGAATAGATCTTCTCGAAGACCGAGGATAACTTTGTATTGAGATCCAGAGAGAGAGAAGAAGCCATCTAGATACTAGCTACGGACCCGAAGGTCTGTGGTAAACTACTCGCAACTCATGGTGAGGGCGATGATGATGATGATGAAGGCCTCCGTGATGGATCCCCCTCCCAAAACAGGCTCCAAAATGGGATCTCCACGGGAACAGAAGCTACATCGGTGGAATTATGGTTTTCTCTCTACGTATGGAGTTTCTGGGATACGTAGGTATATATTGAAAGAAGGAGGGCACCGAGGGCCGTGTGGGCCAGCCTCCAGGCAGGGGGCGCGCCCCCACCCTCGAGGGCTGGCCCTTTGCCCACTGACTTGGTCCTGACGTTTCCCAAGCGTGATTTCCACCAAAAATATCTCTCGCGAAGGTTTCATTCCGTTTGGACTCCGTTTGATATTCCTTTTCTGCAAAACCCTGAAATAGGAAAAAAAAACCCAGCAATCTGGACTGGGCATGTGGGTTTGTAGGTTAGTCCCAAAGATGATATAAAAGTGAATGATAAAACCCATTAAACATCCAAGACTTCATAAATAATAGCATGGAACAATCAAAAATTATACATACGTTGGGGACGTATCAAGCATCCCCAAACTTAATTCATGCTCGTCCTCGAGTAGGTAAAAGATAAAGAAGGAAGTTTTGATGTGGAATGCTAACCAATATAGTTTTTCTATGTAATTCCCTTAATTGTGGCATGAATGTTCAGATCTGAAAGATTCAAGATAAAAGTCTATCTTGACATAAGAAATAACAATACTTCAAGCAATACTAACAAAGCAATCATGTCTTCTCAAAATTCCATGGCTAAAGAAAGTTATCCCTACAAAATAATATAGTCTGGCTATGCTCCCTCTTCATCAGACAAAATATTCATATCATGCACAACCCCGATTTCAGCCAAGCATTTGTTTTCATACTCTATTTTTTTCAAACCTTTCAACTTTCATGCAATACATGAGCGTGAGCCATGGATATAGCACTATGGGTGGAATAGAGGTGGTTGTGGAGAAGACAAAAAGGAGGAAGATAGTCTCACATCGACTAGGCGTATCAACGGGCTATGGAGATGCCCATTAATAGATATCAATGTGAGTGAGTAGGGATTGCCATGCAACGGATGCACTAGAGCTAAATATGAATGAAAGGTCAACAAGAGAAACTAGTGGGTGTGCATCCAACTTGCCTGCTCATGAAGACCTAGGGCATTTGAGGAAGCCCATTGTTGGAATATACATGCCAAGTTCTATAATGAAAATTCCCACTAGTATATGAAAGTGACTAATCATGAGACTCTCTACAATGAAGATCATGGTGCTACTTTGAAGCACAAGTGTGGAAAAAGATAGTAGCAATTGTCCCTTCTCTCTTTTCTCTCATTTTTTTGGATGTTTTTTTATTAGCCCCTCTCTATATTTTTTGGGCCTTTTTTTATTGGCCTTTCCTCACACGGGACAATGCTCTAATAATGATGATCATCACACTTTTTGTTACAACTCGAAATTACAACTCGATACTTCAACAAGTATGACTCTATATGAATGCCTCCGGCGGTGTACCGGCATAAGCAATGAATCAAGAGCGACACATATGAAAAATTATGCATGGTGGCTTTGCCACAACTACGATGTCAACTACATGATCATGCATGGCACTATGACAATATGATGCATGTCATATGAACGGAACGGTGGAAAGTTGCATGTCAATATATCTCGGAATGGCTATGGAAATGCCATGATAGGTAGGTATGGTGGCTGTTTTGAGGAACAATATGGTGGCTGTTTTGAGGAAGGATATATAGTGGGTTTATGGTACCGGCGAAAGTTGCGCGGTACAAGAGAGGCTAGCAATGGTGGAAGGGTGAGAGTGCGTATAATCCATGGACTCAACATTAGTCATATGAACTCATGTACTTATTGCAAAAATCTACGAGTCATAAAAAACAAAGCAATCAACGCATGCTCCTAGGGGGGAGGTTGATAGGAGTTAACCATCGCGCGCCCCCGACCTCCGCACAAAGGTTGACACTCTACAAATACCTCATCCTCTAACTTTGTCACATAGCGGTTCACGATACGTGCATGATACGGGAATCACTAACCTTAACACAAGTATTTCTCAATTTCATAATAACTCCACTAGCATGACTCTAATATTACTATCCTCATGTCTCAAAACAATTATCAAGCATCCAACATCTCATTCTATTCAATGCACTCGGTGTGAAAATTTTACTACATTGAAATTGGATGCTTATCATGTGAAGACTAGTTTCTTTAGTCTAAACACATTACCATTCTGTTTTAATGAAATCTCAAATAGATATAAGTGAAGCATGAGAGTTCAACAATTTCTACAAAATATTACCACCACCGTGATCTAAAAGATATAAGTGAAGCACTAGAGCAAAAACTATTCAACTCAAAAGATATAAGTGAAGCACATAGAGTGTTGTAATAATTTCTAGGCCATATTTAACTCTCTCAAATAGGTGTGTCCAGCAAGGATTATTGTGGCAAACTAACAAGCAAAGACTCAAATTATACAAGACGCTCAAGCAAAACACATAGCATGTTGCGAATAAAAATATAGCTCCAAGATAGTTACCGATGGATGAAGACGAAAGAGGGGATGCCTTCCCGGGGCATCCCCAAGCTTAGGCTTTTGATTATCTTGAATTTACTTGGGGTGCCATGGGCATCCCCAAGCTTAGGCCTTTGCTACTCCTTGTTCCATAGTCCATCAAAGCAATACTCAAAACTTGAAAACTTCACAACACAAAACTTAGACAAAAATTCTCGTGAGCTCCGTTAGTAAGAGAAAGCAAACCACCACCCAAAGGTACATCAATATATTCATTATTTGTTTATATTGGTGTTAAACCTACTGTACTCCAAGTTCTCTATGGTTCATATCCTCCAATATTACTCATAGATGCATCGGAATAAGCAAACAACACACGAAAAACAGAATCTGTCAAAGACAGAACATTCTGTACTAATCTGCAGGGTTCGCCTACTTCTGGAACTCCAAAAAATTCAAACTAAATTGATAAATTTTCGCAATTTGTCTACCAATCAGCAGCAAAAATAACCAACTAAAAATAAGGCTTCAGTAAAATCTTAAGACTACTTTAGCAAGCGCTAACGATTCTGTTTTTCACAGCAAGATCATATAAACTTCACACAAGTCTTACCAAAGGTTCTACTTGGCACAAACACTAAACAAAATATGAAAACACATCTAATCAGAGGCTAGATGCAATATTTATTCCCTAACAGCAACAAAAACAAACAATATAAAATTGGGTTGCCTCCCAACAAGCTCTTTCTTTATAACCATTAAGGTATAGGCTTGATAACTCAATGATGCTCACATGAAAGATAAGAATTGAAGCACAAAGAGAGCATCATAAGACACGTGACAAAAACATCTAAGTCTAACATACTTCCTATGCATAGGCATCTTATAGGAAAACAAATTACCAAGACAGGCAAGATATAGCATATGCAAGGAAGGAGAAAGGGACAATAGCAATCTCAACATAACGAGAGGTAATTTAGTAACATGAAAATTTCTACAACCATACTTCCCTCTCTCATAATAATTGCATGTAGGATCTTGATGAAATTCAACAAAATAGCTATCACATAACATATTCTCAACACGATCCACATGCATGCAAAGTTGACACTCTTCCAAAATAGCGGGATCACCATTAACTAAAGTCATGACCTCTCCAAACCCACTTTTATCAAAAAATTCATAAGATTGAACATTCTTAAAATATGTGGGATCTAAAGTTGACACTCCTTCAAACCCACTTTCAATATTATTGCAAACACTATTATCAGTCTCATATATATCATGGGGCTTAAATAAATTTTCAAGATCATAAGAAGAATCACCCCAATCATGACCATTGCAACAAGTAGTGGACATAGCAATACCAGCATCCCCAAGCTTAGGGTTTTACGTATCATTAGCACAACTGACATAAATAGAATTTATAATAACATCATTGCAATCATGATTTTTACTCAAGGAGCTATCGTGAATCAATTTATGTTTTTCTTTGAATACTTCGTCACAATTTTCAGATTCACAAATTTCAAGCAAAACCCCATAAAGATAATCTAGTGCAGTCAACTCACTAGCAATAGGTTCAACATAATTGGATCTCTTAAAGAGATTAGCAAGTGGATAAGGATCCATACTTTAGCAAGCGAAGATGCAAGCTAATTGAGGGCACATAGCACACAAGCAAACGAGAGGCAAGCGAACGGTAAACACATGGCAGAAGAAGGGCAAATAAAACGGCAAGGGTGAAGTGGGGGAGAGGAAAATGAGAGGCAAATAAATGTAATGCGAAGGATAAGGGTTTGTGACAGGTACTTGGTATATGACTTTTGCATAAGCCTCCTTGGCAACGGCGCCAGAAATTCTTCTTGCTACCTCTTGAGCTTGCGTTGTATTCCCTCGAAGAGGAAAGGGAGATGCAACACAGTAGCGTAAGTATTTCCCTCAGTTTTTGAGAACCAAGGTATCAATCCAGTAGGAGACCACGCGCGAGTCCCTCACACCTGCACAAACAAATAAGAACATCGCATCCAACGCGATAAGGGGTTGTCAATCCCTTTACGGTCACTTACGAGAGTGAGATCTGATAGAGATGATAATTATATTTTTTGGTATTTTTAGTTTAATAAAAAAGCAAATAAAAGCAAGAAAAGTAAAGTAGATGTAGATTGATATGTTGAGAATAGACCCAGGGGCCATAGTTTTCTCTAGTGGCTTCTCTCATGATAGCGGTATTCTACGGCGGGTAAACAAATTACTGTCGAGCAATTGATAGAAAAGCGAATAATTATGAGACTATCTAGGCATGATCATTGTATATAGGCATCACGTCCTAGACAAGTAGACCGACTCCTGCCTGCATCTACTACTATTACTCCACACATCGATCGCTATCCAGCATGCATCTAGTGTATTGAGTTCATATGAACAGAGTAACGCCTTAAGCAAGATGACATGATGTAGAGGGATAAACTCAAGCAATATGATGAAAACCCCATCCTTTTATCCTCGATGGCAACAATACAATACGTGCCTTGCCGCCCCTACTGTCACTGGGAAAGGACACCGCAAGATTGAACCCAAAGCCAAGCACTTCTCCCATTGCAAGAACTATAGATCTAGTAGGCCAAACCAAACCAATAATTCGAAGAGACTTGCAAGGATATTATGAGCACACATAAAAAGTTCAAAGAAGAACCAAATATCTTTTGTAGATAACCTTGATCATAAACTCACAATTCATCGGATCTCGACAAACACACCGCAAAAAGAGATTACATTGAATAGATCTCCTCGAAGACCGAGGATAACTTTGTATTGAGATCCAGAGAGAGAGAAGAAGCCATCTAGATACTAGCTATGGACCCGAAGGTCTGTGGTAAACTACTCACAACTCATGGTGAGGGTGATGATGATGATGATGATGAAGGCCTCCGTGATGGACCCCCCCTCCCGGAACAGGCTCCAAGATGGGATCTCCACGGGAACAGAAGCTACGGCGGTGGAATTAGGGTTTTCTCTCTGTGTATGGAGTTTCTGGGGTACGTAGGTATATATAGGAAGAAGGAGGGCACTGGGGGCCGTGTGGGCCAGCCTCGAGGCAGGGGGCGCGCCCTGGGAAGGGGGGCGCGCCCCCCACTCTCGAGGGCTGGCCCTTTGCCCCCTGACTTGGTCCTGACGTTTCCCGAGCGTGATTTCCTCCAAAAATATCTCTCGCGAAGGTTTCATTCCATTTGGACTCCGTTTGATATTCCTTTTCTGCAAAACCCTGAAATAGGAAAAAAAACAGCAATCTGGACTGGGCCTTTGGGTTAGTAGGTTAGTCCCAAAAATGATATAAAAGTGGATGATAAAGCCCATTAAACATCCAAGACTTCATAAATAATAGCATGGAACAATAAAAAATTATAGATACGTTGGAGATGTATCAGGCACCTCCCCCAATCTTGGCACAAGCCAGGAGGAGTGCCCATACCCGTGTACTCAAGTCTTCTTTTTCGGAGGTGGTGGTGATGAGGATGAAAAGGTGGAAAGCTTGTCCTCCGTCTTACAAGGCATAGGCTCCCCATCATAACATGATGAACAAGTCTCTGGAATCCTGAAATCTACATCCATGCTCATTTCTTAAATTTGGGCTCATACTCACAGTTTTAATTTTGTAGACCGTAGATGTATGCTTGGAGGTGCCCGAATCGCTCGTAAAGCTTGAAGATAGCCTTTTCAATATTATCGTTGTCCAGCTTATGATCACGGGTGAATCTCATGATCATGGAGGGGTTGGCGTTGAATCCTTGCTCCACCATCCCTTGGCACTTGAAGACTTCCTGCTCCACTACTTCAAGTCTGGTTTCCACGATTCTGGTCTTCTTTGGCCCTTGAACATCCCGGATGTGTAGCACCCCTCATTCATCTCAATGGTTTGAGGGTGTTTCATCACCTCTGGGAGGTACGGGCTGATAACCTTCTCGTAGAACTTGTCCCTGGATGAACTTGGAGGCACCATGGCGATCTAGATCTGTCAGAAAAATAGGTCGAATCGAAAACAGAGGATATTGTCGTGGTACAGAGATCAAAACCTCCGGCAGTTTATATAATGAATTTTTACCGTGCAAAACAAGTAATCTGGAAGAAATAGAGTCTGGATGGCACACGAGGGATCCACAAGCTCGGGAGGTGCACCGAGGGGGTAGGGCGCGCCCCCAGGCTTGTCACTTGCACGTGCGCTTTCCAGACTACTTATTATTTTCCTATTTTTTAAAATATTCCAAAAAGGAGAAAAATGATTTTATGGAACTTTTGGAGTCAGTTTGTTTACCGTATCACATACCTATTCCTTTTCAGGGCTCTGGAGTGTTCTGGAAATTTTTCTTTTATGAACTCCTCCGGTGTTATGGAGTGAATAATATTGGTCACAATATTTATAGGCGCACCTCGGATATAATGCTTAATTCTTTGTCCATTCACCACCCTCGGGTTAGTGCCTTCGGCGTTGTTGATCTTAATAGCACCGGAGCGGTAAACTTCTTCGATAACATAGGGTCATTCCCATTTGGAGAGAAGTTTTCTTGCAAAAAATCTTAAACAATATTAAGTTCCCGCTTTTGTATTCTTTTGTCATGCACCTTTTAACCTTTTCTTTAAACAGTTTAGTAATTTTCATTGGCTTGGGTTCTCCATTCATCAAGTGAGCTAATATCAAATAGCCTCTTTTCACTGGCAGCTTTAAAATTCTAGTTAAGCTCTTTAATTTCCCAATAAGCTTTATGTTCTAATTCAAGAGGTAAATGTCATGCTTTTCCATTGACCATTTTATATGGAGACATACCCGTAGGATTCTTATAAGTGGTTCTATAAGCCCATAGTGCATCATCAAGTTTCTTAGACCAATTCTTTCTAAATCTATTAATAGTCTTTTGCAAGATCAACTTTATTTCCCTATTACTTAATTCGACATGACCAATAGACTGAGGATGATAAGGAGATGCAATTCGATGGTTAACATCATAGTTGGCAAGGAGTTTACGGAAAGCACCATGAATAAAGTGTGAACCACCATCTGACATTAAGTATCTAGGGACTCCAAACCTCGGGAAAATAACTTCTTCAAGCATTTTAATTGAAGTGTTGTGATCAACACTGCTAGTTGAATAGCTTGTACCCACTTAGTAACGTAATCAACATCAACTACAATATGAGTGTACCTATTGGAGGAAGGAAAAGGCCCCATATAATCACATCTCCAAACATAAAATGGTTCAATAACAAGTGAATAGTTCATAGGCATTTCCCGACGTCTACCAATATTACCAATTCTTTGACATTCATCGCAAGATTGAACAAACTTACGTGCATCTCTGAAACCTGATTGTAATACCTTGTGTGCAGTTCTATCTCCCGCATGGTGTCCTCCATAAGCCTTGGAGTGACACTTGCGTAGGATTTGTTCCTATTCATGCTCAGGTATACAACATCTAATAATACCACCCACCCCTTCTTTATATAAACGTGGGTCATCCTAAAAGTAATTTGTTAAATCAAAGAAAAACTTTTTCTTTTGTTGGTAAGTGAAACTAGGTGGTATATATTTAGCAACAATGTAGTTGGCATAGTCTGCATACCAAGGAGTATTACGAGAAGCATTTATGACAGCTAATTATTTGTTGGGAAAGCTATCATTAATAGGCAATGGGTCATCAAGGTCATTTTCCAATCTAGACAAATTATCAGCTACATGATTCTCAACCCCTTTTCTATCAGTGATATGGAAGTCAAACTCCTATAACAAAAGAACACACCTAATGAGTCTAGGTTTTGCATCTTTCTTTTCCATGAGATATTTGATAGCGGCATGATAAATGTGCACAATTACCTTAGAGTTAACTATGTAAGATCTAAATTTATCACATGCAAACACAAATGCTAGAAATTCTTTCTCAGTGGTAGCATAATTTCGTTGAGCACTGTCTAAGGTTTTACTAGCATAGTGAATAACATTTATTCTTATCAACTCTTTGTCCTAGAAGAGAACCAATAGCATAATCACTAGCATCACACATAATTCGAAAAGGTGGGTTCCAATCAGGTGGTTAAACAATAGGTGCAGAAGTTAAGGCTTTCTTAAGTGTTTCAAAAGCATCTACACAATTGTCATAAAAATGAATGGGACATCTTTTTGCAAGAGACTAGTTAGAGGCCTAGAAATTTTAGAGAAGTCTTCAATAAACCTCCTATAGAAACTAGCATGACCAAGGAAACTTCTTACCTTTGATATCTTTTGGACATGGCATTTTCTTAGTTGCAGCAACTTTGGCTTTATCGACTTCAATACCTCTTTCAGAAATTTTAAGCCCCAAGACAATGCCTTCATTAACAATAAAGTGACACTTCTCCTAATTCAAGACAAGATTAGTTTCTTCACATCTCTGCAAAACTCGATCAAGGTTGCTTAAGTAACCATCAAAAGAAGTTCCGTACATGGAAAAATCATCCATGAAAACCTCGACAATCTTTTCATAAAGGTCAGAGAATATAGCAGTCATACATCTTTGAAAGGTAGCAGGTGCATTGCATAAACCAAAAGCATAGGTCCGTAAGTAAAGGTACCGAAAGGGAAAGTAAAAGTAGTTTTCTCTTGATCCTCTTGTGACACAGGTATTTGGAAAAAACCAGAGTAACCATCTAGAAAATAGAAATGTGTATGCTTTGATAATCTTTCTAGCATTTGATCAATAAATGGTAGGGGTAATGATCCTTCCTAGTAGCATTGTTTAATTTTCTAAAATCAATTACCATCCTGTAACCTGCTATAATTTTCTGTGGGATAAGTTCACTTTTATCATTAGGGACAATGGTAATACCTCCCTTCTTAGGTACACAATGAACATGACTAACCCATCTACTATTAGCTATATCATAGATTATACCTGCTTCCTAGAGCTTTAATATTTAATTTCTTACCACTTCTTCCATCTTAGGATTTAATCGATGCCGATGATCGATGACTGACTTAGCATCGGGCTCCATATTAATCTTGTGCTGACATAGAGTGGGGATAATTCCCTTAAGATCATCAAAAGTATATCCAATAGCGGCGCGGTGCTTTCTTAGAGTTTTCAATAATATCTTTTCTTCATGTTCAGAAAGGTTGGCACTAATAATAACATAATATATCTTATTTTCATCAAGGTAAGCATATTTCAATGTATCAGGAAATTGCATAGGTTCAAATACAGGATCCCTCTTGGGTGGAAGAGGGTCTCCAGGAGTCTCAATAGGCAAATTGTGTTTCAAAAGAGGTATTTGTTTGAAGAATATTTCATGTATTTCATTTCTTTCATCCATATGCATATCATTCTCATGGTCTAGCAAATATTGTTCTAAAGGATCAACAGGAGGCACAACAATAGAAGAAAGACAAATGATTTAATCCTTACTAGGCAATTCTTTATCACGAGGTTGTCTACGAAATTTAGAGAATTAAACTCATGAGACACATCACCAAAGTTAACACCAACAGTTTCTTTAGCACAATTAATCTTAGCATTAACCATATTCAGAAATGGTCTATCAAACATGATGGGACAAAAATCATCTCGTGGAGAACCAAGAACTAGAAAATCAGTAGGGTATTTAATTTTCCCACACAAGACTTCAACATCTCTAACGATCCCAAGTGGTGAAATAGTATCTCTATTCGCAAGTTTAATAGTAACATCAATGTCTTCTATTTCAGCAGAAGCAATAGATTTCATAATTTTTGATATAATAAATGTGATAGCACTCACACTAGCACCCAAATCACATAAGCCAAGATAAGAGTGGCCTCCTATTTTAACAGAGACAACATGTGTGCCAGCAACATGCCTATTTTTAACTTTATGATCATGGTTGGCAATTCTAGCAGCCTCATCACAGAAATAAATAACATGTCCATCAATATTATCCACCAAGAGATCTTTAACCATAGAAACATTATGTTCAACTTTAATTTGTTTAGAGGGTGTAGGTGTTCTTATACAACTTTTGTTAACCACAGTTGAAACCTTAGCATGTTCGTTTATCCTAACGAGGAAAGGACATTTCTCAATATAAGCAGTAGGAACTGGATGAACAATATAAGTGATAATTTCTTATTTAGCCTTAGTAGTTTTTCTACTTCTATTTCAATAGGGGGATGATGTTTAAACCACTTCTCCTTGGGGAGATCAACATGAGTATCAAATGATTCACAAAAAGAGGCTACTATCTCAGAGTCAAGTCCATACCTAGTGCTAAAATCAAGAAAAGGAATCGGTATCCATAAAAGATTTAACACAATCAAACTCAAGCTTTATACCTGACTCTTTACCTTTGCCGAGTTCCCAATCTTCAGAGTTGTGTTTAATTCTTTCCAAAAGATCCCATCTGAATTCAATAGTTTTCTTCATAAAAGAACCGATACAAGAAGTATCGAGGATGGTTCGATCATTATGAGAAAGACGAGCATAAAAATTCTGTATAATAATTTCTCTTGAGAACTCATGATTGGGGCATGAATACATCATTGATTTAAGGCCCCCAAAGCTTGAGCGATGCTTTATCTTTCACGAGACCAAAAATTATATATATAATTCCCATCACGATGAACCAGGTACATACGATAAAACTTCTAATGAAAGTCCTATTTCAACCGTTTCAAGTCCCATGCTCCCATATCATCACATAGCCTATGCCATGTCAATGTTTTTCCCTGCATAGATAAAGGAAAAACACTCTTCTTAACTCCATCATCGTATAAAGCTGCAAGCTTAAACAATCCACAAACTTCATCCACATATATCAAGTGCATATCCAGAATTCTAGATGCACTGTTCCATCTCCTGCATAAGGATTAGCTAGCAGTTTCTCTATCATACCCAAAGGAATCTCATAATAAATATTTTTAGTAGGCGCAACGGGTTGAGGGAAAACTCTGTGTGCTTCCGGTCGATGTGAAGATACCCCAAACAAGCCCCTCAAAGGATTACTTTCCATAGTGACAAGTGACAGAAAATTTCAGCATGTAATATAAATGTTTCCTTACCAAATTCACTTACTAAAGGCGCTTCACTCACAGGAAATGGTGCCAGAAAGATTATTGATGACCCACAATTATAGGGGATCAATCGTAGTCCTTTCAATAAGTAAGAGTGTCAAACCGAACGAGGAGCAGAAGGAAATGACAAGCGGTTTTCAGTAAGTTAATCTTCTGCAAACACTGAAATTGTTGGTAGCAAGTTGTTTGATAGCAAGATAATTTGTAACGGGTAATGAGTAATAAGTGTAACAAAGGAACAACAAGATGGCCCAATACTTTTTATAGCAAAGGACAAGAATGGATGAATTCTTATATAAACCTAAATGCTCCCAAGGACACATGGAAATTTCTGTCAAGTTAGTTTTCATCATGCTCATATGATTCGCATTTGCTACTTTGATAATTTGATATGTGGGTTGACCGGTGCTTGGGTGTTGTTCTTACTTGCACAAGCCTCCCACTTATGATTAACCCCTCTTGCAAGCATCCACAACTATGAAAGAAGAATTAAGATAAATCTAACCATAGCATTAAACATGTGGATCCAAACCAGCCCCTTACGAAGCAACGCATAAACTAGGGTTTAAGCTTCTGTCACTCTAGCAACCCATCATCTACTTGCTACTTCACAATGCCTTCCTCTAGGACCAAATCATGGTTAAGTGTCATGTAGTCGACGTTCACATAACACCACTAGAGAAAAGACAACATACATCTCATCAAAATATCGAACGAATACCAAATTCACATGATTACTTATAACAAGACTTTTCCCATGTCCTCAGGAAAATAAGTAACTACTCAGTAAGCATGTTCATGGTCACGATCAGAGGAGTACTAAATATCATTAAGGATCTGAAAATATTATCTTCCACCAAATAAACCAACTAGCATCAACTACAAGGAGTAATCAACACTACTAGCAACCCACATGTACCAATCTGAGGTTTTGAGACAAAGATTGAATATAAGAGATGAACTAGGGTTTGAGAGAAGATGGCGTTGCTGAAGATGTCAATAAAGATTACCCCTCCCATGATGAGAGGATTGTTGGTGATGATGATGGCTTCGGTTTCCCCTCCCGGAGGGAAGTTTCCCGGGCAGAATCGCTCCGCGGAGACCTAGATTGGTTCTGCCCAGGTTCCGCCTCGAGACGGCAACACTTCATCCCGAAAGTCCTCCTCTAATTTATTTTTCTAGGTCAAAACCCTTCATATAGCAGAAGATGAGCACTGGATGACGGCCAGGGGGGCCAGAAGCTCAGGGGCGCGCCCCCAGGCTTGTGGCCACCTAGTGGGTCCCCTTCTGGTAATTCTTCGCCCAATAGTTGTTTTATATTCCAAAATAATTCTCCATAAAATTTCAGCACATTTGGAGTTGTGCAGAATAGGTCAGATTTTCTCCTTTCCGGTCCAGAATTCTAGCTGCCGGTGTTCTCCCTCTTCATGTGAATCTTGCAAAATAAGATACAAAAGGCATAAGAATTGCATCATAAAGTATAATAGCAGTCGAAAATGCAATAAATATGAACATAAAAACATGATACAAAATGGACGTATCAGAGATCTATTATCTATACCAATATAAAAAGACTCAAAGAGGTAGATCCAACAAATTTCGGCCATCAAAGCATGTCAATTCAACGACTCAGGCTGCTACAATGGTGACCGCTCAACACATTTAGCGTGCACTTAATATCCTACCAAATATCTATTTAAGTGCTAATCACATAATTAACGCGTAAATAATATCCTACCTAATTTTTGCCTGGAATTAATATATTGCATAATATCAATGTGCATTGCACAAACATATCTAATATTTTTTAGGATTATATTAACTAGTAATATTATAATGGTTATAAGAAGTGAAATGGTATCCCATCATGTTGAACAACACAAGTAGAATCTTCTATTCATAATTTGCTAAAAGAAAACCCGTATAATCATACTCCCGTTGTTTAATCCCATTCAAATTATTGTTTCAGGCATAAAATAGTCCAGAAACAAGAATTCAAACGAGAGATGAGGCCTAGAGAGTGATGCCGCCCTGCCTAGTACCACATGAAAGAGCATGCATATTGCATAACATACAAATTCAGATGAGATGTAACTAGTTTTTTTCTTTTCAAAACAAGCTCTGTTACAAAGTTTCGAAATCACCCAACACAAAGTAGCCACCAATACAATTGGTAGGTTTATGCTTTTTGGGGTAAAGCTCAAGATCCAACATAAATATTGTGTAAAGCAAGTATGCGTTGCAACAACACTAATGCCTTTGTGCACATTGCACCAAATATATTTTGCAGCATAACAACAAAAGAAAAGATGATTGACATCTTCTCTTTCAAAAAATGGTAGCATTTATAGTGATGCTTTAGATAAGCCTTATATGGCAACATTTCTTGTTTAAATTCCTGCTGCCTGGCAGCGCCATGTGCCCACTTAGGATACGTATCTTCCCGTGGCTTCTAGCTAAGAACAAGCTTACGACTAGAGATAATTCCAATAAAAGGAATATGTTGAAACCTAGGGATCACGTTTTCTACTAAGTTCATGATTCAGTGCACCACCTTTTCTTTAATTTTTATTGTTTCTAAAAAAAATTTGGCTTGTAATTTATTCTTATTTTTAACCTAGCAATAGGATGCAATTATGGACCGATTGCCACTTTTTTGAGAGCTAACAACAAACATGCAGTCCTTAACTCAGTTCATACTTATATTACGATAATATCGGTTACATATTATAATTTTTAAAAGAGAGCTTTGCCTCCCATGGGTAAAAATTCACCCTATACAAGATCGCAGAGAATTAACAACAAGGGTTAATTTGTCTTTAACTCAATTAATGTCAATGTACTCTTGTACCTAGCATATGGGACACTCAAACACCGCCACCTCTTAGTTCTTGCACCCCTAACTCTTATATGCTTCGGAAATCCTCCCAAATTTTTGGTGCCGCCACTTCACATTTTGAGTCGATCTTAATATATCCAGATGTCATTACTTTGTTTGAGGAGGGAATCATGGCTCTAATAAGGCTTTGTTTGGTTCTAGTGGGTTTGAACCTCTAGTGGGTCCAATCCCTGCAGGGATTGGGTGAACCCCCTACCATCACCAAATCTACACTAACCCCTGCTAACCTTTCGCCACAAACCCCTTCTGACCACATATGCATTCAGTTAACCCCCGCAACCCAGCAGTAGGTCAACAACACAAAATAAGCATGAATCACAAGTGGAGCAACTAGAGAGTAGCCTGCTTTGGCAGTCAAGCTCACACCGGGATGGAGGAAGAGGGTCGCGCCGTGGATCTGCTGCTAGGAGGAGAGATGAGGGGGGAGGGCGAGGTAGAAGGAAGCAACCAGTCTTCAATGGAGGAGAGAGTTTGTCTGCTCTGGCCCCTAGCCATCGTCCAATCCTTCTTCGCTGCTGCCACCATCGCAGCCGCCCTCGCCGCTCTCGCCCTCTTCTCCTTTTTCTTTCGAGACGATGAGACGAGTGTCGGGGGAAACTGTCCGCCACGAACACCTATGGGACCGGAGCCCCTTCTACGTTGCGGTAAAGGAGCGGAGGGAGCACGAAGAGCAGATCGAGGAACACACGCGGGCAGTTTACCCAGGTTCGGGCCGCGTGGACGCGTAAAACCCTACTCCTGCTTGGATTGTATTGAGTTCTTGAGCTCGGGAGCTTGAAGAGCTAGCTACACCGAGCAAGAGAGCTATCTAGGTTCCGAACCCCTTTCTACGTTGTGCATGGGCCTCCTTTTATAGCTCAAGGGGTCACCGACAGGTGTCAACGTAGAGGAGGGTAAAAATGTAACTTTGGTGGTAGTTGTAACAGTGCGGGAACAGTGCATGAACAGTGGATGAATAGTGGTCTTCACCTAACCTTGACAGTGGGGGACAAGGGCATTAAATGCCCGTCGCCGTCGACCCCAAAAGCGCCCGTCCATGCTTCTCCGTTCGCCACGGCGGTAGCCTCGTCACTGTGGCGTGCCACCGAGTCCCCCAGGCTGCACAACCATCCGCCACGCGTCCCTGGAAGGGCCCCAGGGCGACGCGTGGGCCGATGAGCTGGAGCGCGGGCACACAGCGCAGGCTTCCCCCGGCAAGCACCTTGCCGGGGTCTTGATCTTGCCGGGCCCGGAAGCTTGTCGCTCCCCGGGTCCTGCCGGGGCGCAGGGTGCGCCGAGGCATGTCTTCTGAGATGCTGTCTTCTGGTCTTCCTGGCAAGCTCCTCTTGCCAGGGTCTTGTGTTAATGTGATAATCTTGAGTCCTAGTGCGGCCTTCCCGGCAAGCTCCACTTGCCGGGGTCTTGATTGTCTGTCTTGTATACTTTGTTTTTGAATGGCTTCGTAAGGACCGAAAAGGTTTTCGGCGAGCACGTGGTAAACCCTGCCGCGGGAAGCTGCTACTGCCCGTGCACAAGTTGGGGTACTAAGGTACCCCTATCTTAGTACACCGACAAGAGCCCCTGGGCCTGGGCCACACACGGTGCTGAGCGCTGTTGGGCCAGGCCCAAAACAGTGCACGGGCACACGCGGCCCACGGCACGCCGAATCTCCTTCCGTATCCGCCGCATCCCCCCCTAACGGCACGCGTTGATTGCGGCGTCGTGGGGGAGATCGTGGCCTCGTTCTTTAATGGGAAATGCGGAGCGTCCCCCACTTCCCCCTTAAAAGCAGAGGAAGCAGGGGCAGTTTCCCTCCTTCGTCTTCATTGCGCTTTCATTCTCCTGAAAACTTCTGCTGCTTCTTGCCTCCGCCCCTCCTCCGCCGTCTTCCGCATCCGCGGCGCCGTCGAGCTCCTCGCCCCTTTCCTCACCGCTCCCGCCATGGCTCCGAAGAGCGACAAGGCCAAGAGCGACAAGGCCAAGAACGAGAAGGCCAAGAAGGAGAAGTCCGAGCAGGCGGCAAAGCTGGCCGCCCTGCGGAAGAGGAGCGTGGTCTTCGCGCCAAGGCTTGGCGCAAAGGAGCTGCGGAACAAGTACTACCTGTTCTGGTCGGGGGAGACCAAAGCTCATCCCCGCACCAGAGCCTTCCCCGCCGTCGCCAAAGATCTGTTCCCCGACGGGTACTTCTTCTTCGCTGCTTTCTTTCACTACGGGTTGTGCCCTCCGTACTCGGAGTTCTTTTGCGATATTATGAACACGTACAACCTCCACCTCCTAGACTTCACTCCCAACGCCATCCTTACGATGGCCGTTTTCGCACATCTGTGCGAAAACTACATAGGGATTCATCCAAATGTCGCCCTTTTTCGCCATTTCTTTATGCCTAGAGTAGAGGCTGGCGCTCCCCTTTCCGGCGGCATCTCCTGGATCTTCCGGTTGAATAAGAAAGATTCATACCTGAAGGGAGAACTCCGCGGCAAGTGGGAGGAGTGGCGCGCAGATTGGTGCTAGATAGTGGAAGATAAGCCGGAGCCCTTCACTGCGCCGCGCACAACAGCCATAGTGCGCGGCAGGAATTGGAGCGAATTGGCCCCGGAGGACAATAAGCTCAGTATTGCCCTCGTCAGGATTATCCGTCTCCGGGTAGCTAATCTGACCATCGGAGAGGTTGGGGCAGATTTCCTCCGCCGCCGCATCGCCCCTTTACAAGAAAGGAAAAGGCCCGCCTGGGAATTCGGCAATGCGGCGGATATCATGAGGCTGCGCCCTGGATTAAACTTTAATTTCACTGCTTTGGAGCTGAAAGGAATGGTCCGAGAACTCTTCAAGCATGACCCAGCTCATCCGGAGTGGTTGAGACCCGCCAAGGGAGTGGTGCCACTGTGCAACAGCACCGCCTGCGACTCCTTGCGCGCAATGATGCCGGAGTGCGACTCCCATGGCATCGTCCCCACCTGGATCGAGCCTCCGCCGGATACTGTGCTGAGCTTCTTCGACAACTTAGTTGAGACGCCCAAGAACACCGAGGAGAACAGGGGCCTCACCCGGGCCACTACGGCCCGGGATATAGCTTACATTGCTTCCAGGATGGAAGAGGCCGCCGCAGCCGCAGCGGCGGGAGATTTTGGATACACCGTGGACGACGCAGAGGCCGCGAACGTGTTGAGCCAAGCAGAGGAGGCTGAGATCCTCAGGTTGCTCAAGCTTTCGCCCGAAGAGTTTGCCGGGGTTCCTTCCCTGAGGCTTTCCGGGATACCCGGGGTTGTGAGCGAGGCCGCCGCAGGGAGCGAGGTTGCCGGAGGGAGCGGGGCCGCCGGGCATGGCGCTGGGTCTAGTGGGCCTGCCGGGGAGGAGGAGGAGGAGGACGTCGAGGCCGATGAAGACACCGGTGGATCTCTGGGGCTTGACGACGATGCCTCCTCGTCCTCAGAGAACTCCCCGCCTCCGGCGAGTCCCACGCAGCAACCAAGGAAACGCCTCCGCAAGGCGGCTACGGGGACGAGGCCACAGGCGCCTCGACAGCAGCCTGTGCGCCGGGCGACGCGCGCTACCAAGGCGAGCCAAGTCGTGAAGGAGGCGCCCCGTGCGCCAGCGCCAAGCGGAGGAGGATCTTCCCGGAGTGGAACGGCCGCTCCTCCTGCTCCTCGGGCCTCGGCGTCGACGGAGGCTGGGTCTTCGCAGCCCACAGCCCCGGAGACTGCCAAGCGCCCGAGGGAGCCTTCTCCTCCCGCTCCTCGCGCGGGAGCATCTCAGGTGGAGTTTGACTTCTCCGCCCTTAGCTCCGATGACGACGAGGAAGAGGAATAAGTACTTGCAACTTATAACTTCTTTGACTTTGTCTTGGTTTTCCTTGTTGATTCTGATCTTGTTTTTGTTTTGCTTTCAGGTCCCTGGCCCAGCGGATGGCGAAGAGGGCCAAGATCCCTGTGGTTGAGGTTGAAGACGACTCGCCCGTCGCGGCGACTAGGGATGCGCCGGCGACGAACTTGCCGGATCAACCTGCTGCTCCGAGGAGCAGCCCCCAGCGCAGCCCCCAGCGTAAGTCTGGTCTTGAGTTTTCTGTTCGTCGGGCGCGCTTGAGGTTTTTGCTTGTACTAATATCTTGTTGCCTTGTTTGTCTTGTGCAGAAGTGGAGCCGCAGCCGCAGGAGCGACCGGAGGTCACCCCCGAGGGGCTGTCTGTTCCACCCTCCCCGCCAAGGGCGAATTCCCCGGCGAGGGAGAACGCTCCGCCAAGGACGGGCACCCCGCCAAGGGTGAGCAGCCCGACAAGGGTGAGCACCCCGCCAAGGGAGGGCGCGGGCGGCCCTCCGCTAGCAGGGGCCACCACTCCGCCGCCAAGGGTGGACTCCCCGGCGAGGGAGCCTGTCGTTGAAGAAGTCCTCGAAGGTAAGTCTTGTAGCTTCTCCTTCTTGAACTCTTCTTTTTGGATATTTGCTTGATCTTTTCTTTTCTTTTTCTTCTGCTAGATCCTCCCGCCCCAGAGCGGATGGAGACGGAGGCCACCGTTGAGGAGGAGGAGGTGCGCGGCGACGGCGGCGACGCCACTGCCACTGAGGGAATGGCTGGAGCCGACGAGCCTGCCGCTGAGGAGACCGCCCCGACCGCAGACGCCGCGGGCGGAGAAGGGACCGGCGACCGCACTGCTGGCCCGGAGGCAGCAGGAGCGTCAAGCGCTGCGCCGGCCGCCGACCCCTCCGCGTCCACGGAGCGGTCGGGCGTCTATCTTGAAGCTCCCAACGGGATCTTTATACAAGTCCCGTGGGCGTCTTCGTCGCGAGTCCCCGTGGAGGGAGAGACCTACGATGGAGAGGTCCTCGCCTCCGCGGGGTTGAAGGTCGTTGAGGCACTTGGCGGGAGTGAAGAGCCCGAAGAGGAGAAGCTTCTTCGCCAACTCCTGGCTCTGTACCGGGCCAGGCAGGCGAAACTGGAGTCCCGGGAAGCCCTCACCGCCAAGGCTGGAGCAGACTTGGAGAAGCGCGCCGCGGAGCTCCGCGCCGCCAACCAGGCGGCCCTCCGCAACTTGGCGGAGGAGCGCGAAAGGCTTGCCGAGGAGCAGCAAGAGTTCCTCCTTGAGAAGGCTGAGGCCGAGGAGTAGCAGCGATTGGCTGGTGAAGAGCTGTCCCGGCGAGAAGGAGCGCTCAACCAGCGGAAGGTCGACCTCGACGCCCACGAGGACGACCTCACCGCCCGGGAGCAGGCCATTGGCGGAGCCTTGAAGGAGGCGAAGGCTACCGCTGCCACCGCGGAGACCGCCAAGAGGGACCTTGAGGCCAAGGTGGAGCAGCTGGAGCGGTACCTGAAGGCGAGTGCGGACAGAATCACCGCGCTCAATGTGGAGCGGGAAAAGGATGCCCACACCAACTCTGACCTGCAGGTACGCCTCTTCAAGAAAGGCGACGAGCTCACTGCCGCCAAGGATTCGATTGCTGACTTGGAATTGAAGGTCTCTACTCTGACCGATTCGCTCGACGCTGCCCGGGATCGCGAGACGAAGCTGAAGGACGAGCTCCGCAAGGAACGAGGCCTGGTGGAGAGCGCCGCCGTCTCGGCGAACCAGTTCAGCCGGGCAGTGGAGCAGTGGACTGACGATCTGGTCACCTCCGCTGCCAACATTGACAAGGAGATGATGGCGCTGAGGGCGGAGCACCTCGTGTACTCTCCGGACGAGAACCTCCCCCACAGCGCCAAGCTGAGTCTCTTCTTCAGGGGAATCGCGCCGGGGCTTGCACGGCTGCGCGAGAAGCTCCCCGCGCAGTTGGCCGACGAGTCGCGTCGGCTCTGCGCGGGCACCTTGGAGCGCGTCTTGACGAAGATCGTCTACCGCAATCCCGGCATCAACCTTGTCAACGTCCTCCGCTCCTTGCCGGAAGACGCTGACCAGGAGGCGTTGAAGGCGCAGGTCGCCCACATCGTCGCCAAGGTGAACAAAGTCACGAGGCGTGAAGGCGACCGCGTAGATTAGGCTTCTTTCTTTCTGTTTCCCTTGCCGCTGCAAAGTATGTTATGGACATGAATCAATTAGTTATTGCGGCAAGTTATCCTTGTAATATACAATCTTATTTTGATCAATCAATGCAGTGTTATCTCCCTTGCTTTGGTCCTTTACTTTGTACGCTTTTTACCCTACGCTTTTAGGGAACTTGCCGGCAAGGGACCCTTGCCGCGAGCGCTGAGTGCTGGACTCTGAGCAGCCTGCTGGCAAAGGCCTTGTCGGCAAGCAACCTCGCCGCAGCTAGTCGCAACACACTTAGCTTGCTGAGCGAACTCGAAAACGAAGTAAGGGCGCAACACTTGTCGCAGCTCTCTTAAGTCATTGAGCGTGCTTCGAAAACAAAATAAGGGTGCAGCTAACCACGGGTAGGTTCCTCCGCGCACAGGTTTTCCATACAAAGTGTGGTTGTTCAAGGAAGATAACTAAAAATTAAAAATTTGAATTATTCAAACTTCGGTAACTTAGCTTAGCTTTCCTGGATTGTTTGTTCCCGGCAAGGCTCCTCTTTCTTGAACAGCACTTGGTTTATCCTCCACCTCCTTCCCCCCCGGCAAACTTGTGCGCGAGGAACATTCCTTCTGCTTAAGAGGGAAAGAAAAAGAGGAGGGAAAACAAGTATAGGGCCTCTTGGCCTGCTAATGCTTACCGGGTATGCGTGTTGCACAAGGTGCCAAACAATGCATGCAAATAAGAAAAGGTCATGGAAAAGGCGAATAGTGCGAAACACAAAAGCTTTACTGATGCACGGGATCTGCGCCCGGCTTTGTACAAAGGTTTACATGCAACAGCAGCAAGACTCGTACAAAAGGTGGTTGCCGGAGCGGATCACGGCAACCGCGCCTTATGAGTGAAACTTGCGAAGATGCTCTATGTTCCAGGAATTGCTCACCGGTAAGCCTTCTTCGGTCTCAAGGCGGACAGCGCCGGGCCTTGTGACTTGTCTCACCCGATAAGGGCCTTCCCACTTCGGCGTCAACTTGTTGGAATTCTTGGTGGACTGAACACGCCGAAGAACAAGGTCGCCTTCCTCGAGACTCCTGGCCTTAACCTTGCGGCTATGGTAGCGACGCAAGGCTTGCTGGTATCGAGCAGCTCGTACAGCAGCCTGGAGACGTTCCTCCTCAAGGAGCAATGCATCATCTTGTCGCAGTTGCTCTTGCTCGAGCTCATCATAAGCGAGCACTCGAGGAAATCCGTATACGAGTTCCGTGGGGAGAACTGCCTCTGCTCCATAGACAAGAGCAAAGGGTGTCTGTCCGGTTGCTCGACTTGGTGTCGTCCTGATTGACCAAAGAGCCGCCGGCAACTCCTCTATCCAGTTTCTTCCGCACTTGCGCAGCCTGTCGAAGGTTCTTGTCTTGAGTCCTCGCAGCACTTCAGCATTGGCCCTCTCCGCTTGACCATTGCTCCTCGGGTGAGCAACAGAAGCGAAACAGACCTTGGCGCCAAGGTCTTGGACGTACTGCATGAAGGTGCGATTTGTAAATTGCGTGCCGTTGTCGGTGATGATCCTGTTAGGGATTCCGAAACGGCAAACAATTGACCTGAAGAACCTGACTGCTGACTGTGCTGTCACCTTTCTCACTGGTTCCACTTCTGGCCACTTTGTAAACTTGTCGATTGCGACGTACAAGTATTCAAAACCCCCGACAGCGCGGGGAAAGGGGCCGAGGATATCGAGCCCCCAGACCGAGAAGGGCCAGGACAAAGGAATCGTCTGGAGAGCTTGAGCTGGCTGGTGGATTTGCTTGGCATGGAACTGGCACGCTTCACACTTGGTTACTTGTGCAGTTGCATCTTGGAGGGCTTCTTGCCAAAAGAACCCTTGCCGGAACGCCTTTCCGGCAAGTGCCCTTGCGCCAATGTGGTGGCCACATATGCCTCCATGTATTTCTGCCAACAGCTTCTGTCCATCTTCTCTGGAAATGCACTTCAACCTGACACCATTGAGTCTCCTTCTGTACAGTTCATTGTCAACGAACTGGTACATACTTGACTGCCTGGTTATCTTCTCTATTTCTTCTGGCTCGTCGGGAAGTTCCCCAGTTTGCAGAAAACGGACGATTTGCTGTGCCCATGCCGGAGCTCGAGGCTCAACGGCAAGGACTAAAGGCATGAGGGCCGCTGCGGGAACCCCAGCTTCTACGGCAAGAACCTCTGGTTCTGCCGGAGCTGATGGTCCCCCGGCAAGCCTGCCGGGGCAAGGCTTGTCGGGAACGCTTGCTTCAACTGTACAGACCCTTGGATCTGCAGGAGCAAACTGTTCCTCAGCGTTCTGATTGTTGACCTTGGGGACCTTGGCGGCGGCCTCGGGGAGATCTGCCGGCAAGTAGTCGCCGGAGACCAACTTTCTCTTCTTATTCTGCCCAATTGATGGTGTAACGGATGGCTGAGTTAGCTTGAGCAGGAAGGTCCCTGGTTCCACAGGTAACTTCATTGCAGCACACTTTGAGAGGCCATCTGCGATATCATTCTGAGCTCTTCGGACGTGCTCCATTTGCAGACCTTCAAAGTGCTCTTCAAGCTTCCTCACTTCATCTACATAAGCTTCCATCAAAGGGCTCTGGTAACTCTTATTCACTTGTCGGACCACCAACTGAGAATCTCCCCGCACAATCAACTTCTTGATCCCAAGTTCGGCTGCAATTCTGAGGCCGGCAAGCAAACCCTCATACTCAGCAGTATTGTTTGTCGCTTGTTCCTTGGGAAAGTGCATCTGGACGACATACTTGAGGTGCTCTCCGGTGGGCGCTATGAGTACCACGCCGGCACCGGCGCCTTGCAGCGAGAAAGCACCATCAAAGTACATTACCCATTCGCTGGTTGCTTCTTGTACGGGGACACTTGTCTCTGGAACTTCCTCATCTGGCGTTGGGGTCCATTCAGCTATGAATTCTGCCAAAGCTCTGCTCTGTATAGTTGAAGTGCTCTCAAACTTGAGACCAAAGCTTGACAGTTCCAGTGCCCACTCGACGATCCTGCCTGTTGCTTCGGGATTTTGCAATATCCTTTTCAACGGAAAGCGAGTGACCACTGTTATCTCATGTGCTTGGAAGTAGTGGCGCAGCTTTCTCGAGGCCATGAGGAGGCCGAAAAGCAACTTCTGCACCCCAGAGTATCTTGATCTAGCTCCCTGCAAGAGGGAACTTACAAAATACACTGGGCGCTGCACCATCTTCCTTTGCACTTCTCCTTGCTCCTGCGCAGAGTTGTCCTTGTCGGGGCCAGAGCTTGCCGGTGGAGCCCCCTGCTTGTCGCTGGATTCGCTTGCCGGAGGTGTGGGCTCTTCCTCTGCCTCCCTTTCCGCTACCAACGCAACACTAACCACTTGATTGGTTGCCGCTAAGTACAGCAGCAACTTCTCTTGTGGCCTAGGTGCGACAAGTATTGGAGTGGAGGACAGGTATCCTTTCAAATCTTGCAGCGCTGCCTCCGCTTCCGGAGTCCATTTCATAGGACCTGCCTTCTTCAAAATTTTAAAGAAAGGCAAGGCGCGTTCTGCGGATTTTGAAATGAACCTGCTGAGGGCAGCCACACAACCAGCAAGTCTCCTTACGTCCTTGACGCGCTTCGGGGCTTCAATCTGCTCGATGGCTTTTATCTTGTCGGGATTGGCTTCAATCCCCCTCTGGGACACAAAGAACCCGAGAAGCTTGCCGGAGGGGACTCCGAAGACGCACTTCTCGGGGTTCAACTTGAGCTGGATCTTGCGCAGATTTGCAAATGTTTCTTCCAAGTCTTCGATCAGGGTATCTTTGCTCTTGCTCTTGACCACTATATCATCCATGTAAGCTTCTACATTTCTGTGGATCTGTGGCTCAAAAGCAGTGTGCACCACCCTTGCAAATGTTGAGCCTGCATTCTTCAATCCAAAGGGCATGCGTATGAAGCAATATGTGCCACATGGAGTAATGAATGCAGTCTTCTCTTCATCTTCCTTGGCCATGAATATCTGGTGATAACCTGAGTATGCATCAAGGAAGGAAAGCAGCTCGCATCCGGCGGTGGAGTCAACAATCTGGTCAATGCGCGGCAAGGGAAATGGATCTTTGGGACATGCTTTATTCACATCAGTGAAGTCTATACACAGTCTCCACTTCCCGTTGGCCTTACGCACGACAACTGGATTTGCTAACCACGTGGGATGGATCACGCCTCTAACCAGGCCTGCCGCTTCCAGCTTCTTTATCTCTTCGGCGATGAACTCTTGGCGCTCCACGGCTTGCTTCCTGACCTTCTGCTTGACGGGCCGCGCATGAGGACAAACAGCAAGCTTGTGCTCAATTACCTTCCTGGGAACGCCGGGGATGTCAGATGGTTGCCACGCAAACACATCGACATTCGCCCGCAGGAAGGCAACGAGCGCGCTTTCCTATTTGTTGTCAAGTGTAGCACTGATGGTGAAGGTACCACCAGTGCCGTCCTCCTTGGCGGACACCTTCTTGGTTGTCGGTGGAGCGGCCATCCCCTTCTTGCACTTGCCGGTGGAGCTCGATGGAACATCCTCGACGGCAGCGCAGCACTCCGAAGAGGTGCGTTTGCCGGAGTGGGCCCCAGAGCTCTTGCCAGACTTGGTCTTGGTCTCCCCCCCGGGAGCTTCAGCGGCAAGTGTGTTGCTTTCTGCTGCAGCTGCTGCATCCCGGTATATCTTGTCGGCGCAGATAAGCGCGTCCTTCTTGTCGCCAGGGACAGAGATGACGCTTATCGGCCCCGGCATCTTGAGTACGTTGTAGGCATAGTGGGAAGCTGCCATGAACTTGGCGAGGGCAGGACGTCCAAGTATCCCATTGTATGGCAATGGGATATCGGCCACGTCAAAGGTTATCCTCTCCGTCCTGAAGTTGAGCTCCCCGCCAAAGGTCACTAGCAGAGTAATCTTCCCCTTCGGCTTGCTCCTCCCCGGGTTTATTCCTTGGAACGAACCGGTTTCTTCGAGCTCGCCGTCTGGGATCTGGAGTTTCTTGATCACAGCCGAGGAGATCAAGTTCAGGCCGGCCCCGCCGTCAACCAACATTTTGGTGACCTTGAGGTTGCGGATGGTTGGTGAGACCAACATCGGCAAGCACCCGACCGCCGTTGTGCGGTCAGGGTGATCCTCAAGATCAAAAATGATGGGCGTGCTGGACCACTTCAGCAGCCTGCGTGACTCGACGGGCGGCTCAGCTGCGTTTACTTCCCGCACCCACTGCTTGAGTTGGCGGTGGGAAGCGTGCAGAGAGGCGCCTCCGTCGACGCACAGAACTTCTGTGGCCTTCTGGAACTCCTGCTCGCTGTTATCTCCTTCCTCCATGTCGTCGTCGTCGTCTTCTTCCTCATCCTTGTCGCGGCCCCGGGGAGGTCGATCACCTTGCCGCTGCTTGGCCTTGCCGCGGCGTCCTCCCCGGCCATTGAATGGCCGCTTCTTGCTTGGCTCTCCTCTGCCACCTTGGGCCTTCTATTTGTCGCGCCGCTCGTATTCAGCCTTCTGCTGTTCTACGAGGTACTCGACTCGCTTGCAGTTCGAAAGGTCGTGGCCCTTGGTGCGGTGGATCTTGCAGTATTGCTTGTCGGAGCCGTCCTGCTTGTCGGCTGCCGCTACAGGGGCAGGTTCCTTGCTGGAACCGCCAGCCTGTGCTGTCTTGGCGGGAGCCTCCTTGCCGGACTGCTTGACGACCAGCACTTCCTTGCTCTTCTTTCTTCTGTTGTTTCGCCGCCGGCTCTTCTTTGCCGGGGCGGCGTCCTCGCTGTCGCTTCCTCCTGCGCCAGCATCCTCTCCGGGGAGTTTCCTCCCTTCTTCAGCGCGCGCGCACTTGTCAGCTAGAGCGTAGAGCTCGCTGACATCCCGGATCTTGGTCATGGCCATCTCCTCCCGCATGCGGCGGTTACGCACGTTCTGGTGGAACAAGCTGATAACCGCGACAGGGTGGACGTCGGGAATGTTGTGTTGCACGCGGCTAAATCTCTGGATATACTTGCGCAGGGATTCTCCTTCCTTCTGGGCCAAGATGTGGAGGTCACTCTCCTGGCCGTGGGGTTTGTGGCCGCCCGTGAAGGCGCCAACAAATTGGTGGCACAGATCTGCCCATGAAGAAATGGAGCCTTCCGGCAAGTGCATAAGCCAAGAGCGGACGTTTGGCTTAAGCACCAGCGGGAAGTAGTTAGCCAGTATCTTCTCGTCGCGTCCCCCGGCAGCCTGCACCGCGATGGTGTAGATGCTGAGGAACTCCGAGGGGTGCGTCTTGCCGTCGTACTTCTCGGGTACGTCGGGCTTGAAGTTTTTCATGCTGGGCCACTGGACTCGCCGCAGCTCACGGGTGAACGCAGGGCAACCTGCCGCGTACGGCAAGTCGCCTGGCTCACCGGGCCCGTACGTGTCGACAGCGGTCCCAGCGCGCTGATCCGATTGTCGCCGGGTTTCTCGTCGGCGCTCGATGCGCGTTCGAGCGTCTTCTTGCCGCCGATCGTCGAGGACTTGGCGCTGGTCCCGACGGGCCCGCGGATCCGACGACGCCGTAGAGTCATCGTCGACGTTGATCCGGCGGGGTGGCGTCTTCTGCTTCCGCGGCGGGGAGTGCACGGTGGTTGCACCCCCGGCGGTCTTGTCGCCATCGGCCTTCGTCTGGTCGACTTGCCGTGGCCGCGATGTCGCCGGCTGCTGCGGCGTGTCGTTGTTGGCGAAGGCGATAAGGCTTTGGATCGTCGCCCTCCAGTCCTCGGCCTTGTCTGCCGCTGGAGGGAACTCGAGGAGTAGCTGTGCTCTTGCTAGAGCTTCTGCTGGAGAGGAGGGGAGCGGCGGCGAGCGGTGCGAGGAGCGAGATATGCTCAGACTTCTAACAGGGTTAGAAGGAGCAGTTTCTCGCCCCGGCGACCGCGCCTTGCTCGTACCAGGACGGTGGCCTTGAGCGTCCCGCGATCCTCCGGTTTGTCCTTGGCCCAGCAAGCGAATGGTACCTCCTGTACCACGGCGCTGCTGGCCTGGCGTCTGCTGAGAGAGACGCGGCGCGTCCACGGAGACCGAGGCTTTGGAATTTGCCCGGTCGTCCGTCTTGTCCTTGGACTTGGTGGCGCCGTGAGTTTCCTCGCCAGCGACCACCCTTCCACTGGCATCTCCTCCACCAACCGTTGGTTCTGGTGGCGGTGGGATCGATGCAGACGGGCCTGCGACCTCCGAAGCTTTCTTCTTCGGGGCCATGTTGTTGTTGCCGATGAAGTTGATGAAGCTGGAGAGGTTGATGAAGAATGCGACAGACACCTATGGGACCGGAGCCCCTTCTACGTTGCGGTAAAGGAGCGGAGGGAGCACGAAGAGCAGATCGAGGAACACACGCGGGCAGTTTACCCAGGTTCGGGCCGCGCGGACGCGTAAAACCCTACTCCTACTTGGATTGTATTGAGTTCTTGAGCTCGGGAGCTTGAAGAGCTAGCTACACCGAGCAAGAGAGCTATCTAGGTTCCGAACCCCTTTCTACGTTGTGCATGGGCCTCCTTTTATAGCTCAAGGGGTCACCGACAGGTGTCAACGTAGAGGAGGGTAAAAATGTAACTTTGGTGGTAGTTGTAACAGTGCGGGAACAGTGCATGAACAGTGGATGAATAGTGGTCTTCACCTAACCTTGACAGTGGGGGACAAGGGCATTAAATGCCCGTCGCCGTCGACCCCAAAAGCGCCCGTCCATGCTTCTCCGTTCGCCACGGCGGTAGCCTCGTCACCGTGGCGTGCCACCGAGTCCCCCAGGCTGCACAGCCATCCGCCACGCGTCCCTGGAAGGGCCCCAGGGCGACGCGTGGGCCGATGAGCTGGAGCGCGGGCACACAGCGCAGGCTTCCCCCGGCAAGCACCTTGCCGGGGTCTTGATCTTGCCGGGCCCGGAAGCTTGTCGCTCCCCGGGTCCTGCCGGGGCGCAGGGTGCGCCGAGGCATGTCTTCTGAGATGCTGTCTTCTGGTCTTCCTGGCAAGCTCCTCTTGCCAGGGTCTTGTGTTAATGTGATAATCTTGAGTCCTAGTGCGGCCTTCCCGGCAAGCTCCACTTGCCGGGGTCTTGATCTTCTGTCTTGTATACTTTGTTTTTGAATGGCTTCGTAAGGACCGAAAAGGTTTCCGGCGAGCACGTGGTAAACCCTGCCGCGGGAAGCTGCTACTGCCCGTGCACAAGTTGGGGTACTAAGGTACCCCTATCTTAGTACACCGACAACGAGACAAGACATGGTTTTCTTCCACACAGGGGGAGACATGGCTCAAAACCCGGTCGAATCCCTGCGGTTTAGGAGGGGTTTGGATGGGAAATAAACCTGGCCGGGTTTAACCGAATATGTATATAAGCTACGCGGGGATCCAACTCATGCGAGGGTAAAACCCCCGGGTTTCGGGCCAAAATGCCTCCGATCCCGGCGGGGGTGGGATAAATGTACGAAGCATAAAGAGGTGCGAGTAGTCCATCTCTTTGACTGCGAGTTTGTAGTAGTAGCTATGTAGCATCTTATCCCATAGCAGAGCCCAAATTACTGACTGTCACATATTTATACAAAACAATTTTACTTGTTCATGGCTCATTACACCACTAAATGTAGTACTCCCTCCGATCCGAATTAATTGATGCAACCTCTATACAATGTAAAGTGGACATTGAATAGAGGCTGCGTCAAATAATTTGGATCGGAGGGAGTATATTTTTCTATTTTGGTACCATTAACACGTAATATTAAGAATTCTTTTCATATTGTACTTCACAACATTAACCACTAGTAATATCATTGTTTTAAGAATGAAATGTTAATTATTAGAAATACACTAGCCCTAAAGTGGAACATTGTTTGTCATGGGAACTATGTTTTCATATATTTTTTACTTTTTGTTAAACTAAAATTTATGCAAATTGAATTAAGCATAAAAACATGACAAAATCATATCCACCTATGTATATTTTTTGTTTCTATTTTGTGGAAATATCTTGATATATGGTTTAACTATATATAAACTAACAAATATCCCAATTTGTGTAGTATGGTTGCCTAATTTAGTTGCAATTAGCGAGTATTCTGGACTATACTAGTAGAACGCCCGTGCGTTGCTACGGGCCTCTTCCATTCTACTCTTTTGATTTTTTCTCTTTCACCATGCATGGCCTATGCCACCTTATTTATTGAGATAAAATATTTGGTGCCTGTCGCAACGCATGGGCACCACCTATGAATTAAACAAATGATTAAAGTTGTTTCCAAGGTCGAATATCATACGAGTGGATGTGTTCAAATCATGAAAAATGTAAATGTTTCTCTGTTGTTCCCTCACTCCCGCACACATGCCTGATTCGTGGTACATATTTATGTCTCCGTTAGAAAAGAGCAAAAACTGCTTTTTGGCACAATTCAAAACAGTTTAACATTATGCACTTAGGAGTAACAATTAGATCCATCTCTCTTGCTCTCTCTCTCTCTCTCTCTCGCTCGCTCTCAATAGATGACGCTCAATATAAAATCTACGAGGAAACATGAGTCTGTTGTAAAGATGATTTTGCTTGATGATGTTGATGCATTTAAGAAGTGTAGAAGGACCCGTTGTGCTGGTCATATTCTGGAGTGATATAAGAATTTCATATTCTTGAATAAATAAAGACCTCCCCGCATTTTCTCAGAGCATAACTTGTCTTTACATGTGAGGAAACTGGTTGAATGAGAAATACACGACCCTGTATAAGTATATATTAGTACAAATAAAGACCTAAAACCAATAATCCTACACACTTTGGTTTAAAAAAATACAGTGCATAGTTGATCATACAGATGGTTCAGAAACATAGTACTAATTACAATACAATAATGAATAGTGGTGTTGCAAAAACTTTGATCAGTTGATGATGCTTGCTAGAACTACGTCGGTATTTCCCCAAAGAGGAAGGGATGATGGAGCACAACAACGGTAGGTATTTCCCTTAGTGATGAGACCAAGGTTATTGAACCAGTAGGAGAATCAAGCAACACTACGTGAACAACACCTGCACACAAATAACAAATACTCGCAACCCGACGTGTTAAAGGGGTTGTCAATCCCTTTCGAGTGACGGTGCCAAAAATAGGCAAACGGGCGTGAGAGAGTTGTAAATATTCATAGATCGAATGCCAAATATAATAAAGTGCAGCAAGGTATTTTTATATTTTTGGTTTAACAGATCTGAAAACAAAAGCAAATAAAAAAGATCGCAAAGGCAAATATAATAAAGAAGAGACCCGGGGGCCGTAGGTTTCACTAGTGGCTTCTCTCAAGAAAAATAGCAAACGGTGGGTAAATGAATTACTGTTGGGCAATTGATAGAACTTCAAATAATCATGAAGATATCCAGGCAATGATCATTATATAGGCATCACGTCCAAGATTAGTAGACCGACTCCTGCCTGCATCTACTACTATTACTCCACACATCGACCGCTATCCAGCATGCATCTAATGCATTAAGTTCATGGAAAAACAGAGTAATGCAATAAGAATGATGACATGATGTAGACAAGATCTATTTATGTAGAATAGACCCCATCTTGTTATCCTTAATGGCAACGATACATACGTGTCGATTCCCCTTCTGTCACTGGGATTAAGCACTGTAAGATCGAACCCATCACAAAGCACCTCTTCCCACTGAAAGATAAATAGATCAAGTTGGCCAAACAAAACCAAAATATTGGAGAGGAAATACGAGGCTATAAGCAATCATGCATATAAGAGATCAAAGAAGACTCAAAAACCTTTCATGGATAAAAAGATAGATCTGATCATAAACTCAAAGTTCATCGGATCCCAACAAACACACCGCAAAAATAGTAACATCATATGGATCTCCAAGAGACCATTGTATTGAGAATCAAACGAGAGAGAGGAAGCCATCTAGCTACTAACTACGGACCTATAGGTCTACAAAGAACTACTCACGCATCATCGGAGAGGCACCAATGGACATGATGCACCCCTCCGTGATGGTGTCTGGATTGGATCTGGTGGTTCTGAAACTTGCGGCGGCTGGAATTGATTTCCGTCAACTCTCCTAGGGTTTCTGGAATATTGGGGTATTTATAGAGCACAGAGGCGGTCTAGGGGGCACTCGAGGTGGGCACAACCCACCAAGGCGCGCCTGGTCCCCAGGCACGCCCTAGTGGGTTGTGCTCCCCTCGGAGAACCCCCCAGGCGCTTCTCCGGCCCACCGGATGTCTTCTGTTCCAAAAAAATCCACAAAAAGTTTCGCTGCATTTGGACTCCGTTTGGTATTGATTTCCTGCGATGTAAAAAACATGCAAAAAACAGCAACTGGCACTTGGCACTATGTCAATAGGTTAGTGCCAAAATGATATAAAATGACTATAAAATGATCATAAAACATCCAAGAATGATAATATAACAGCATGGAACAACGAAAAATTATAGATGCGTTGGAGACGTATCAGCATCCCCAAGCTTAATTCCTGCTCGTCATCAAGTAGGTAAATGATAAAAACAGAATTTTTGATGTGGAATGCTGCCTAACATGTCATCTCATATTCTTTTCTTTATATCATGGACTTTTGGACATTTATATGGTTCAAAGCAATAATCTAGTTTTGACATGAGACTTAAATACTCAAGCATATCAACAAGCAACCATGTCTTTCAAAATATCAATACTAAAGCAAGTTATCCCTAGCCCATCATGCTCAATCATTGTTCCATTCATGCAACACATCCAAATATTAGCTACATCCAATGCTCAAGTGCGATAATAGTGTTACGTAGTTGGTGCTTTATAAGAGAAGATGGAGACTCAAAATAAAAAAAAATGCATAAAGTAAAAGATAGGCCCTTCGCAGAGGGAAGTAGGGATTTGTAGAGGTGCTAGAGCTCAAAGTTTAAATTGAGAGATAAAATTATTTTGGGTGGCATGCTTTTCACACCAACGAGAACGACTTAGAGTTCCCAACAGTTTCCACACTAGATGCATCATAGGCGGTTCCCAAACATAAAATAAAGTTTATTCCTTTTTCCTCCAAGCTTTCACAAGCCACGGCTAACCATATCCACGGGTGCCCTCCATACCAACACTTTCCAAGGAATTTATTATTTGACAACATAAAATAAAATTTCCTTTTCCTTTTGGGACTGGGAATCCCTATTACCGCCATACTCTCGGGCAATGACAAGTGAATGAATACTCATCTTGAGAATAACACATCCAGCATGAGAAATATTAGCCACCCCTCGCCGCTTCGCGAGCGGTACGGGCACACAAAAGAGAAATTTATTTTGAAATTAGAGTTGGCACATACAAATTTGCTTAGAACGGCATGGAAATACCGCATATAGGTAGGTATGGTGGACTAATTTGGCACGACTTGGATTTTAGGAATTGGATGCACAAGTAGTATTTCTACTTAGTATAAGGTGGAGGCTAGCAAGAGGTTGAGAAGCGACCAACCAAGGCACGAAAACCATCATAAGAGAACATTAAACATAACTAACATCGACAATGCAACATAAGTAGGATGTAATTTCATTGCATGACGATTGACTTTCGTGCTTGCATAGGGAATAACAAACCTTAACACCAATATTCTTACTAAAGCACAATTACTCATCAACATGACTCACATATCACATAATCATATCTCAAAACTATGACAAGGAATCAAGTTTATTTTGTCCAACGATCTTCATGAAAGTTTTTATTAATTCTTCTTGGATATCTATCACTTTGGAACTAATTTTCAAGTGTTGCTTTTAATAAGCTCAAACAAATATAAGTGAAGATCATGAGCATAATATTTCTTTCTCTCAAATTAATTTAAGTGAAGCAAGAGAGAAATTCTTAGAAATTTTACTAACTCTCAAACAAATCTAAGTGAAGCAAGAGAGCATTTCTTCAAAAATACTAAAGCACACCGTGCTCAAAAAGATATAAGTGAAGCACTAGAGCAATTCCATAGCTCATAAAAGTTTAAGTGAAGCATAGAGAGCAATTCTAACAAGTCATGGCATAATTTTGACTCTCTCAAATAGGTGTGTCCAGCAAGGATACAAGGCTTAGAACAAAAAGTAAAACAAGCAAAGACTCATATCATACAAGACGCTCCAAGCAAAACTCATCATATGTGACGAATAAAAATAGAGCTTCGAGTAAAATACTGATGGTTGTTAGAAGAAAGAGGAGATGCCACTCGGGGCATCCCCAAGCTTAGTTGCTTGCTTATCTTTGGATAATAGCTTGGGATGCCATGGGAATCCCCAAGATTAGGCTCTTCTTACTCCTTATTCCTTCATCCATCGTCACATCACCCAGAACTTGAAAACTTCAATCACACAAAACTCAACAAAACTTTGTGAGATCCGTTAGTATAACAAAACCAATCTTACTCTAAGTACTATAGCAAACCAATTCTTATTTTATATTTGTATTATATCTACTCTATTCCAACTTTTCCATGGCAAAAAATCATCAAAGAAAACCATAGAATCATGAAAACAAGCACATAACACAATAAAAACAGTATCTATAAAAATAGAACAGTCTGTAAAGACGTATTTTCTAGCCATACTTCTGCAACTCTAAAAATTCTGAAAAATAGGACAACGCGGGAAATTTGTTTATTAATAACTTGTAAAAAAATTAGAAAATTATCACGCTCCAGTGAATTACTGAATTTTCTACACTGGACGCAAAAGTTTATGTTTTCTAATGCGATTAAATCAACTATCAACAAAATAACCCCAAAGGCTTTGCTTGGCACAAATATTTATTCAAACCACAAAAACACATCTAAACAGAGGTATTAATGGGTATTTTATTGAAAACAACATGAAAACTAAAAAGCAATAAGATACAAGTTGGGTTGCTTCCCAACGAGCGCTATCGTTTTACGCCCTTAGCTAGGCATAATTCAAATATCTCAAGTTTTGTCATCCTTGCTGGATGATCCATATGTTACCCTCATTATAGATTCATAAGGCAATTTGATCTTTGTTCTAGGGAAGTGTTCCATGCCCTTTCTCAAGGGAAATTGAAATTTAATGTTCCCTTCTTTCATATCAATCACTGCACCAATAGTGCGTAATAACGGTCTACCAAGTATAATGGGGCAAGACGGATTGCAATCAATGTCAAGAATAATAAAGTCTATGGGTACATAGTTCCTATTTGAAATAATAAGAACATCATTGATCCTCCCCAAAGGCTTTTTAATAGTGGAATCCGCCAAATGCAAATTAAGAGAACAATCTTCAATATTGGTAAGACCAAGAACATCACAAAGAGACTTTGGAATCGTGGAAACACTAGCACCCAAATCACATAAAGCATTGCACTCATAATTTTGAATTTTGATATTGATAGTAGGTTCCCATTCATCATGCAACTTTCTAGGAATTGATACTTCTAATTCCAACTTGTCTTCCAAAGCTTGCATCATAGCATCAACAATATGTTTAGTAAAAGCTTTATTTTGTTCATAGGCATGGGGTGAATTAATCATGGATTGCAACAAAGAAATACAATCAATCAAAGATAAACTATCATAATTAAATTCTTTGTAATCCAAAAGAGTGGGCACGTCACTAGTTAAAGTCTTGACCTCTTCAAACCCACTTTTCTTAATTTTCTCAACAAGATTTTCATCGTCCGAATTATCGGGACGCCTTCTAGCTAAAGTTGACTCTTCTCCAGTCCCTTATTTATCAATCTTAATTTTACTAAACAAGGAATCAATAGAAGAGACACCAATCATTTTAAGATCTTCATCATTTTTATGAAAGCAATCACAAGAACGCTTTTTCAAAAAATTCTCTTCTAGCTCTAAGCATAGCGGTCCTTTTCTTACTTTCATTCATAGAAAGATAAAGAGCTTTAATTGATTCCTCTACCTTAGGCAAAAAAAAATCATCTTGAGATTTTCCACATCATGAGAAATTCTATAAACACTTCTAGACAAATCATCAATCTTATTCAACTTTTCTTCCATTGTAGTGTTGAAAACTTTTTGAGTGTTGATAAATTCTTTAATATTGTTGTCCAGATCAGAGGTGTTCCTATTATTATTATAAGATTGAATACCATAGGAATTACCATAATTATTAGAGGAATTACTAGGAAAAGGCCTAGGATTGAAATTACCTCTATAAGCATTGTTATTGAAATTATTTCTACAGATAAAATTCACATCTCTGGCATCACTATTTTTCCCAATCAAAGTAGACAAAGGCACATCATTAAAATCAGTAGGTTCACTTTTACTAGCAACCAATTTCATAAGAGCATCAACTTTTTCACTCAAAGAAGAAATTTCTTCAACCAAATTATTTTTTTACTAGTAGGAGCTCTTTCGGTGTGCCATTGCGAATAATTTGCCATGATATTATCAAGCAATTTGGTGGCTTCACCCAAAGTAATTTCCATAAAAGTACCACCCGCGGCAGAATCTACAAGATTACGAGAAACAAAATTCAACCCCGCATATTTTTTTTGTATGATCATCCAAAGATTTAACCCATGAGTTGGGCAATTCCTTAGCATCATTTTCATCCTTTCCCAAGATTGTGCAACATGCTCATGTTCAGGTTGCTTGAAATTCATGGTCTGGGTTCTAAAAGAAATAATTTTCGCGGGCGTAAAATACTTAGTAATAAAAGCATCTTTGCACTTATTCTAAGAATCGATACTATGGCGAGGCAACGAAGAAAACCAAATTTTTGCATGATCTCGCAAAGAAAACGGAAATAATTTCAACTTCACAACATCATTGTCCACATCTTTTTTCTTTTTATATCGCATAATTCCACGAATGTGTTAAGATGGGACGCGCCATCCTCATTAGGAGGACTGGAAAATTGATCTTTCATAACAAGATTCAGCAAAGCAGTATAAATATCACAAGACTCCGCACTAGTGGCGGGAGGAGCAATCGGAGTTTCAATAAAATCATTGTTGTTGGTATTTGAGAAATCACACAAATTGGTGTTCTCTTGAGTCATTGTGACTACGCACCAAGATTGCACTCAAAAACATATCCGGCAAGAAAACGGCGAACGAAAAAGAGGGAGAATAAAAACGGCAATTTTTTGTGAAGTGGGGGAGATCAAAACGAGAGGCAAGTGGCAAATAATGTACATTGCGAGGATATGAGATTTGTGATTAGGAACCTGATAGATGTTGATGATGTCTCCCCGGCAATGGCGCCAGAAATTCCTTTTGATGCTTGCTAGAACTACGTCGGTATTTCCCCAAAGAGGAAGGGATGATGCAACACAGCAACAGTAGGTATTTCCCTCAATGATGAGACCAAGTTTATCGAACCAGTGGGAGAATCACGCAACACTACATGAACATCACCTGCGCACAAATAACAAATACTCGTAACCCGACATGTTAAAGGGGTTGTTAATCCCTTTCGGGTAACGGTGCCAAAAATAGGCAAATGGACGTGAGAGAGTTGTAAATATTGATAGATCAAATGCCAAATAAAACAAAGTGCAGCAAGGTATTTTTTTTGGTTTAATAGATCTGAAAATAAAAGAAAATAAAATAGATCGCAAAGGCAAATATAATAGAGAAGAGACCCGAGGGGCGTAGGTTTCACTAGTGGCTTCTCTCGAGAAGAATAGCAAACGGTGGGTAAACGAATGACTGTTGGGCAATTGATAGAACTTCAAATAATCATGATGATATCCAGGCAATGATCGTTATATAGGCATCACGTCCAAGATTAGTAGACCGACTCCTGCCTGCATATACTACTACTACTCCACACATCGACCGCTATCTAGCATGCATCTAGTGTGTATTAAGTTCATGGAAAAACGGAGTAATGCAATAAGAACAATGACATGATGTAGACAAGATCTATTTATGTAGAAATAGACCCCATCTTGTTATCCTTAATGGCAACGATACATACTTGTCGGTTCCCCTTCTGTCACTGGGATCAAGCACCGTAAGATCGAACCCATCACAAAGCACCTCTTCCCATTGCAAGATATATAGATCAAGTTGGCCAAACAAAACCCAAATATCGGAGAAGAAATATGAGGCTATAAGCAATCATGCATATAAGAAATCAAAGAAGACTCAAATAACTTTCATGGTTAAAAAGATAGATCTGATCATAAACTCAAATTTCATCGGATCCAACAAACACACCGCAAAAAGAGTTACATCATATGGATCTCCAAGAGACCATTGTTTTGAGAATCAAACGAGAGAGAGGAAGCCATCTAGCTACTAATTATGAACCCGTAGGTCTACAAAGAACTAGTCACGCATCATCGGAGAGGCACCAATGGACATGATGCACCCCTCCGTGATGATGTCTAGATTGGATCTGGTGGTTCTGGAGCTTGCGGTGGCTGGAATTGATTTTCGTCGACTCTCCTAGGGTTTCTAGAATATTGGGGTTTTTATAGAGCAAAGAGGCGGTCCAGGGGCACCCGAGGTGGGCACAACCCACCAGGGCACGCCTGGGCCCCCAGGCGCACTCTGGCAGGTTGTGCTTCCCTCGGAGCACCCCCCAGGTGCTTCTCCGGCCCACTGGATGTCTTTTGGTCCAAAAAATCCACAAAAAGTTTCACTGCATTTGGACACCGTTTGGTATTGATTTCCTGCAATGTAAAAAAGATGAAAAAAAACATCAACTGGCACTTGGCACTATGTCAATAGGTTAGTACCAAAAAATGATATAAAATGATTATAAAACATCCAAGAATGATAATATAACATCATGGAACAATCAATAATTATAGATACATTGGAGACGTATCAGTTGACCCAACAAAAAGGGAAGTTGTGAATCTTTCTCAACGCATCAAATGAATCTCTCTGTCTCTCCTCATTGAATATGTTATTTTTACAAATCTTTCAAATTAAGATTACCCCAAAACAGTGCCCCACCAGTTGCTCATTCGGGAGCACATAACATTAAATCTTTTCTTCTCCACTGCTTTTCTTCTCCCTATGAGCCTGCACAGGTTTTTCTTCTCCACACAACATATTTTTAAGTATCTATCCAGTCCACATCAACCTTTCCCACCTGCTTGCTTTCTCTCTATCTCTATCTCTCGCCATCCGCTGATACGTTGGTAATATTTGTAGTTCCATTTGAATGGATTGGTAGATTCTTCGCTTTGTAGGAATAAATAAATAAATTTTTATACAATTTCCTATCAAATGAATTGAAATATAATATGGGTTATTATTAATTACAAATGGTTGTCTTTTGAGTCTCATGTTTTATTGTTCTCCTTTCCAGCGCTTGTGGTAGTGTTGAATTGAATATGGCAGAAGTGAGCAAGACCTCTAGTTGAGCGTAGAAGACAGACACAATTACCAACCTAATTTCATAAAAAGAACATTGTGCCATGCATGAGAAACATAGACTACAACCAGTGAACAATTTATCAGTATATTGTCTTTGGCCATCTCAGTTCATAAGTAACACAAATCTCAAGAAGTTAAAGAACATGCATACTGGCAAAGTAGTACAATATAGTAAACTTGCTTCTTACTTTTTTCTCATCCTACAGGTCGGAAATAATGATCAGTGTGATGTTAGCTGTAGGTTAATTTGTCACAACATGGTACTTTAATATCGTATAATAAATAATTGGCCTGAAACTCTGGGTGATCTGCACAGCTAGAGTAAGTTAGCTAGTAACCAATATATTCTAGTTTCATAAAACTCACGACATGTCTTGGTGAATATGCTTGCTAAAAGATACAGATGTGTATATCTACATCACACACTTCCCTCACCCCTCCCCCTATCACTACTAGAGAAATGCTTATTGATACGTCTCCAACGTACCTACTTTTCCAAACCCTTTTGCCCTTGTTTTGGACTCTAACTTGCATGATTTGAATGGAACTAACCCGGACTGACGCTGTTTTCAGCAGAATTGCCATGGTGTTGTTTTTGTGTAGAAATAAAAAGTTCCCGGAATGACTTGAAAATCTACGGAGAATTATTTTGGAAAATATAAAAAATACCTGCAAGAAGATCCAGACCAGGGGGGCCACACCCTGTCCACGAGGGTGGGGGCGCCCCCCTAGGGCGCGCCCCCTGCCTCGTGGGCCCCCTGGTGCTCCACCGACGTATCCCGAGATCCTATATATTCACTTTCGGGGAGGAAAAAATCAAGGAGGAAGAATTATCGTGTTTTACGATACAGAGCCACTGCCAAGCCCTAATATCTCTCGGGAGGGCTGATCTGGAGTCCGTTCGGGGCTCCGGAGAGTGGAGATCATCGCCATCGTCATCATCAACCTTCCTCGGTCACCAATTCCATGATACTCACCGGCGTGTGTGAGTAATTCCATTGTAGGCTTGCTAGACGGTGATGGGTTGGATGGGATCTATCATGTAATCGAGTTAGTTTTGTTAGGGTTTGATCCCTAGTATCCACTATGTTCTGAGATTGATGTTGCTATGACTTTGCTATGCTTAATGCTTGTCACTAGGGCCCGAGTGCCATGATTTCAGATCTGAACCTATTATGTTTTCATGAATATATGTGTGTTCTTGATCCTATCTTGCAAGTCTATAGTCACCTACTATGTGTTATGATCCGACAACCCCGAAGTGAAAATAATCGGGATCACTCCCGGTGATGACCGTAGTTTGAGGAGTTCATGTATTCACTATGTGTTAATGCTGTGGTCCGGTACTCTATTAAAAGGAGGCCTTAATATCCCTTAGTTTCCAATAGGACACCGCTGCCATGGGAGGGTAGGTCAAAAGATGTCATGCAAGTTCTTTTCCATAAGCATGTATGACTATATTCGAAATACATGCCTACATTACATTGATGAACTGGAGCTAGTTCTGTGTCACCCTAGGTTATAACTTCTACATGATGAATTGCATCCGACATAATTTCCCATCACCGATCCAATGCCTACGAGCTTTTCCCATATTGCTAGTTGCTTATTTACTTTTCCGTTGCCACTATTACAAAAACTACAAAAACAATACCGTTACTTTTATTGCAGCTACCGCCACTATCATATTACTTTGCTACTAAACTATCTTGCTGCAGATACTAAGTTTCCAGGTGTAGTTGATTTGACAACTCAGCTGCTAATACTTAAGAGTATTCTTTGGCTCCCCTTGTGTCAAATCAATAAATTTGGGTTGAATACTTTACCCTCGAAAACGGTTGCGATCCCCTACACTTTTGGGTTACCAAGACTATTTTCTGGCGCCGTTGACGGGGAGCATAGCTCTATTCTGTAAGTCACTTGGGATTTATATCTGTTGATCACTATGAAGAATTTGAAGGACTGAAAAACCAAGATCTTACCCTCAACTACGAGGGGAGGTAAGGAACTGCCATCTAGCTCTACACTTGATTCACCATCTGTTATGAGTAAACTTGTGACACCTACTCCTGCTATCGAATCTGATATGTCGTATGTTCTTGATGATGCCACTTTTGCTATTTATGATGAAACTACTTCTATGCCTGATAATACTGTGCCACTAGGTAAATTTCTAGATGAACAAATTGCTAAGGTTAGGGAGAATGCAAATATTGAAACTGATGATATTTTTGAAAGTGATGATGAAGCTTCTCCCAATAGATATGAATTACCTGTTGTTCCTGAGGGTTATGTTATGGATGAAGAAACTGCTAGAGACTTTCTTGCTTGCAATGATAGATACGATCTTAAGAAATTATTAGCTAAGCTGAAAGAAAAGTCCTTGAATGCTAGAATGAAACATGACCCTGCTTTTGCTACTTCACCTATCCGTGTTACTGATAAGGATTATGAATTCTCTATTGATCTTGAGCTAATTACTTTGGTTGAATCTGATCCTTTCCATGGCTATGAATCTGAAACTGTTGTGGCACATCTTACGAAGTTGAATGATATAGCCACCCTGTTTACCAACGATGAAAAGATTCGTTATTACTATATCCTTAAGCTATTTCTGTTCTCGTTAGAGGGTGATGCTAAGACATGGTTTAATTCTCTTGATCCTGGTTGTGTGCGTAGTCCCTAGGATGTGATGTATTACTTTTCTGCTAAATATTTCCCCGCTCATAAGAAACATGCGGCCTTATGGGAAATTTATAATTTTGTGCAACTTGAAGAAGAGAGTCTCCCACAAGCTTGGGGGAGGCTTCTCCAATTACTTAATGCTTTGCCTGATCATCCTCTTGAGAGGAACGATATACTTGATGTCTTTTATAATGGACTAACCGATGCTTCTAGAGACCACCTGGATAGTTGTGCTGGTTGTGTTTTCAGGGAAAGAACAGTTGATCGAGCTGAATTACTATTGAATAATATGCTAGCCAATGAAAATAATTGGACACTTGCTGAACCAGCCCCTAAGCCAACTCCGAAGAAAAGAGGTGTTCTATTTCTCAGTCCTGAAGATATGCAAGAGGCAAAGAAATCTATGAAAAAAAGGTATTGAAGCTGAAGATGTTAAGAATTTACCGCCTATTGAAGAAATACATGGTCTTAATAACCCAACACAGGTAGTAAAGGTAAATTATCTTTATAGATTTGATGAAGGTGATATTCCTCGTTATAAGTCTGCTAGCCAATGCTTAGATGAGTTTGACAATTTTATTGTGAAACAAGAAAACTTCAATGCTTATGTTGGTAGACAATTGCAACACAATGCTTATATGATTGAACGCTTGAGTGATTGTCTAGAGTTAAAGGTGATCTGAAACTTATCAGTATACATGCTTCTATGGTTACCACTCAAGTAGAACAAGTGCTTAAGGCTCAGAATGATTTGCTCAATGAATTAAATAGTAAGAATAATGACAATGCCATTAGAGTTGTGACTAGAGGTGGCAGAATGACTCAGGAACCTCTGTATCCTGAAGGCCACCCTAAGAGGATTGAGCAAGATTCTCAGAGAGCTAATTTAGATGCACCTAGTTCTTCTAAGAAGAAGAAAAACAAAAATGATAGGACTTTGCATGCTTCTAGTGAACATGTAGCCGACACTCATGAGAATTTGTAATGCCCAGGATGGGACTATACCTCCTACGTGTCGAGGCACGACTTAAAGGTATAAGCCCATCCTAGAATGATCTCAAGTTTGGTATCTTTGCACGACTCATGTAAAAGAGGGATTAAATTGCAAAAGAAGATAGTTGGCTTACACTCGCCACTTCACACAATACATTACATAAGCAAGACATCATTCAAAACATCACAACCCGATTACGGGCGAAGATCCAAAAGAAAGATACCAAAACAACATAACGCCACAGGTCAGGATCGAATCCTAGTAGAAACCACTACCGATCGTCGAAACGCAACAAGCATACGGACAAACTCTTCATCGAGCTCCCGGTGAAGAACTTGAACCCTCTTCTGCATCGAACTCGGCTAAACCTGCATCTGGTGTCGTAGTAACTGTGAGCCACGAGGACTCAGCAATCCCATAACCATGGGTATCAAGACTAGCAAAGCTTTATGGGTAGGAAGAGGTAAAGTGGTGAGGTTGCAGCAGCGACTAAGCAAAATATGGTGGCTAACTTACGAGTACCAGAATAAGAAGAGCATCTACGCAAACGGTCGCAAAAGTAGTGATCGCTAAAGATCCTGAACTACATACGAGTCAAACATAACCCCACCGTGTTCTCTTCTCAAAGTGAAAAGAGACAGTCACGGTTACTCACACAGTTGTGTGTTTTACTTCGGATCCTCTGTCAAGTTTTCTACAACCGGACATTAACAAATTCCAATCTGCCACATAACCGCGGGCACGGCTTTCGAAAGATCATAACCCTGCAGGGATGTTCCAACTTAGACCATCACAAGCTCTCACGATTAGCTGAAGTGATAAATATAATATCATCACCCCTTATCTTAGGGAAAATCCGATCAGGCTCGGCATCCCGGTAGCACAAGACATTTCGACAATGGTAAAACAAGTCCAGCAAGACCTCCCGGTGTGTCGACACCCTGATAGTAGCCGCGCGTATCTCGTCTCAGGCCACGACCGGATGGGCGAAGCTACGGGTTTATATCAATCCTCGAGTTTCCTCGTGGTGACCCCGCAGGCTCCCCGTTTGGGACCAACACCATCAGCACGGGCCCCCCTGCTATGTAGAAAGAATCCTCGGGTAGCGCTAACTCCCTATGCAATTTAATTAATTAATTAAGTTGTTATTATGAGCAAATTAAAACCAATGTTGGGCCTTGCTGGAGGAGTTTTATTCAAAGTCGAACTGTCAAGGGGTCCCCATCCACCCATCGTGTAAGGAACGCAAAATCAAGGAACATAATGCCGGTTTATCGGCGCCTAAGGTGGCATGAGTGAAACAAAACACCGAGCAAAAGGCCAAGCCTTCCACCCATGCCCAGTATATAGGTGTGTTAATAATAATTATAGATATTGTGATATAACAACAACAAGTTCCCTCCTGGAACGATCTTCATCTTCACCTGCAGCTAACAACGCTATAAGAGGGGCTGAGCAAGCGGGTAACATAGCCAAACAGTGTTTTTGCTAGGAAGGTGTCAAAGGTTAGAGGTTTCATGGCAACAAGGAGAGGCTGACATAAAAGATGGGTAGCGCGACATGTAACGAAAGAATCGAGACAACTAAGCATGGCAATGGTAGTAAAGGTATCCTAGGGTATGATCATCTTGCCTGGGATTCCGCAAGGAAGAAGAACGGATCCATGAAGTAGACGGAGCAACACAGTCGAGCGAATCCTCACAACTCCGGAACGAAACCGAAGCTAACGAGGGAAGCAAACCGGAAAGAAACAAGCAACACGGTAAACACACAAGCATAAGCATGTCATGATGCACAAGCAAGCATGATGCATGTCCGATTTAATTATGCATGGCATGGCAAGTGCACAAACAAGACTACAAGTTAAGTGGAGCTCAATATGCAACGAGTTGCATATTGACGAAACGCCACATTTTAATTATTTAATTGACTCTCGTTATTTACAAGACAAGATTAATGTTTTTAACAAGGCAAGAGGTGAAGCATAATAAAATTACACTATTAAGACATTTTAAATGAGGCCGGAAGAACAACAATAATTCCGGATAATCCACATGAGCATGTTTAGCAATTATTAAAGCAACAACAATTCACTCATTTTAATGTTGTTAACATGATGCGGATGTCATGATCAAGTTTATGCAATTTTATTAAAGTTTGACAAGAGAGATATGAAGTATTTGTCACCGTGGTGGAAGAAAAGGGGGCCACGGCAACGATCCGAAAATGATGCAACGCAACATCTCGGTACCGGTAACTCGTTGAGAGTCCGGTGCAAAAGATAACGGAGAGCGAGCGAAACAAGATGGAAGGTGGGGTGATCCCGTCACCGGGTTCCCACGAGTCGGCGACGAGGCAACCGAGGAACATGACAAAAGACGAAACGGGCACGAAGCACTAGTGGAGCATCTCATACAACACAAGCATCTCACGGGTCATCGTCTCGGGGTTATACCTTCGGGACAATTGTTCTCGGAGCGGTTCGAGATAGTAGTGGAAGTAGTGGTACACGCGACAGTAGACGAACTTGACGCATCATCTTGTAGTCGTACACGAGGTCGTCGTTGACCGTAGTTGTACATGATCCGTAGTTGTCTTGCCGGTCTCGGTCCCGGTCGTAGTTGTACTCGGTCGTCGTGATACTTGCCGTAGGAGGTACTTGCGGTCTCGTCGTGTAGTCGTACTTGATGTCTTGACGATTCTGGAGACGCGTAGAGGTACTAGACGTGTCGCCATTTAGTCGATCCCCGAGGTCTTGGTGGGTCGTCGTGGAACTTGAGATAAACAACAGCAACAAACACAAACACAAACACGACACGGTCACGGTCACGGTCACGGCAAGGAGGCTGCTCGGGATGACGAGGCCATGGCAGCAGCATGGCAAAGAGGGGCTCGGCCTTGGCGTGACGAGGAGGACCCAGGCGCTGGAGAAGAGGAGACGAGGCAGGGGCGCTGGTCTCCTGGCGCGGTCGATGCCGAGAGGCAGCAGGGGCGGTGCCCTGGAGGACAGACGGCGCGCAGGAGGGAGGCCGCGGCGCTTGGCGAGGCAGGGCCTCGAGGAGGAGGCCTGCGCGGCACCACGCGAGGGAGACGGAGGCAGGGCGGCACCGGTGGCCGGAGCAGAGGACCATGGCGAGGACAGCCGCGGGCAGCACGTCGCGCACCGACGGGACGGCGGAGGAGCGCACGAAGGCGGGGAAGGCGCCGGGCCATGGCGCCGGGGCTCCTGGCCGCTGGAGGAAGAAGGCCACGGCGCTATCGTGGAGGGGGCGACGAGGGGAGATCGGCGCTGGGGAGCTCCTCTCCCTGGTGATGCGGGCGCGGCTTGAGGGAGCTAAGGGGAGGCTCGGGGTCGCGAGGGAAGAATCGGGCAGAGGGGCGAGGGAATCGGGCACGAAGAGGAAGATCGATGGGATGGGGGTTCGGGTGCTCGAGGGAGGGAAGAGTCGGGCTCGGGCGTGGGGTTCGGCATCGAAGGGAGGAGCGAGAGGATGCGGGGACGCACCGAAGGGAGGGAGGCTCGGCCTCTGGCGGCGCTGAAGAGGGAGCGAGGAGCGAGGAGGAGATGGGCTCGGGAGAGCTAGGGTTGGAGGAGTTGGGCTAATGGGCCGGCCTGGGAGGGAAGTGAAAGGCTGGCGCTGAGGGGCCTAGGAGCTGGGCCTGAAGGCTGGAGGGAGGTTTGGGCCTCTCTCTCTTTTTTTTAAATCGCTTTAACAGAAAAAGAAGAAAGAGGGAAAAGAAAAGAGAGGCTTAGGAAAAAAAAGCACATGGGACTATTTTTCTCGGGCATCATAAAATGAGCACGGTCCGAGAAAAATATAAAAGGCATGATCGAAAAATATAATTCAAACACATTTGAGTTTAATTCAAATGGGTTTGAACTAAGACTTGATTATAGAAGTGTCCAAAAATGTTGAGGGTTTTGGAGGATCCTCGATAAACGAGAAAAGAAATATTGACAAGGTTTGGCGGTGAAACTAGAAGCAAAAGAAGTCTGGAGAATAAATGCAAGTGTGTTACGGTGATCCCAAACAATGGAATATTTATTTATATAGCTCCCTAGATATTGGGAGGATATGTTATAAAGAGAAGACAACCTTCCCTCGATTTAACTGGACTGAAGGTCCACACGATTTATTTAGGTTGAGATGCAAAATATTAAAGACATGATGGCATGATGACATGATGCAATGCAAAATAAATAAAGCAAGCACAACTGAAACACATGGAAGAACCCGGAACATCTGTAATCTTCTGGAATCTTCTGGAATCTTCTGGGACGTCGGTCTTTGGGCGTCACAGAATTCCAATGATATATCTGTTTCTGATGTTGAGACACAATCTGGTAATGAACAAGAACCTAGTGATAATATTAATGATGATGTTCATGATGATGCTCAACTTAGCAATGATAATGATGTAGAGACTGAACCTGCTATTGATCTTGATAACCCACAATCAAAGAATCAACATTATGATAAGAGAGACTTGGTTGCTAGGAAGCACGGTAGGGAAAGAGAACCATGGGTTCAGAAACCCATGACTTTTCCTCCGAAACCATCCAAGAAAAAGGATGATGAGGATTTTGAGCGCTTTGCTGAAATGATTAGACCTATCTTTTGCGTATGCGTTTGACTGATGTGCTTAAGACAAATCCTTATGCTAAATATATGAAGGATATTATTACCAATAAAAGAAAGATACCTGAAGTAGAAATTTCCACCATGCTTGCCAATTACACTTTTAAAGGTGGAATACCTAAGAAACTAGGAGATCCAGGAGTACCCACTATACCTTGCTCCATTAAAAGAAACTATGTTAAAACTGCTTTGTGTGATCTTGGAGCCGGTGTTAGTGTTATGCCTCTCTCTTTATATCGTAGACTTGACTTGAGTAAGTTGACACCTACTGAAATATCTTTGCAAATGGCTGATAAATCAACTACTATACCTGTCGGTATTTGTGAGGATGTGCCTGTTGTAGTTACAAATGTTACTATTCTAACGGACTTTGTTATACTTGATATTCCCGAGGACGATAGTATGTCTATTATCCTTGGTACACCTTTTTTGAATACTGCAGGGGCTGTTATTGATTGCAACAAAGGCAATGTCACTTTTGATGTCAATGGTAATGAGCATACGGTACACTTTCCGAGGAAACAACCTCAGGTCCATAGTATCAATTATATTGGAAAAATTTCAACTATTACTATTGGAGGTTTTGAATTTCCTCTTCCTACTATCAAGAAGACTTATGACATCCTTATTGTTGGGGACATACATATCCCCATTGAGGTAACCTAGTGTTAGTCGAAAATTCTCCGGTTTCATGTTACTCGGAAAGAGTTTATTAACAAGACCTGATCAACCTTGTTAATGGATTCCTTTTGATGAGCATGGGATAGGTGCATCTAGATAGCACAACCTTCTGTACCCTCCTTTTACTTTCTGTTAATTAGAATAAATAAAGCAAAAATAGTATTTTCTGTCTGTTTCCAGACTTATCCATGCAAAAAAAAACCCGAAAATAAAAGTTCTCCAAATGCCCTGAAAATTTAATATGATTTTTTCTGGAATATTCGAGAAAATATGGCACATAACACACAGCGAGGGGAGGAATCACCTGGCCAGGAGGGTCCAGGGCGCGCCCCTTACCTCGTGGGCCCCATGTTGTAATGCCCCGGATGTAATACTTTCCCTTTTGGGCATATAATATATCTCTGGCTTCATCTGTTCCATTCCGGGTTCTTTGTCTTTCGGGTTTTCGTCGTTTTGTTGTGTGCGTGTGTGGCATTCATTCATATCATGTAGTCATGTGCATCGCATTGCATTTGTGTTGTCGTTTGCATCCGGTTCCACGCGTTCCTTCCCGTTGTCCGTTTCGCGTTCCGGAGCTCTCTCACGTGTCCGTGGCGTCCCCGAGGCCTACTTTGGTGTTTGGCCATGTAACGTTACCGGTTTAGCGCGAGACTTGTCGTGTGTTGTTGTTTTGGTGTGTGTAACCCGCCTGTCAAATCTCGTCGCGTTTGGAATTCGTTTGGTGCTCCAACAGTTATTCTCGTGGGCTAAAAGTGCCTCCACTTTGAGGCCCAAGACACCCCTCCAACAGCCCACCAAACCAACCCAAACCACTCCCTTCATCTAGGCCATCCAATTCTGATCGCGTGGCCGAAAACCACACCTCATTTGGACAACCCTAGCTCCTTGTGCCTATATATTTGTCCACTTCCCCCAATTTTGCCCCAAATCAAGGAAACCCTAGCCCCCATCTTCTTCTTCCTCCAGCCACCCCCACCTCGCCGTAGATTTTGCCGGAATCTCGCCGGAGCTCCACCGCGGCCACCTTCCAGCCATCTCGGGACCCTCTCCGCCGGCGCCGCCGCCCTCCGCCGCCGGCCGGCGCCGCCACCTCGCCGGCCGAGCCTCCATCCGCCGGCCTCGCCGCCCCGGTTCCCCACTCCCCGCGCCGCCGCCAGGCTCGAAGGAGCATCGTCGCCGCCGCTGGGATCGAGGGGAGAGGAGCTCCCCCGATCCGATCGGATCCCGCCTGGGCCGCCTGCGCGCTTGGGTCCCTCCGCCGGCCCGAGCCGCGCCAAGGCCACGTGGGCCGCGGCCCAATCGCCCAGCAGCCGCCGTTCCTGGCGCTCGAGGCAAGGCGCCCGAGCCCTCGAAGCTCCCCGAGCCGAGGCCCAGGTCTCCGCCCTCGCCAGGCCGCGTGGGCCGGTTCCAACGCCAGCGCCGGCCACTCCAGCGCCCGGGGGCCCGTTCGCTCCTTCCCCCGCGGGCCGATCCGCGAAGGCCTGAGCCGATCCGCACCGACCCCGACCCGATCCGCGGATTTTCAGCCCGTTTGACTTATTCCAGATCTGAGGTTGCCCCCAAAATCCTCTAAGCCCCTAAGATATTTTGTTGCTGATGCTATTTTCAAACGTGGATAACTTTGTGTGTGATGCTCCGATTTGAGTGAATGAGATGTCCAGATGTTCGTGGAGACATGCACTACATTTCATTCCATTATGCCATACATGTTTGAGTTCATCTAGGTGCTTAAAATTCTGTTGCAAGAGTGCATCGTGATAAAAACTGCTGTTAGTGTTGTTTTTCATGCCATCTTTGCATAGTGATAACTTGGTGCTCGTTTATCCGAATGATGCAAATGACATGCCCACGTGTTCGTCTTGTCATGATCTACATGATGATTGCTTAGACTTGCATGATAGATTTAATCTTGCCATGTTTATCTCCGTTGCAAAGTGCTATGTGGCTGTTAAGTTTTTAAGCTTGTTATGAAATGCCAACTTGAGGAGCTCATTGCTATCGTTGTGTTTATCTCCATGATGCATGCTTAGGTGTTTTGGAATCACCATCATATGTATTTTGATGTGGTGCTTACCACTTGCCATGTTTAGTTTTGAGGTGACTTAAACTTGCTCTCAAAGATGCCATGATGAAACTGCTGTTTTAACACTTAGTGAAATTTCACTAAGTCTGGAATCTGTAATTTCCAGATGCCATGTTTGCTTGTTGTTCTAGGCCAATCCATGATAGTTTTGGGGTGACTCTTGATGTTTCCTTGCTGTACATATTGTTGGCTATTCATTCATGCTCTCACATGCTTATTTGAGTGGCTGTAGCATATTTAACTTTTTCTCCAAAATTGCAACAAATTACTGCTGTCAGGATTTTGTTGTCAAGTTCAAAATGTCATAGCTTGTTGCTATTGATCCGTGGCTCCTTTGGGGGTGCAACAATGGACTTATTTGCTGTAGGATATGTCTAGTTTATGTTCATGCTCTTTGCCATGATGTTTGAGTGCTGTAGCTTATTTATCTAGTGCTCCGAAGTTGCTATGTGGCTGTAGTTTTCAGCTTGTGCATGTTTATTGTTTCGGGCATAACTTTTAGCCCGTAGCTCCGTTTTGAGCAAGTCTTATATGAAACTTGATTGATTTTTCGTGTAGATTCAAAATATCCTATTGTTATCATGTTTTGAAGAATTTTGCTTGAGTGCAATTTTCCATGCTCCTTGTGCTCCCATAGTGCATAAGTCATGCATCCATCATTTTTGTGTGCGCATTGCATCTTGTTGATTCGTGCCTTGTGTGGTTGTGTTGATTAGAGCCGGAAGCTGAGACCGAGTACGAGTACGAACACGAGGTTACTACCGAGGTTGAGCACGAGGACCCCTCTTACGATCCTATCGACAACTCTTCAGGCAAGATGACCGAACCCCGATAACATTACTATCTTTGCCTATTGCTAGAGTATCGCTCTATAATTTTGCCTCGATGCCCATGTCTTTCCTGTCAGCCTCCTATTTGTAACCATGAACCTGTTTAACCACCCTACCTATGCAAACCCTTGAATGGCTAAGTACGCTTCGCTCAGCCCCTCTTATAGCATTGTTAGTTGCAGGTGAAGATTGAAGATGCTTGCTTCATGTTGAAGTTTGTTGGGTTATATCACACTATATAGCTGCTTAAAATGAAATCACCTATATATTGGCAATGGGTGGAAGGCTAAGCCTTTTGCTTGGTGTTTTGTTCCACTCATGCCGCTAGGAACCGTATAAACCGGTGTTATGTTCCTTGATTATGCGTTCCTCACACGGTTGGGGTTATGGGGCCCCCTCGATAAACCGCTAAGTGCTAAGTCTTTTCCAGCAAGTCCCAACATTGGTACTATTTGCCTAATAACTAATAAACTTGCATAGAGAGTAATTAACCCTCTTTCTTAATCAACAACCCCGGGCCAGTGCTCCACATGAGTGTTGGTCCGAAACGGGGAGCCTGCGGGGCCACCACGAGGAAACTCGAGGTTTGGTAAAAACCCGTAGCTTCGCCCATCCGGTCGTGGCCTGAGACTAGATACGCGCGGCTATTGTCAGGGTGTCGGCACGCCGGGAGGATTTGCTGGATTAGCCTTACCTTAGTTCGGAGTATCTTGAGCACGGGATTCCGAGAATACTCGGGTCTTCACACCTTGGAGTTGCGACTCCGCGGATCGTGGGCTTGTCATGGGCCAAGTTGGAACACCCCTGCAGGGTTATGATCTTTCGAAAGCCGTGCCCGCGGTTATGTGGCAGATGGGAGCTTGTTAATATCCGGTTGTAGAAAACTTGACACCATGTTCCAATACACTACCAGCGTGTGTACCGTGACTGTCATTTTCCGAAAGGGTTTCGGGAGATGAACACGGTGGGGTTATGTTTGACTGGCTTTAGTTAGGATCACTTCGTGATCATCTCTCGACCGAGGCACCTTCTCTTCTCGCTCTCGTAAACGTAAGCTAGGCTAGTGCTGCTGCAACCACTTTCTTATTCTTTCTTCAGCCTTGTTCCACACGCAAGGCTTAAATAGTCGTGTTACCCGGGAACGGGATTGCTGAGTCCTCTGTGGCTCACAGTTACTTCACCACACCAGATGCAGGTCTGATGGTGAGTTACCCAGGCGATGGCACTGAGCTAGACTGGGAGTACGACGAGGAGCGTAGCCGTTACTATGTTCGTTATCCCGATGATCAGTAGTGGAACTTCTACTAGGATTCGATCCGACCTGTGGATTTAAATTATGTTTGGTATCTTGTCATTTGAATTTTACCCTTAGATGGGCTGTGATGTTCATTTGTATGATGTTTGAAACATGTAATGAATTTGGGTTACGTGGCGAGTGTAAGCCAACTATTTTATGTTTTCCATCCCCATCTTTTACATGAGTTGTGCAAAGATACCAAACTTGCGATCATTCCAGCATGGGGTTATGCCTCTAAGTCGTGCCTCGACACGTAGGAGATATAGTCCCATCCTGGGCATTACAAGTTGGTATTCAGAGCCTTCTCCGACCTAGAAGCCCCCACTGATTGATCGAATCGTTGACGGTCGAGTCTAGGCACACACTGAAAATATTTTGAGTCCTATATTTATATCGGAGAGTAGGATTTCTTTGCTTCTCATCCCCTTTCATTCTGGTGAGGACTCCCGACGATTACTCTTCCCTCTTCTACTTTCAAAAATTGCACCAAATTTTTTAGGAATCTCGCGAGTATTATTGGATTGTTTCGATGTTCTTGTGACGAGAATATTGTTCTCGATGCCTCCTGACATTAGGGGTTGTGGCAGTGTCCCGGGGAGTTGAGCTTCGGGGTATTGTCGTCACAAGCATATCGCGGCAGTACTAAATACTTAAGACGGCCGACATCGAAAATCTCTCCTATACGGTTAGTGGCAAGATAACCCCGACATCACCCAGTACTGGGGAGGTAGTTCGGGAGTAGTGCCATAGCTTGGTATAGTGGATGCTTTTCGAAGGTCCGAGGTAGACAGTTTCCGAGAAAGACTGGTTATGTGTTGAAGGATGGATACAGCTGGATGTAGGTTTAGAGTTGATTGCGCGGTGCTTCCCCTGTATCCCCAACACCTGATTGCATAACTGGAAACTTTCGGAAATTAATAGGTGGGATTATCCAGTAGATCGTAGGCATTCTCCCAACGAATGCAGGTTAGCGAGTTCGGGGTTCTACATTGAGTGAAGTGGTTCTATGACCGATGTTCCGATCGGGAGTTGCATCTTAAAGGGTCCTTGGCTATGCTGATCCGGGGATTGCAAAACCCTTTCGTAACACATTCATAAGCTTTCAGCACAAAGATGTTAGAACGAAGCTCCTATCTTGTGTTTGTTTCCATCTGTACCTTGTTGTTTTCTTATTTACCTTTTGTCCCCTATGTGGCTTCTCGTGAAGATTGTTGTTATCATTAAGCTGTGAGTTTCATTCGTTCCTCTTGTTCGAATGATTTCATTCGTTCCTATTGTTCGAATGATTCTTGTGAAGACTATGTTGCATTTCAATCCATTGTTTCAGCTTATACCTTCTTTCAATCAAATTGCTGATTCGTGGTCATCTCTTTCAGGATGGCTCCGAAACGAGTTCCCAACGCTAACCCAGAGGGTGAAGAGGTCCCAGATCGTCCTCCTTCCCCTCCTCCTCCGTCTGAGGCTTGGAGAGCGATTATGCAAACTACAAATCAGAACACCCAGATGTTGATGCAGATGATGCAGCAAATGCAAGCTAATCAAGCTAATCAGGGTGTTCCAGGGAATCAAGGCAATTTCTTCAACCAACAGCACCATGCTATTCTCAACCAGTTCTTGGCCAATAATCCAAAAGCTTTCAGTTACTGTGTCAACCCTCTTGATGCTGAAGATTGGTTAACCGATATCAAGAAGCATTTTGAGTGCAGTAACGTAAGAGAAGAGGACTATGTGAAGTTTGCAGCCTTCCAACTCAAAGACCAAGCAGCTGACTGGTGGCAGCAGTACAAAGACTCCAGGCCAGGTCGTGTGATCTCTTGGGAGGATTTCTGCAAGGACTTTCGTTCTCACCACATTCCAACAAGTGTCATCGAGGGTATGCGTGAGCAATTCCGCAACCTAAAGCAGGGCTCTATGACTATCTACCAGTATAATGTCAAGTTCCAAAACCTCGCCCGCTATGCTAAGCAAGACATTCCGGATGCCAAGAGCAAGATCTATCAGTTCCGTGGAGGTCTCAAAGATGAACTTCAACTTGCTCTCACCTTGTTCGAGCCCGATGAGTTCGACAAATTCTATAACATGGCGCTCAAGCAAGAGGCAGCCCAGCTCAAGATGGAGGCTTCTAAAAAGAGGATTCGAGATGCCGTTCACTCCTTCTCATCTTCTCAAGTCGTCGCGAAGCAACAAAAATTTTGGCTTCCTCCTCCTCCAGTGATTCGAACTCCCTACAACAACTCCAACAGCAACAAGAACTCTAGTGGTCGTGGTTTCTCCCACCCACCCAACCCGAGCAACCAGTCGAGGAATCAGTTTCAGTCTCAAGGTTCCAAGTCAAGTGGTTCTCATTTCCGTCCTCTCTCAGAAGTGACTTGCAACAAGTGCACTCAGAAAGGTCATTATGCTAACAAGTGCCCCAACCCGAAGCGCCTTCCACCTCCTCCACCTGTCAGTACAGCTCTTGTCAAGCACATTCCCAAGCAAGCAAGGGTCAATCTGATGAATGCAGCGCAAGCGGAGAATTCTTCTGATGTGATTTTGGGTAACCTCTCAGTTAATTCTTTTCCTGCAAAAGTGTTGTTTGATTCGGGTGCTTCATGTTCCTTCATGTCATCTCCATTTGCATCCAAGCACAACATTGTCACCAAAAATTTGCCTCAGAGGTTGCAAGTTATTTCTCCGGGGAGACGTATGACTTCTAATATATTTGCTCCGGATGTTTCTATTCGCATGGGTGATTATCGCTTTCTGGCTAAACCGGTGGTTCTTGGCAATTCCGACATTGACCTCATCCTCGGGATGGATTGGCTTTCTCAGCATGATGCTCACATTGATTGTGCACAGAAGGAAGTCAAGATGAATCATCCTGATGAAGATGTGATTATCTTCGCCTCCAAGGATAACACAATCAGGCTTTTCTCTCTCAATGATAAGCGCGAGATTAATGCCATATCTCAAATTCCGGTGGTAAACGAATACCAAGACGTCTTTCCTGAAGAACTTCCAGGCATGCCTCCACACCGTCAAGTGGAGTTCGTCATCGAACTCGAGCCGGGTACTAAGCCAGCATGCCGGCGTCCGTACAAGCTCTCTCCTGGAGAATTGAAGGAGTTGAAGAAGCAGCTTGATGAACATGAACGTTTGGGTCTGATCAGGCCTAGTACGACTCCTTGGGATTGTGGTGTCTTATTTGTCAAGAAGAAGGATGGCACGGAGCGCCTCTGCGTCGATTACCGGCCATTGAACAAGAAGACAATAAAGAACAAGTATCCGCTCCCCAACATCAACGAACTGTTCGAGCAGCTCAAAGGAGCTAAAGTTTTCTCAAAGCTCGATCTCCGAATGGGCTATCACCAAATTCGCATTCGCCAGGAAGATATCCACAAGACTGCCTTCAGAACGAGCTACGGCTCATATGAGTATACAGTCATGTCTTTTGGTCTCGTCAATGCTCCTCCTACCTTCTCGAGAATGATGCACTACATCTTCAACCCCTACACCGGCGAGTTTGTGCTTGTGTATCTGGATGATATTTTGGTATTTTCCAAGAATGAAGAAGATCACGAAAAGCACTTACGTCTGGTTCTTGACCGACTCCGTGAGCATAAGTTCTATGCCAAGTTCTCCAAGTGCAAATTTTGGCTCGATAAGGTCTTGTATCTGGGCCATATCATCTCAGCTGACGGTATTGCGGTAAACCCCGAGAAAGTTGAAGCAATTGTCAACTGGGAAGCTCCTCAGAACGTCAAGCAACTCCGAAGCTTTCTTGGTCTTGCCAGTTATTGCAGAAGGTTCGTTGAGAACTTCTCCAAGATTGCCAAGCCTCTTTCCAACTTGCTGCAGAAGAATGTCAAATACTTTTGGTCTCCATAGTGTGAAGTGGCATTCAAAACTCTCAAAGAAAAGCTCGTCTCTGCTCCAGTTCTAACTCCTCCAGATGAATCCAAGCCCTATGAAGTATTCTGTGATGCTTCTCTTCAAGGACTTGGTGGTGTGCTTATGCAAGACAAGAGAATTGTGGCATACACTTCTCGTCAGCTGAAGCCAAGCGAGAAGAACTATCCCACACATGATCTTGAACTAGCAGCTATGGTACATGCTTTGATTACGTGGAGACATCTGTTGTTGGGCAGAAAAGTCAACATCTTCACCGATCACAAGAGCTTGAAGTACATCTTCACACAGCCGAATCTGAACCTCCGCCAGACTCGTTGGGTTGAAATGATCCAAGAGTATGATCCCAGCATTGAATACACTCCTGGCAAGGCGAATGTGATTGCAGATGCTTTGAGCAGAAAGGCATATTGCAACAGCCTTCTTATCAAGCCGTTCCAGCCTGAGCTTTGTGAAGCATTCAGGAAACTCAACCTCCAAGTTGTTCCGCAGGGTTTTCTTGCAAATCTTCAAATTGCTCCTACCTTGGAAGATCAGGTCCGTGAGGCCCAACTCAGTGATGCCATGGTGCAGAAGGTGAAACATGGTATTGCAAAGAGCACTCCAAAATACAAGTGCTATCGCGTTGATGAGAGAGATACCTTGTTCTGTGAGGACAGACTCGTGGTTCCCAAAGGTGATCTCAGGAAGCTCATAATGGAAGAAGCACATGATTCTCTCCTTTCCATTCATCCTGGCAGTTCCAAGATGTATCAAGATCTCAAGCAATCTTACTGGTGGACACGCATGAAAAGGGAGATTGCCCAATTTGTGAATGAATGTGATGTCTGCAGAAGAGTGAAGGCAGAGCATCAACGTCCAGCCGGTCTTCTCCAACCTCTTCCTATTCCCGAGTGGAAATTCGACCACATTGAAATGGATTTCGTCACTGGTTTTCCTAAGTCCAAAAGAGGGAATGATTCTATCTTCGTGGTGATTGACAAGCTTACCAAAGTCGCTCACTTCCTTCCAGTCAAAGAATCCATCAATGCAGCTCAATTGGCAGAATTGTATACTTCCAGAATTGTGTCTTTACATGGCATTACTCAAGTCATCTCCTCAGACCGTGGAAGTTTGTTCACTTCAAAGTTCTGGGACTCCTTTCAGTCTGCCATGGGCACTAAGATCAGGTTCAGCACTGCTTTTCACCCTCAGACTAGTGGTCAAGTCGAGCGTGTGAATCAGATTCTAGAAGACATGCTCAGAGCCTGTGTCATATCTTTTGGCATGAAATGGGAAGATTGCCTTCCATTTGCCGAGTTCTCTTACAACAACAGCTACCAAGCAAGTGCCGGCAAAGCTCCGTTTGAAATCCTCTATGGCAGAAAGTGCCGTACCCCTCTCAACTGGTCCGAGACAGGAGAACGTCAACTTCTTGGCAATGACTTGATCTCAGAAGCCGAAGAGATGTGCAAAGTCATACGTGAGAATCTCAAGGCCGCTCAGTCGCGTCAGAAGAGCTACTATGACGGCAAGCATCGTGATTTGGCCTTCAACATTGATGATCACGTTTATCTCCGTGTTTCTCCGATGAAAGGAACCCAAAGATTCGGTATCAAAGGAAAGCTTGCTCCTAGATACGTCGGGCCTTTCAAGATCCTTGGCAAAAGAGGCGACCTAGCCTATCAACTTGAGCTCCCTTCCAACTTCGCCAATGTTCATGATGTGTTTCATGTGTCTCAACTCCGCAAGTGCTTCAAGGCACCTGAACGCATGATTCCGTTTGAAGAGATTGATCTTCAACAAGATTTGTCCTACCGAGAGCATCCTGTTGCTATTCTCGAAGAAACCGAGCGCAAGACCCGCAACAAGTCCATCAAATTCTTGAAGGTCAAGTGGTCACAACATACCGACCGAGAAGCTACGTGGGAACGAGAAGATCATCTTCGTTCCGAGTACCCTTCCTTTTTCCAATCCTAGATCTCGGGACGAGATCTTTTTGTAGTAGAGGAGAGTTTGTAATGCCCCGGATGTAATACTTTCCCTTTTGGGCATATAATATATCTCTGGCTTCATCTGTTCCATTCCGGGTTCTTTGTCTTTCGGGTTTTCGTCGTTTTGTTGTGTGCGTGTGTGGCATTCATTCATATCATGTAGTCATGTGCATCGCATTGCATTTGTGTTGTCGTTTGCATCCGGTTCCACGCGTTCCTTCCCGTTGTCCGTTTCGCGTTCCGGAGCTCTCTCACGTGTCCGTGGCGTCCCCGAGGTCTACTTTGGTGTTTGGCCGTGTAACGTTACCGGTTTAGCGCGAAACTTCTCGTGTGTTGTTGTTTTGGTGTGTGTAACCCGCCTGTCAAATCTCGTCGCGTTTGGAATTCGTTTGGTGCTCCAACAGTTATTCTCGTGGGCTAAAAGTGCCTCCACTTTGAGGCCCAAGACACCCCTCCAACAGCCCACCAAACCAACCCAAACCACTCCCTTCATCTAGGCCATCCAATTCTGATCGCGTGGCCGAAAACCACACCTCATTTGGACAACCCTAGCTCCTTGTGCCTATATATTTGTCCACTTCCCCCAATTTTGCCCCAAATCAAGGAAACCCTAGCCCCCATCTTCTTCTTCCTCCAGCCACCCCCACCTTGCCGGAGATTTTGCCGGAATCTCGCCGGAGCTCCACCGCGGCCACCTTCCAGCCACCTCGGGACCCTCTCCGCCGGCGCCGCCGCCCTCCGCCGCCGGCCGGCGCCGCCACCTCGCCGGCCGAGCCTCCATCCGCCGGCCTCGCCGCCCCGGTTCCCCACTCGCCGCGCCGTCGCCAGGCTCGAAGGAGCATCGTCGCCGCCATTGGGATCGAGGGGAGAGGAGCTCCCCCGATCCGATCGGATCCCGCCTGGGCCGCCTGCGCGCTTGGGTCCCTCCGCCGGCCCGAGCCGCGCCAAGGCCACGTGGGCCGCGGCCCAATCGCCCAGCAGCCGCCGTTCCTGGCGCTCGAGGCAAGGCGCCCGAGCCCTCGAAGCTCCCCGAGCCGAGGCCCAGGTCTCCGCCCTCGCCAGGCCGCGTGGGCCGGTTCCAACGCCAGCGCCGGCCACTCCAGCGCCCGGGGGCCCGTTCGCTCCTTCCCCCGCGGGCCGATCCGCGAAGGCCCGAGCCGATCCGCACCGACCCCGACCCGATCCGCGGATTTTCAGCCCGTTTGACTTATTCCAGATCTGAGGTTGCCCCCAAAATCCTCTAAGCCCCTAAGATATTTTGTTGCTGATGCTATTTTCAAACGTGGATAACTTTGTGTGTGATGCTCCGATTTGAGTGAATGAGATGTCCAGATGTTCGTGGAGACATGCACTACATTTCATTCCATTATGCCATACATGTTTGAGTTCATCTAGGTGCTTAAAATTCTGTTGCAAGAGTGCATCGTGATAAAAACTGCTGTTAGTGTTGTTTTTCATGCCATCTTTGCATAGTGATAACTTGGTGCTCGTTTATCCGAATGATGCAAATGACATGTCCACGTGTTCGTCTTGTCATGATCTACATGATGATTGCTTAGACTTGCATGATAGATTTAATCTTGCCATGTTTATCTCCGTTGCAAAGTGCTATGTGGCTGTTAAGTTTTTAAGCTTGTTATGAAATGCCAACTTGAGGAGCTCATTGCTATCGTTGTGTTTATCTCCATGATGCATGCTTAGGTGTTTTGGAATCACCATCATATGTATTTTGATGTGGTGCTTACCACTTGCCATGTTTAGTTTTGAGGTGACTTAAACTTGCTCTCAAAGATGCCATGATGAAACTGCTGTTTTAACACTTAGTGAAATTTCACTAAGTCTGGAATCTGTAATTTCCAGATGCCATGTTTGCTTGTTGTTCTAGGCCAATCCATGATAGTTTTGGGGTGACTCTTGATGTTTCCTTGCTGTACATATTGTTGGCTATCCATTCATGCTCTCACATGCTTATTTGAGTGGCTGTAGCATATTTAACTTTTGCTACAAAGTTGCAACAAATTACTGCTGTCAGGATTTTGTTGTCAAGTTCAATATGTCATAGCTTGTTGCTATTGATCCGTGGCTCCTTTGGGGGTGCACCAATGGACTTATTTGCTGTAGGATATGTCTACTTTATGTTCATGCTCTTTGCCATTTTGTTTGAGTGCTGTAGCTTATTTATCTAGTGCTCCGAAGTTTCTATGTGGCTGTAGTTTTCAGCTTGTGCATGTTTATTGTTTCGGGCATAACTTTTAGCCCGTAGCTCCGTTTTGAGCAAGTCTTATATGAAACTTGATTGATTTTTTGTGTAGATTCATAATATCCTATTGTTATCATGTTTTGAAGCATTTTGCTTGAGTGCAATTTTCCATGCTCCTTGTGCTCCCATAGTGCATAAGTCATGCATCCATCATTTTTGTGTGCGCATTGCATCTTGTTGATTCGTGCCTTGTGTGGTTGTGTTGATTAGAGCCGGAAGCTGAGACCGAGTACGAGTACGAACACGAGGTTACTACCGAGGTTGAGCACGAGGACCCCTCTTACGATCCTATCGACAACTCTTCAGGCAAGATGACCGAACCCCGATAACATTACTATCTTTGCCTATTGCTAGAGTATCGCTCTATAGTTTTGCCTCGATGCCCATGTCTTTCCTGTCAGCCTCCTATTTGTAACCATGAACCTGTTTAACCACCCTACCTATGCAAACCCTTGAATGGCTAAGTACGCTTCGCTCAGCCCCTCTTATAGCATTGTTAGTTGCAGGTGAAGATTGAAGATGCTTGCTTCATGTTGAAGTTTGTTGGGTTATATCACACTATATAACTGCTTAAAATGAAATCACCTATATATTGGCAATGGGTGGAAGGCTAAGCCTTTTGCTTGGTGTTTTGTTCCACTCATGCCGCTAGGAACCGTATAAACCGGTGTTATGTTCCTTGATTATGCGTTCCTCACACGGTTGGGGTTATGGGGCCCCCTCGATAAACCGCTAAGTGCTAAGTCTTTTCCAGCAAGTCCCAACATTGGTACTATTTGCCTAATAACTAATAAACTTGCATAGAGAGTAATTAACCCTCTTTCTTAATCAACAACCCCGGGCCAGTGCTCCACATGAGTGTTGGTCCGAAACGGGGAGCCTGCGGGGCCACCACGAGGAAACTCGAGGTTTGGTAAAAACCCGTAGCTTCGCCCATCCGGTCGTGGCCTGAGACTAGATACGCACGGCTATTGTCAGGGTGTCGGCACGCCGGGAGGATTTGCTGGATTAGCCTTACCTTAGTTCGGAGTATCTTGAGCACGGGATTCCGAGAATACTCGGGTCTTCCCACCTTGGAGTTGCGACTCCGCGGATCGTGGGCTTGTCATGGGCCAAGTTGGAACACCCCTGCAGGGTTATGATCTTTCGAAAGCCGTGCCCGCGGTTATGTGGCAGATGGGAGCTTGTTAATATCCGGTTGTAGAAAACTTGACACCATGTTCCAATACACTACCAGCGTGTGTACCGTGACTGTCATTTTCCGAAAGGGTTTCGGGAGATGAACACGGTGGGGTTATGTTTGACTGGCTTTAGTTAGGATCACTTCGTGATCATCTCTCGACCGAGGCACCTTCTCTTCTCGCTCTCGTAAACGTAAGCTAGGCTAGTGCTGCTGCAACCACTTTCTTATTCTTTCTTCAGCCTTGTTCCACACCCAAGGCTTAAATAGTCGTGTTACCCGGGAACGGGATTGCTGAGTCCTCTGTGGCTCACAGTTACTTCACCACACCAGATGCAAGTCCGATGGTGAGTTACCCAGGCGATGGCACTGAGCTAGACTGGGAGTACGACGAGGAGCGTAGCCGTTACTATGTTCGTTATCCCGATGATCAGTAGTGGAACTTCTACTAGGATTCGATCCGACCTGTGGATTTAAATTATGTTTGGTATCTTGTCATTTGAATTTTACCCTTAGATGGGCTGTGATGTTCATTTGTATGATGTTTGAAACATGTAATGAATTTGGGTTACGTGGCGAGTGTAAGCCAACTATTTTATGTTTTCCATCCCCATCTTTTACATGAGTTGTGCAAAGATACCAAACTTGCGATCGTTCCAGCATGGGGTTATGCCTCTAAGTCGTGCCTCGACACGTAGGAGATATAGTCCCATCCTGGGCATTACAAGTTGGTATTCAGAGCCTTCTCCGACCTAGAAGCCCCCACTGATTGATCGAATCGTTGACGGTCGAGTCTAGGCACACACTGAAAATATTTTGAGTCCTATATTTATATCGGAGAGTAGGATTTCTTTGCTTCTCATCCCCTTTCATTCTGTTGAGGACTCCTGACGATTACTCTTCCCTCTTCTACTTTCAAAAATTGCACCAAATTTTTTTAGGAATCTCGCGAGTATTATTGGATTGTTTCGATGTTCTTGTGACGAGAATATTGTTCTCGATGCCTCCTGACATTAGGGGTTGTGGCAGTGTCCCGGGGAGTTGAGCTTCGGGGTATTGTCGTCACAAGCATATCGCGGCAGTACTAAATACTTAAGACGGCCGACATCGAAAATCTCTCCTATACGGTTAGTGGCAAGATAACCCCGACATCACCCAGTACTGGGGAGGTAGTTCGGGAGTAGTGCCATAGCTTGGTATAGTGGATGCTTTTCGAAGGTCCGAGGTAGACAGTTTCCGAGAAAGACTGGTTATGTGTTGAAGGATGGATACAGCTGGATGTAGGTTTAGAGTTGATTGCGCGGTGCTTCCCCTGTATCCCCAACACCTGATTGCATAACTGGAAACTTTCGGAAATTAATAGGTGGGATTATCCAGTAGATCGTAGGCATTCTCCCAACGAATGCAGGTTAGCGAGTTCGGGGTTCTACATTGAGTGAAGTGGTTCTATGACCGATGTTCCGATCGGGAGTTGCATCTTAAAGGGTCCTTGGCTATGCTGATCCGGGGATTGCAAAACCCTTTCGTAACGCGTTCATAAGCTTTCAGCACAAAGATGTTAGAACGAAGCTCCTATCTTGTGTTTGTTTCCATCTGTACCTTGTTGTTTTCTTATTTACCTTTTGTCCCCTATGTGGCTTCTCGTGAAGATTGTTGTTATCATTAAGCTGTGAGTTTCATTCGTTCCTCTTGTTCGAATGATTTCATTCGTTCCTATTGTTCGAATGATTCTTGTGAAGACTATGTTGCATTTCAATCCGTTGTTTCAGCTTATACCTTCTTTCAATCAAATTGCTGATTCGTGGTCATCTCTTTCAGGATGGCTCCGAAACGAGTTCCCAACGCTAACCCAGAGGGTGAAGAGGTCCCAGATCGTCCTCCTTCCCCTCCTCCTCCGTCTGAGGCTTGGAGAGCGATTATGCAAACTACAAATCAGAACACCCAGATGTTGATGCAGATGATGCAGCAAATGCAAGCTAATCAAGCTAATCAGGGTGTTCCAGGGAATCAAGGCAATTTCTTCAACCAACAGCACCATGCTATTCTCAACCAGTTCTTGGCCAATAATCCAAAAGCTTTCAGTTACTGTGTCAACCCTCTTGATGCTGAAGATTGGTTAACCGATATCAAGAAGCATTTTGAGTGCAGTAACGTAAGAGAAGAGGACTATGTGAAGTTTGCAGCCTTCCAACTCAAAGACCAAGCAGCTGACTGGTGGCAGCAGTACAAAGACTCCAGGCCAGGTCGTGTGATCTCTTGGGAGGATTTCTGCAAGGACTTTCGTTCTCACCACATTCCAACAAGTGTCATCGAGGGTATGCGTGAGCAATTCCGCAACCTAAAGCAGGGCTCTATGACTGTCTACCAGTATAATGTCAAGTTCCAAAACCTTGCCCGCTATGCTAAGCAAGACATTCCGGATGCCAAGAGCAAGATCTATCAGTTCCGTGGAGGTCTCAAAGATGAACTTCAACTTGCTCTCACCTTGTTCGAGCCCGATGAGTTCGACAAATTCTATAACATGGCGCTCAAGCAAGAGGCAGCCCAGCTCAAGATGGAGGCTTCTAAAAAGAGGATTCGAGATGCCGTTCACTCCTCCTCATCTTCTCAAGTCGTCGCGAAGCAACAAAATTTTTGGCTTCCTCCTCCTCCAGTGATTCGAGCTCCCTACAACAACTCCAACAGCAACAAGAACTCTAGTGGTCGTGGTTTCTCCCACCCACCCAACCCGAGCAACCAGTCGAGGAATCAGTTTTAGTCTCAAGGTTCCAAGTCAAGTGGTTCTCATTTCCGTCCTCTCTCAGAAGTGACTTGCAACAAGTGCACTCAGAAAGGTCACTATGCTAACAAGTGCCCCAACCCGAAGCGCCTTCCACCTCCTCCACCTGTCAGTACAGCTCTTGTCAAGCACATTCCCAAGCAAGCAAGGGTCAATCTGATGAATGCAGCGCAAGCGGAGAATTCTTCTGATGTGATTTTGGGTAACCTCTCAGTTAATTCTTTTCCTGCAAAAGTGTTGTTTGATTCGGGTGCTTCATGTTCCTTCATGTCATCTCCATTTGCATCCAAGCACAACATTGTCACCAAAAATTTGCCTCAAAGGTTGCAAGTTATTTCTCCGGGGAGACGTATGACTTCTAATATATTTGCTCCGGATGTTTCTATTCGCATGGGTGATTATCGCTTTCTGGCTAAACCGGTGGTTCTTGGCAATTCCGACATTGACCTCATCCTCGGGATGGATTGGCTTTCTCAGCATGATGCTCACATTGATTGTGCACAGAAGGAAGTCAAGATGAATCATCCTGATGAAGATGTGATTATCTTCGCCTCCAAGGATAACACAATCAGGCTTTTCTCTCTCAATGATAAGGGCGAGATTAATGCCATATCTCAAATTCCGGTGGTAAACGAATACCAAGACGTCTTTCCTGAAGAACTTCCAGGCATGCCTCCACACCGTCAAGTGGAGTTCGTCATCGAACTCGAGCCGGGTACTAAGCCAGCATGTCGGCGTCCGTACAAGCTCTCTCCTGGAGAATTGAAGGAGTTGAAGAAGCAGCTTGATGAACATGAACGTTTGGGTCTGATCAGGCCTAGTACGTCTCCTTGGGATTGTGGTGTCTTATTTGTCAAGAAGAAGGATGGCACGGAGCGCCTCTGCGTCGATTACCGACCATTGAACAAGAAGACAATAAAGAACAAGTATCCACTCCCCAACATCAACGAACTGTTCGAGCAGCTCAAAGGAGCTAAAGTTTTCTCAAAGCTCGATCTCCGAATGGGCTATCACCAAATTCGCATTCGCCAGGAAGATATCCACAAGACTGCCTTCAGAACGAGCTACGGCTCATATGAGTATACAGTCATATATTTTGGTCTCGTCAATGCTCCTCCTACCTTCTCGAGAATGATGCACTACATCTTCAACCCCTACACCGGCGAGTTTGTGCTTGTGTATCTGGATGATATTTTGGTATTTTCCAAGAATGAAGAAGATCACGAAAAGCACTTACGTCTGGTTCTTGACCGACTCCGTGAGCATAAGTTCTATGCCAAGTTCTCCAAGTGCAAATTTTGGCTCGATAAGGTCTTGTATCTGGGCCATATCATCTCAGCTGACGGTATTGCGGTAAACCCCGAGAAAGTTGAAGCAATTGTCAACTGGGAAGCTCCTCAGAACGTCAAGCAACTCCGAAGCTTTCTTGGTCTTGCCAGTTATTGCAGAAGGTTCGTTGAGAACTTCTCCAAGATTGCCAAGCCTCTTTCCAACTTGCTGCAGAAGAATGTCAAATACTTTTGGTCTCCATAGTGTGAAGTGGCATTCAAAACTCTCAAAGAAAAGCTCGTCTCTGCTCCAGTTCTAACTCCTCCAGATGAATCCAAGCCCTATGAAGTATTCTGTGATGCTTCTCTTCAAGGACTTGGTGGTGTGCTTATGCAAGACAAGAGAATTGTGGCATACACTTCTCGTCAGCTGAAGCCAAGCGAGAAGAACTATCCCACACATGATCTTGAACTAGCAGCTGTGGTACATGCTTTGATTACGTGGAGACATCTGTTGTTGGGCAGAAAAGTCGACATCTTCACCGATCACAAGAGCTTGAAGTACATCTTCACACAGCCGAATCTGAACCTCCGCCAGACTCGTTGGGTTGAAATGATCCAAGAGTATGATCCCAGCATTGAATACACTCCTGGCAAGGCGAATGTGATTGCAGATGCTTTGAGCAGAAAGGCATATTGCAACAGCCTTCTTATCAAGCCGTTCCAGCCTGAGCTTTGTGAAGCATTCAGGAAACTCAACCTCCAAGTTGTTCCGCAGGGTTTTCTTGCAAATCTTCAAATTGCTCCTACCTTGGAAGATCAGGTCCGTGAGGCCCAACTCAGTGATGCCATGGTGCAGAAGGTGAAACATGGTATTGCAAAGAGCACTCCAAAATACAAGTGCTATCGCGTTGATGAGAGAGATACCTTGTTCTGTGAGGACAGACTCGTGGTTCCCAAAGGTGATCTCAGGAAGCTCATAATGGAAGAAGCACATGATTCTCTCCTTTCCATTCATCCTGGCAGTTCCAAGATGTATCAAGATCTCAAGCAATCTTACTGGTGGACACGCATGAAAAGGGAGATTGCCCAATTTGTGAATGAATGTGATGTCTGCAGAAGAGTGAAGGCAGAGCATCAACGTCCAGCCGGTCTTCTCCAACCTCTTCCTATTCCCGAGTGGAAATTCGACCACATTGAAATGGATTTCGTCACTGGTTTTCCTAAGTCCAAAAGAGGGAATGATTCTATCTTCGTGGTGATTGACAAGCTTACCAAAGTCGCTCACTTCCTTCCAGTCAAAGAATCCATCAATGCAGCTCAATTGGCAGAATTGTATACTTCCAAAATTGTGTCTTTACATGGCATTCCTCAAGTCATCTCCTCAGACCGTGGAAGTTTGTTCACTTCAAAGTTCTGGGACTCCTTTCAGTCTGCCATGGGCACTAAGATCAGGTTCAGCACTGCTTTTCACCCTCAGACTAGTGGTCAAGTCGAGCGTGTGAATCAGATTCTAGAAGACATGCTCAGAGCCTGTGTCATATCTTTTGGCATGAAATGGGAAGATTGCCTTCCATTTGTCGAGTTCTCTTACAACAACAGCTACCAAGCAAGTGCCGGCAAAGCTCCGTTTGAAATCCTCTATGGCAGAAAGTGCCGTACCCCTCTCAACTGGTCCGAGACAGGAGAACGTCAACTTCTTGGCAATGACTTGATCTCAGAAGCCGAAGAGATGTGCAAAGTCATACGTGAGAATCTCAAGGCCGCTCAGTCGCGTCAGAAGAGCTACTATGACGGCAAGCATCGTGATTTGGCCTTCAACGTTGATGATCACGTTTATCTCCGTGTTTCTCCGATGAAAGGAACCCAAAGATTCGGTATCAAAGGAAAGCTTGCTCCTAGATACGTCGGGCCTTTCAAGATCCTTGGCAAAAGAGGCGACCTAGCCTATCAACTTGAGCTCCCTTCCAACTTCGCCAATGTTCATGATGTGTTTCATGTGTCTCAACTCCGCAAGTGCTTCAAGGCACCTGAACGCATGATTCCGTTTGAAGAGATTGATCTTCAACAAGATTTGTCCTACCGAGAGCATCCTGTTGCTATTCTCGAAGAAACCGAGCGCAAGACCCGCAACAAGTCCATCAAATTCTTGAAGGTCAAGTGGTCACAACATACCGACCGAGAAGCTACGTGGGAACGAGAAGATCATCTTCGTTCCGAGTACCCTTCCTTTTTCCAGTCCTAGATCTCGGGACGAGATCTTTTTGTAGTAGAGGAGAGTTTGTAATGCCCCGGATGTAATACTTTCCCTTTTGGGCATATAATATATCTCTGGCTTCATCTGTTCCATTCCGGGTTCTTTGTCTTTCGAGTTTTCGTCGTTTTGTTGTGTGCGTGTGTGGCATTCATTCATATCATGTAGTCATGTGCATCGCATTGCATTTGTGTTGTCGTTTGCATCCGGTTCCACGCGTTCCTTCCCGTTGTCCGTTTCGCGTTCCGGAGCTCTCTCACGTGTCCGTGGCGTCCCCGAGGCCTACTTTGGTGTTTGGCCGTGTAACGTTACCGGTTTAGCGCGAAACTTCTCGTGTGTTGTTGTTTTGGTGTGTGTAACCCGCCTGTCAAATCTCGTCGCGTTTGGAATTCGTTTGGTGCTCCAACAGTTATTCTCGTGGGCTAAAAGTGCCTCCACTTTGAGGCCCAAGACACCCCTCCAACAGCCCACCAAACCAACCCAAACCACTCCCTTCATCTAGGCCATCCAATTCTGATCGCGTGGCCGAAAACCACACCTCATTTGGACAACCCTAGCTCCCTGTGCCTATATATTTGTCCACTTCCCCCAATTTTGCCCCAAATCAAGGAAACCCTAGCCCCCATCTTCTTCTTCCTCCAGCCACCCCCACCTTGCCGGAGATTTTGCCGGAATCTCGCCGGAGCTCCACCGCGGCCACCTTCCAGCCACCTCGGGACCCTCTCCGCCGGCGCCGCCGCCCTCCGCCGCCGGCCGGCGCCGCCACCTCGCCGGCCGAGCCTCCATCCGCCGGCCTCGCCGCCCCGGTTCCCCACTCGCCGCGCCGTCGCCAGGCTCGAAGGAGCATCGTCGCCGCCGCTGGGATCGAGGGGAGAGGAGCTCCCCCGATCCGATCGGATCCCGCCTGGGCCGCCTGCGCGCTTGGGTCCCTCCGCCGGCCCGAGCCGTGCCAAGGCCACGTGGGCCGCGGCCCAATCGCCCAGCAGCCGCCGTTCCTGGCGCTCGAGGCAAGGCGCCCGAGCCCTCGAAGCTCCCCGAGCCGAGGCCCAGGTCTCCGCCCTCGCCAGGCCGCGTGGGCCGGTTCCAACGCCAGCGCCGGCCACTCCAGCGCCCGGGGGCCCGTTCGCTCCTTCCCCCGCGGGCCGATCCGCGAAGGCCCGAGCCGATCCGCACCGACCCCGACCCGATCCGCGGATTTTCAGCCCGTTTGACTTATTCCAGATCTGAGGTTGCCCCCAAAATCCTCTAAGCCCCTAAGATATTTTGTTGCTGATGCTATTTTCAAACGTGGATAACTTTGTGTGTGATGCTCCGATTTGAGTGAATGAGATGTCCAGATGTTCGTGGAGACATGCACTACATTTCATTCCATTATGCCATACATGTTTGAGTTCATCTAGGTGCTTAAAATTCTGTTGCAAGAGTGCATCGTGATAAAAACTGCTGTTAGTGTTGTTTTTCATGCCATCTTTGCATAGTGATAACTTGGTGCTCGTTTATCCGAATGATGCAAATGACATGTCCACGTGTTCGTCTTGTCATGATCTACATGATGATTGCTTAGACTTGCATGATAGATTTAATCTTGCCATGTTTATCTCCGTTGCAAAGTGCTATGTGGCTGTTAAGTTTTTAAGCTTGTTATGAAATGCCAACTTGAGGAGCTCATTGCTATCGTTGTGTTTATCTCCATGATGCATGCTTAGGTGTTTTGGAATCACCATCATATGTATTTTGATGTGGTGCTTACCACTTGCCATGTTTAGTTTTGAGGTGACTTAAACTTGCTCTCAAAGATGCCATGATGAAACTGCTGTTTTAACACTTAGTGAAATTTCACTAAGTCTGGAATCTGTAATTTCCAGATGCCATGTTTGCTTGTTGTTCTAGGCCAATCCATGATAGTTTTGGGGTGACTCTTGATGTTTCCTTGCTGTACATATTGTTGGCTATCCATTCATGCTCTCACATGCTTATTTGAGTGGCTGTAGCATATTTAACTTTTGCTACAAAGTTGCAACAAATTACTGCTGTCAGGATTTTGTTGTCAAGTTCAATATGTCATAGCTTGTTGCTATTGATCCGTGGCTCCTTTGGGGGTGCACCAATGGACTTATTTGCTGTAGGATATGTCTAGTTTATGTTCATGCTCTTTGCCATTCTGTTTGAGTGTTGTAGCTTATTTATCTAGTGCTCCGAAGTTTCTATGTGGCTGTAGTTTTCAGCTTGTGCATGTTTATTGTTTCGGGCATAACTTTTAGCCCGTAGCTCCGTTTTGAGCAAGTCTTATATGAAACTTGATTGATTTTTTGTGTAGATTCATAATATCCTATTGTTATCATGTTTTGAAGCATTTTGCTTGAGTGCAATTTTCCATGCTCCTTGTGCTCCCATAGTGCATAAGTCATGCATCCATCATTTTTGTGTGCGCATTGCATCTTGTTGATTCGTGCCTTGTGTGGTTGTGTTGATTAGAGCCGGAAGCTGAGACCGAGTACGAGTACGAACACGAGGTTACTACCGAGGTTGAGCACGAGGACCCCTCTTACGATCCTATCGACAACTCTTCAGGCAAGATGACCGAACCCCGATAACATTACTATCTTTGCCTATTGCTAGAGTATCGCTCTATAGTTTTGCCTCGATGCCCATGTCTTTCCTGTCAGCCTCCTATTTGTAACCATGAACCTGTTTAACCACCCTACCTATGCAAACCCTTGAATGGCTAAGTACGCTTCGCTCAGCCCCTCTTATAGCATTGTTAGTTGCAGGTGAAGATTGAAGATGCTTGCTTCATGTTGAAGTTTGTTGGGTTATATCACACTATATAACTGCTTAAAATGAAATCACCTATATATTGGCAATGGGTGGAAGGCTAAGCCTTTTGCTTGGTGTTTTGTTCCACTCATGCCGCTAGGAACCGTATAAACCGGTGTTATGTTCCTTGATTATGCGTTCCTCACACGGTTGGGGTTATGGGGCCCCCTCGATAAACCGCTAAGTGCTAAGTCTTTTCCAGCAAGTCCCAACATTGGTACTATTTGCCTAATAACTAATAAACTTGCATAGAGAGTAATTAACCCTCTTTCTTAATCAACAACCCCGGGCCAGTGCTCCACATGAGTGTTGGTCCGAAACGGGGAGCCTGCGGGGCCACCACGAGGAAACTCGAGGTTTGGTAAAAACCCGTAGCTTCGCCCATCCGGTCGTGGCCTGAGACTAGATACGCACGGCTATTGTCAGGGTGTCGGCACGCCGGGAGGATTTGCTGGATTAGCCTTACCTTAGTTCAGAGTATCTTGAGCACGGGATTCCGAGAATACTCGGGTCTTCCCACCTTGGAGTTGCGACTCCGCGGATCGTGGGCTTGTCATGGGCCAAGTTGGAACACCCCTGCAGGGTTATGATCTTTCGAAAGCCGTGCCCGCGGTTATGTGGCAGATGGGAGCTTGTTAATATCCGGTTGTAGAAAACTTGACACCATGTTCCAATACACTACCAGCGTGTGTACCGTGACTGTCATTTTCCGAAAGGGTTTCGGGAGATGAACACGGTGGGGTTATGTTTGACTGGCTTTAGTTAGGATCACTTCGTGATCATCTCTCGACCGAGGCACCTTCTCTTCTCGCTCTCGTAAACGTAAGCTAGGCTAGTGCTGCTGCAACCACTTTCTTATTCTTTCTTCAGCCTTGTTCCACACCCAAGGCTTAAATAGTCGTGTTACCCGGGAACGGGATTGCTGAGTCCTCTGTGGCTCACAGTTACTTCACCACACCAGATGCAGGTCCGATGGTGAGTTACCCAGGCGATGGCACTGAGCTAGACTGGGAGTACGACGAGGAGCGTAGCCGTTACTATGTTCGTTATCCCGATGATCAGTAGTGGAACTTCTACTAGGATTCGATCCGACCTGTGGATTTAAATTATGTTTGGTATCTTGTCATTTGAATTTTACCCTTAGATGGGCTGTGATGTTCATTTGTATGATGTTTGAAACATGTAATGAATTTGGGTTACGTGGCGAGTGTAAGCCAACTATTTTATGTTTTCCATCCCCATCTTTTACATGAGTTGTGCAAAGATACCAAACTTGCGATCATTCCAGCATGGGGTTATGCCTCTAAGTCGTGCCTCGACACGTAGGAGATATAGTCCCATCCTGGGCATTACACATGTGGCCCGCCTCCACTTATTCCTGCACCCATACTCTTCTTCTTCCTCCCAAAAAAATCACGAACCAGCTCAAGCACGAGTTCTAGATCATCTTGCTGCCATTTTCGATCTCCTTGCTCAAAGCACCATTCACCAAACTATTTGGGGAGATTGTTCCTTGGTATGTGACTCCTCCATTGGTCCAATTAGTTTTTGTTCTAGTGCTTTATTTATTGCAAATTTTTGCTGCTGTGGTGACCTTGTTCTTGAGCTTGCATGTCAAATTTCTTTGGTCCCAAGTAGTTCTAATGCACGATATAGTCTCTAGGCACTAGTAGGAGTTGTTGCTATCAATCTTGTTGAGTTTGGTTAACTTTTATTTTGAGTTACTAAAAATTTCAGAAAAAATGCATAGGAAAAACTTCCAAGGCGGTTCTTCAAGGAAGCAAGAACCGAGGCTCGCGTTTCGTGAGCCGGATGATGAACTACCGAGGGATGCTGACGTGCGGCCTTGTGAATGGCCGTCTGATGACTTTATGGATCAGGTTGGCATTAAGGATGAATTTTACGCATATGTGCGCAACGCTGACCTCGAGGGCTTCATACAAAATAAGTGCCCTCAATACCGTGACTTAACTGACACCTTTGTGAGAAGGTTTAAATTTTCATCTACACGCAATTCTCACACTGTCCTGTTTGACCTTTATGATAAATCTTACACCATGGACTTAGAGGATTTTAATGATGCTTGTAAGCTCCCACAATGGGGCAGTATGAGTGATCCTCGCAAATCTGAATTTAGAGATTTCCTTGCTAGTATCACTGTGGGGGAATCTAGAGAAATTACGCAGGCTACCATAGGGAGCATTCATTTTCCTGCTATTCATTACTTTGCTCTCTTTATTGGTAGATGCATAAATGGTAAGGATGAGGCTTGCCACATGTGTGTCCCTGATCTTAGTGTTCTCAAGAGTGTTGTATTAGGTGATAGACAATATAACTTGGGAGCCATTGTTGCACGTAGGCTACACCATAATGGTTTGCATGGAGATTTATTTGGTGGGATTTATGCTACTCGCATAGCCCGCCGTCTTGGTGTGCCTGTGCATGAGAATGATGATCCTTTACCGCCTGCTTATTTGGATTGCCATGCTATGACTAGTCACCGGTTTATACAGAGGGATGATCAATCCCTCAAATATCGACTAATCTTTAACATGCTAGTTTACTTTCTTTGCTAGTTTACTTTCTTTGCTAGTAGTAGTAATTAAAAGAGAACCCAAAAAGATTTCTCGTTCTTCTTTTGCGTGTTGGGAGCTTTCACGTGTAAATAGTTTCTTTTCTTTTCTAGGGTTAAGAGTAGAATACCATGATTGAAAATGCTTAGTGGCTCTCATATGCTTTAATGTTGATTTAACCTTGAGCCATATTACCTTGTCTTCTCTCTTGTATTAAATGCCTGCAGATTCCAACTTAGTCCGTGCACTATTATTACTATCCAGACCATTCGGTCGTGCGAGTGAAAGGCAATAAGGATGATATATGATGAACTAATTGAGATGAGAAAAGCTGGTATGAACTCGACCTCTCTTGTTTTTGTAAATATGATAGTTCATCGTTCCTGATTCAGCCTGTTATGAATGAAACATGTTTGCAATCACAATTAGAGATCATAGCTGCTTATGCCATGCTTAATTAGCTGAGAGTTTATAATGGTCTATCTTGCGTGCCAACATGATATTAAAATGGTTGTGATGTGGTATGATGGGGTGGTATCCTCCTTTGAACAATTTAAGTGATTTGACTTGGCACATGTTCACGCATGTAGTTGAAACAAAATCAACATAGCCTCCACGATATTTATGTTCATGGTGATTTATATCCTACTCATGCTTGCATTCATTGTTGATTAATTTTAATGCATGTTCATGACCGTTGTTGCTCTCTAGCTAGTCGCTTCCCAGTCTCTTTCTAGCCTTCACATGTACTAAGTGGGAATATTGCTTGTGCATCCACTTCCATAAATCCAAAAGTTATTCCACATGACTCCACCATACCTTCCTATATGCGGTATTTACCCGCCGTTCCAAATAAATTTGTATGTGCCAAACTCTCAACCTTCAAATGAAATTCTGTTTTGTATGCTCGAACAGCTCATGTATCATCTAGGGCTGTCTATATCTTCCATGCTAGGTGGGTTATTCTCACGATGAGTGGACTCCGCTCATCATTCTTGAGAAAATGGCTGGTAATCGGGATGCCCAGTCCCATGCGCAAATCATAATAATTAAACAAAACTTCCCCAGGGCTGTTGCTTGTTTGGACGGTACCCCGTGGATTCGGATGGTCGTGGAGTGTGCTTGTTGGTGGTTGGGGGAGTATAAACTTTACCATTCTGTTTGGGAACCGCCTATAATGTGCATCGCATGAAAGATATTGAGATTCTTGGTTGTTATGTTGACAATGAAAGTATACCGCTCAAAATGTTATTCATCACTATTTAAAAATCGAGCTCTGGCACCTCCACAAATCCCTGCTTCCCTCTGCGAAGGTCCTATCTATTTACTTTTATGCAGAGTCATCATCCTCTTATCTAAGAGCACCAGTAGGAGAGCACCTTTGTCATTTGCATGTATTACTATTAATTTTCATTGAGTATGATCATGAATGGATCTCTTTTGCCATGAATCACAATGTCTAGTCAGTCCATGATCTTTAAAGGTGCTCTGCATTTATGTTTTGCGGTCTCAGAAATGGCTAGCGAGATACCATCTTGTTATATCATATCATGATTGTTTTGAGAAAGTGTTGTCATCCGAGGTTTTATTATAGCTCGCTAGTTTATTATGTCATTGATGTGAGTAGACTTGAGACCTGAAAGTTATTGTGAATGTGGTTAGTTCATAACCTTGCTGAAAACCTGAATGTTGGCTTACATATTTACAACAACAAGAGCAAACAGAGTTTGTCAAAGTTTTTCTTTATCACTTTCAGTTTATCAACTGAATTGCTTGAGGACAAGCAAAGGTTTAAGCTTGGGGGAGTTGATACGTCTCCAACGTATCTACTTTCCAAACCCTTTTGCCCTTGTTTTGGACTCTAACTTGCATGATTTGAATGGAACTAACCCGGACTAACGTTGTTTTCAGCAGAATTGCCATGGTGTTGTTTTTGTGCAGAAATAAAAAGTTCTCGGAATGACCTGAAAATCCACGGAGAATTATTGGAAAATATAAAAAATACCTGCAAGAAGATCCAGACCAGGGGCCCACACCCTGTCCACGAGGGTGGGGGGCGCACCCCCTCTAGGGCGCGCCCCTGCCTCGTGGGCCCCCTGGTGCTCCACCGACGTATCCCCAGATCCTATATATTCACTTTCGGGGAGGAAAAAATCAGGGAGGAAGAATTATCGCGTTTTACGATACGGAGCCGCCGCCAAGCCCTAATCTCTCTCGGGAGGGCTGATCTGGAGTCCGTTCGGGGCTCCAGAGAGTGGAAATCGTCGCCATCGTCATCATCAACCTTGCTCCATCACAATTCCATGATGCTCACCGCCGTGCGTGAGTAATTCCATGGTAGGCTTGCTGGACGGTGATGGGTTGGATGGGATCTATCATGTAATCAAGTTAGTTTTGTTAGGGTTTGATCCCTAGTATCCACTATGTTCTGAGATTGATGTTGCTATGACTTTGCTATGCTCAATGCTTGTCACTAGGGCCCGAATGCAATGATTTCAGATCTGAACCTATTATGTTTTCATGAATATATGTGTGTTCTTGACCCTGTCTTGCAAGTCTATAGTCACCTACTATGTTTTATGATCCGACAACCCTGAAGTGACAATAATCGGGATCACTCTGGGTCATGACCGTAGTTTGAGGAGTTCATGTATTAACTATGTGTTAATGCTTTGGTCCGGTACTCTATTAAAAGGAGGCCTTAATATCCCTTAGTTTCCAATAGGACCCCGCTGCCACGGGAGGGTAGGACAAAAGATGTCATGCAAGTTCTTTTCCATAAGAACGTATGACTATATTCGGAATACATGCCTACATTACATTGATGAACTGGAGCTAGTTCTTTGTCACCCTAGGTTATAACTTCTACATGATGAATTGCATCCGACATTTCCTATCACCGATCCAATGCCTATGAGCTTTTCCCATATTGCTAGTTGCTTATTTACTTTTCCGTTGCCACTATTACGAAAACTACAAAAACATTACCGTTACTTTTATTGCCGCTACCGCCACTATCATATTACTTTGCTACTGAACTATCTTGCTGCAGATACTAAGTTTCCAGGTGTGGTTGAATTGACAACTCAGCTGCTAATACTTAAGAGTATTCTTTGGCTCCCCTTGTGTTGAATCAATAAATTTGGGTTGAATACTTTACCCTCGAAAACTGTTGCGATCCCCTACACTTGTGGGTTATCACTTATACACATGAGCTTAGTAGTAGCGCTGGAAAATAGTCATCACTGCTGCTAGTTAGCAATAGCGCTGCTCAAGAGAAGCGCTGCTAGTAAGTCTATAGCAGTAGTCCTGGATAACAAAAATGTGCTACTACTATATGGGACCAGACGAGGCCACTGACGGTAGCTTTAGTACCAGCGCTGTACAAAATCAAGCACTACTACTAACAGTTTAGTAGTAGCGCTGTATTTTACTGCGTCGCTACTGCTAATGGGTCCCACTTAGTAGTAGCGTTTTTCCAGGAAAGCGCAACTACTAAGTACCGTAGCAGGAGCGCGCTTTGGTAAGCAGCGCTACTGCTAGTTGCGGCTGGTGCCACCTTTTCACCCCTCCCCTCCTCTCCCCCAATTTGCCCTCTATATCCCCCTCCTTTCCCCTCTCTACTCTCCACCATTATTCCTCTTCTTCTCTCTTCCTCCTACCTCCCTTCTCTCCTCATTACTGTCCCCCTCCACCATAACTCTCCTCCATAAATGGCCTGTCTCACATCTCTCTTTCTCCTACCTCTCTTCCTCTCCCCATTAATGCCCCCTCCACCATAACTCCCTCTCCATTAGTTAGCTAGCTAGATTCACCTCTCCTCCCCAACAACTAAATCTAGCCAGCTATTTAGCCATCCATGCGTGCTCTCTCGATCGGTCTCTCTCATCATCTAATTAATGGCGTGCTCTCTCGATCGGTCTCTCTTGGGAGATATATAGGTGAGTAAAAAGTTGTTCATTTCAAGAATGGGAATATGTGTGTGAATGAGAATATGTGTGTTTGGGATATATGGAGAGATTTGTGTGAGTGACATGCCCTCGAGTTGCTTATGTTTTGCCGAAATGTCAATTTATTTCTGTTTCGGTGAATTTCGAGCAAACTCAATATGTCCTATTTTTAGGCAAGGTCATGCCAAAATTTTATATGACTTTGAAGCATACATGCATTATTTATTTTATAACCCTTTTCCTTGTTATACCGTGCAGTCGGTCATGAAGGTGAGTGGATGGAACGTGGAGCAGTACATGCAATCCGCGGTGATGGACATGTACGCAAATAATCAGACCAGGATTAGATGTCCGTGTGCAAGATGCAAGGAAGGAGTCCTTTTGGACCCTTTTGACCGTGGCACTTTGAAGGCGCACCTGCTGATGAATGGTTTCATGGATAAGTGAAGAAGATGATGATGATGAGGACGTCCACATGGCATGGAATAACGACATGGGGCTCGATGAAGAGATGACCGATCGACACAATGATGGCACCGGACATGGCGGCGAGGAAGAGTCTGGAAATGATGGCAGCGGAGAAGATTCCGGACACGGCGAAGAAGACTCCGGACATGGCGGAGAAGAGGCGGCGGTCACGCTGTAGTCTTCAATGGTACTAAGTGTAGTCGTGCAGGACCCTCATGTTCGAGACCTCCTTCGCAAGAGTACGACTAGCGAGAGAGCTGCTTCTGGAGAGGAGGCCAATCCGGCGCAACTTGAAGTAGACTCGAAGACTCCATTATATCATGGTTGCGATCCCGAGGTGACCCGCTTGAGTTTCACGCTCGAACTTCTAAAGACGAAGGCCAAAAACAAATGGACAGACAAAAGCCTTGATGAGCATTTGAAGTATCTACATAATAAAGTTCTTCCCGCGGGGAACCTGTGTCCTACTAGTGTCGAGGAGGCCAAGAAAATTGTTTTCCCTTTTGATTTGCTGCACATTAGGTACCACGCATGCATCAACGATTGCATCATTTATCGAGGGGAGCACATGGAAAAAACCAGTTGCCCAGTGTGCAATGCTTCTCGATACAAGAAGGCAGGAAAGAAAGCTCCTCAGAAAGTTGTATGGTACTTTCCGATCACTCCCCGTCTGCAGCGGTATTTCGTAGATCCTAAGGAAGCAAAGCTCATGCGCTGGCACGCGGAGAGGAAGAAGCCCGACGATGGAGATGATCCGAAGTTGAGGCACCTCGTAGATGGTAGCCAGTGGAGAGCATTCAACGCCCTATATGGATTTGCTGCAGAAGATCCAAGGAACATCGTGCTTGGTGCGAGTACCGATGGCATGAACCCGTTTGGAAACCAGAACACCAACCACAGCACATGGCCCGTGTTTGTATGGATGTACAACCTCCCCCCATGGAAGTGCATGAAGACAAAGTACGTACACATGAGCATGCTAATTCAAGGGCTGAAACAACCGGGAAATAGTATTAACCTCTATATGGGGCTTCTGCAAGAGGAGCTAGACACGTTATGGAAAACACCGGAATGGACATGGGACACCAGCAAAGGAGAGTATTTCCATATGAGAGTCATGATGATGACGACGGTGCACGACTATCTCAGTTATGGGTACACCTCAGGCCAGGTGTGCCACGGATACCGCGGATGCACGAGGTGCATGGATGATACAACGTCTCAGCAGCTTACGTCAACGAAAGATGGTGGGTCCGGGAAAATCGTGTACATGGGGCATCGTAGATGGCTCGAGAAGGATGACATGTGGAGAAAGCGTGGAGATCTATTCAATGGGTTGGCTGAGCTTCGAGTACCTCCACATAAGAGGAGCGGCGCCGAAATCGACAAGCTATTGAGAAACTGGGAACAATGCCCCGCAACAGGAAAGATCAAAAAGGCGCTAGAGCCGCTGCTGAAGGTATGGAAAATGAGGTCTGTTTTCTGGGACTTGGAGTACTGGCCCAATCACGACACGCCTCATTGCCTTGATCAAATGCAAATCATGAAGAATGTCCTCAAGAGCTTGCTTGGCACACTGATGAACATGCCGGAGAAGCCCAAGGATGGGCCGAAGGCAAGGAAAGACATGGAAGATTTGAATATCAGGAAAGATCTCCACCGTAAAAAGTCGACGGAGGAGACAGAGACAAAGACACAGGAGGGGAAAGGGGCAGATAAGTCAACAAGAAGGAGGAGAATTATTGCCCCCTTCTTGCTTCGCCTTAAGTGCGAAGGAGATCGATCAATTCATCAAGTGCCTTATGGGAATCAAAGTCAGTTCCGGTTACTATGGGAAGATAAGCAGATTTCTAGACCCCAAAAAGAAATGGTTCAGCGGGATGAAGTCTCATGACTGTCACGTGATGATGATGCAGATACTCCCAGTTGCCATTAGAGGGATAATGGAGAAGCACGTCCGTGACACGCTTACTAGTCTCAGCAACTTCTTTGGCATTATCTCCCGAAAGTCCATAAGTGTGAAGCAGCTCCGAAGGCTACAGGAAGAGATCATTGTCATACTATGTGAGCTTGAGATGTACTTCCCGCCCGCGTTCTTTGACGTCATGGTTCATCTGTGTGTCCACATCGTGGATGGCATCATCGACCTCGGGCCGACATTCCTTCACAACATGATGCCATTCGAGAGGATGAATGGGGTCATCAAAGGATTCGTTCATAACATGTCCCATCCCGAAGGGAGCATCGTCCAGGGGTATCTGACGCATGAGTGTGTCTCCTTTTGCGAGAATTATATAGGCGTCGGAGACCCTGTTGTTGGTTTGCCCGTCAAGAAGCACGATGGGAAGCTCGAAGGAGATGGTCACAACAATGGCCAGAGGGAATTGCACGTGGACTACTCGGATCGACGGAACGACTTTGAGAGGGCTAACTTATTAGTGCTACAACACCTTTATGTGGTAGATGATTATGTGGCACGGCACAAAGAAAGCATCACAAAGAAGTACCGTGATAAGGGGATGCTCAAGACGGACGACGAAGTTACTGTAGAGCACAATGCCACTTTCTTGCGTTGGTTCAAAGAGCAAGTTCTTGAAAATCCCCTGGAATAGGGCAGTTCAGACGAATTGCTCATACACGCCTTAGCACATGGCCCTGCGCCCAAGCTCGCGACCTATCAGTCCTATGATATCAATGGGTACACGTTCTACATGGGGGCCAAAGACATGGACAGTGATTACCAGAACTCCGGGGTGACAATTCAATGCGTGACCACGCCAACGGCATAACTGAAAGATTCTACGGAAAGGTCGAAAAGATCTAGGAGCTTGACTATGCTGGAATGCATGATGCGACAATGTTCCGTGTCATATGGGCTAAGAACATCAAGAAAAAGGATTACACGCACGTAAAGAGTGTTCTCGATAGTGCCCTGTTTAACTTCAGCCTGTCTGGTGGATATATCAAGGTGAGAAGGCACATGAAGAACAGGCTAGTTTTCCGCCATAAGACCGACATCTGCTGCATCCAGCAACCGCACACCAGTCAGGCTAATGGATTCTACCTCATGCATCACCTGCTCGAGTACAGAAGGGATAATCAACGCCTTCACATGTCACCTACTACCGAAGATGCCGAGATTTTCACCTGGGCCACAAGCATAGGAAAGACACCGAATCATCGAATCCGAGCTGAGTTTTATCACGTCCAGTGTGAACTTGCCCAAGTGATGATGAAGCGGGTCCTCGAACCAATAGGGATGTTCTACCATGGGCCAACAATGACGCGGGATGATGTCCGAGCACTACTACTTACTCAGCGTCTGACCTTAAGCCTTTCACGAAGTTCGGGTGCTTCCTCCCTGACTATGAAGATTGGACCACCGACATGGAGGACTGATCGCTCTAGTTAATTAGTTTGGGTATGAGGAACTTCGTCACTTATGTTTACTATAAGTTGCTCGTATTTTGCTAATTATGCCTCTTTGTTTTCTTAAGTACATTATGTTGCATATTATCGTTTAATTGATCAACTGTCGATGAAGGTACATAGAACAGAGATAGCGAAGGACTGCTACGTCATGTTCGTTGGGAGGGTTCGAGGAGTCTACGACAACTGGCCAGACACTCAGGCACAAGTGGACAAGTACTCGGGTGCTAGCCACAGAGGGTTCGACAGCAGAGCCTAAGCAGAAAGTAGTTACTTGAGGTGGACACTATCGGATTCAGGGCTCCGCAAAACCCGTTAAGTTTGAACACAGGGGCGTGAACGAAGATCTCTCCCACTCACGTCTACCTAGCGCCTCGCTCTCGTCTCGGTGGAAGGATTCAAGCAATCAACAAACAAACACACAAGAGTTTATCCAGGTTCGGGCCACCGCGAGGTGTAAGACCCTACTTCCTGCTTAGGTGGATTGGCTCCGGGTGAGCTAGAGTATGAACTGGTACAGGGGTTCCTGAGCTCAAGAGGGTCGGGAGGCTAGTGTTCTTGCTCCTTGTGCAGTGGTCAAGTATGTGTGTCGATCATTCCCCCCTTTGTAGTGGAGGTCCTAGCTACTTATATAGGCGGCCACGGTCCTCTTCCCCTGAAATGTTTAGGCGGGAAGGGATTCCACAATGGCCTTTTTTGAGCGGGAACACAAGGACGTTCCTGCCTTGACAAAAGCAGTCTTCGCCTGCAAAAGGATCAGGCGGTGACACTATGGTGGGCTCGACGGTGACATCCCCCTTATCGTCCTTGCGGTCTTCGGTCTCGTTGCACCAATGAGGAAACCTTTGCCCCGCTCCTCGGGAACTTGCGGCTGCACTGTCCCCCTTGCACCCAAATGGTAACTGCACCGCTGGCAGGCGCTGGCACCCGCTGGCGTGGTGCATCACTGCTGACATCACTACCTCCTCCTGAGGCAGGATTGGCCTTGGGTTCTCCGCCCCTCCGGAGCACCTTATCGAGGCTTCTCCTGAGGGGGTCTTGGCGTTGTTCTCCTCGCGAGGCCTGGCCCCTCGCGAGGGTCTTGGGCAGCTGGTCGATCAGCTGGGCCATACCAGGCCGCTTGTAGGAGCGCGTCGCGGCCCGCAGACAGGCAAGTCTGGGTACCCCGGTTCCCAGTACGCCGATAGTAGCCCCCGGGCCCACGACGCGCGCGGAGTTGGCTTCGGGGCGAAGCCTTAGTCGAGGACGAAGCGCCGCTGGCCCCAAAGGCTGCGGCCAGGCTGGCGTGCGACGGTTGGATGGGACGTGGGCGGCCCCGCCTGCCATGCAGTCTTGGTAGTTGTGCGCCTTGCTAGTCGCACGACCGGTAGGGCTTCTCGCTGCCGCTTCTGCTTCCTTCTTCCCAATCGCCCCCCTTCTCTGTTTGCCTTCTCTGCCCTCTCCTGCTTGCCGCCATGCCGCATGGGGCGAAGAAGAGAGGAGACGGCGAGGCTGCCGCGTCGTCGCCGGTGCTCGAACCGGCGCTCGGTTGCTCCGCCATAGTGAACCAGGAGGGTCTGGACAAGGTGCGCCGCGCCTTGGCTGACGCAACTAACAAGTGGGGACCGACCCGCATCTGGCTCGCCTCTTGGCCGGTGAGGGAGCTTGGCGCCAACGACATCCAACTTCATCTTTATGCTATCTTCGGGGGTCTCGTCCCCCCTTTCTCTGCTTTCTTCTACGCAGTGCTCACGCATTACCAGATTCGGGCGTTACACTTGGACCCTGGGTCCATCGTCCTTCTTTCCGGCTTTGCGTTCCTATGTGAGCCTTTCGTTGGCATTTCCCCTTCCGTGGTCTTGCTCCGTCACTTCTTCACCCTCTCCTTGGTTGACGGGAGGCAGCGCTCGGGGTGCGTGTCGTTGCACGTGGTGGAGGCGACTACTGCCTCCGGGATTGATTTCTCGCTTCGTCCTGCCACCGACAGGTTCCGCCGGCAATGGGTGTTCGTCGACACCGTCGAGTACAGCCCCCAATTTCACCTTCCCGATGCACCGGCGGTGCCGCACTCTGGTTGGAGGCACGAAGCCCTCTCGGATCCTCGGGCAGAGCCTATGATGCGTCGCCTGGCCAACTTGAGGAAGAGCGGGTTGACCCTGGCGATGGTGGTGAGGGACTTCCTTGTCCTCAGTGTCGCCCCTCTCCAACGCCATTCCAACCCGATGTGGGTTCTTGATGATCGCGCGCGTCTTCAGCGGGAGCAGCTCCCTCCTGACACGATCCAGGGGCTGATGCGGCTGCTTGTTGGTAAAGTGCCCGAGACTCTCCCTCGTTCCGCGGTTCCCTTGTACTTAGCTCCAAAAGCCGGAAGGGCCCTGGCTGACAGGATGCCCCGCTTCGATGCGTGGGGGCTGGTCCCAGGAGGCACCCCCAATCCTCGCGACGATTCCTTGGTGGTATCCGGGCCTGCAAGCCCGTCTTTCCTTTCTGGGGCAGACGCATCTGGCGGAGCCCCTGGCCTGGGTTCGGCCCCATCCTTGGAGTGAATGGACGAAGCGCCGCCGCCGGGGTTGGTGGAGGTGGTGGGGAGCACTGAGGCGCCGCCTGTTCCTGAAACAGCCGAGGCGGAGGTGCAGTGGCCTCTGGCCGAGGCGAGTTCGGGAAGCGCCACCTCAGGGAGTGAGGCGCCGGCTGCGGGCGCCTGCTCCGGCCTTGCTCCGGGACTAGGCATACCTACCTCAGGCAGCCTCCCGTCGTCCTTCGCGACGCTAGGCAAGAGGCGGGGGCTGAGGAGCGTCTTTGGTCCTGCTCCGAGGGCCTTGAAGATGATGAAGCTGACTGTACCAAGCAGGTGCATGTGCTTTGGTTCTCCCCGTCTCTTTTAGTGCGGTTCCGCTGACCTCTTGATCTGCAGGGTCTCTTCTGCTTCATCCGCGAGTCACCCGGCGAGGCCCGCGGGAGCTTCTGCCTGCATTCCTTCTCCGGACCAAGTCGGGCCTTCAGGAGGCCATGCGCGGGCCCTCGAAGTCGTGCCTGGGTCTTATCACGCAGGTCGTGTCCCCAGCCCCCAAGCGTCCTTGGGGCTAGGCAGCTCTTGGTACATCAAGAGCCCGCTCCATGCTCTGGGTCCTGTCTCCACCATGGGTCAGCCATCCCTTGAGGCGGCTCAAGCAGCTGTCCGTCCGTCAAGGCCATACCTGCTCCCAGCGCCGGAGGTGCCGCACGCCTCCGGAACTAGCTCTGAGGTACACGGTGAACCCGTGGAAGAGGGGGAGCCCCCTTTGGGCGACACGGGTGTCGGGGATAAGCCCGGTCGTCTTCTGGAACTTGCAGTGCGCCGGAGTGTGGTCCGCCATGGCCTTGTGCGGGAGGCGTCGGACGTCCTGAAGCGTCTCGAGGTTGAGGTTGATGAGCGCGTCGAGGCCGAGGGTCTGCACCTGGCGAGGGGTTGGCGCCAGCTGAGGGCCGCCGTCAACCTAAGCCAGATGCAGCACGACACTGCCCCGAGGAAGGCGGAGGCGTCGGTCGCCGTGGCTCAGGAGGCTTGCGATCGTGCCCTGAAGGAGGCCCGAGACGCCGAGCGCCGCTGTGCGGCCGCGGAGGAGCGTGAGCGCGAGCTCGAAGCTTCAAACGCCGCGCATGAGCGCCAGGTTCGTGCCCGAAGGGTTGCCCATGCTGCACCTGTGGCTGACGATGATAGTCCCACTGGCCTCTCGACACGGGAGGAGGCACTGGCACTTGAGGCGATGGAGCTGAGCATGGAGCGTGAGCGCCTAGAGATGATGGAGCACCAACTAGCCAAGGCCGAGGGCAATCTTGATGACCGCGAGGTCGCGACGAAGAAGGCTGCTGGGGAGGCGGAGCGCCTCCGAAAGGATTACCGCCAGAAGCTGGGGCTTCACGAGACTCGCTTTGCTGACAAGCGCAAGGAGCTCCAGAAGGAGATCACGGTACTTAAGAGTAGCCTGGCGGATGCCGAGCATCGCCTGCAGGTGTCAGAGAAGGCTCGCGTTGCATCCGAGCGTCGCGAACGGTCGTCGAAGAAGGCTTGTGCCGAGGCGGAGCGCCGCGAGCGAGTGTCAGAGAAGGCTCGTGCCGCCTCCAGGGCGGAATTGTCCTGCCTCTTCCAGCAAGTGGAGGACATTTCCACCCTCGCGGCTCGAACCTCCGAGGAAGCTGCACGAGTCCGTGGAATGCAGCACACCTGCTCGGAGATGTTTGAGGCCCTGCGGCACCGGGCCGGCCGAGCCCTAGACAAACTCCTTGGCTCGGGGGTCGCTGGCCTCCTGGTTAATGATGACGCCGGCTACCTCGGGTTCTTTACCAGGGTAGTGGAGTGTCTTGAAGGTGGGGTCAGGAAGGCTCGGCATCGCGTCGAGGAGCAAAGCCGCGACGTCCTGAGGAGCGTGGTTTCCCGCATATTTGGCAACTTGCACCGTCTTGACTCCCGTGCGGATTTCGAGGCCCTGCAGGAGCCTGCACCTAAGGTGATTGCCGGCCCCTCGGAGAATTGGGTGAGTGATCATGTGGACGCGTTGGTGACGGAGCTCGTTCCAGCTATCGAGGATGCACCGGTGCTTGGGGGCGACGCCGCCAGTTCCGGCGAAGACGTCGATGCTTAATCCAGTTCCTGTCATAAATTTGCTTTTTGGTTGTGGCTCCAAAGCCGGGTGAGGCGGGTGTCACAAGGTTTATACTTTTGATGATGTAATTGAACACTATATGAATGGGCTTTTAAGTACACCCTTGTTGATCCTGAGGTCGTGGCCTCAAGTCCTTGTCGCGCGTCGGGACGGAGCGTCCGCCGGCCTTTTCTGGGCGCGCCTTGCGAGCACCTGCTGTGAGCGCAAGAGTGGTTGGCGGTCCGGTAGAAGACAGACAGAACGTGTGCCCACGCCCGGGCCCCTGCTCGCGAGGAGTGACAGGGCGGGGTTTAGCCTGGCTTGGCTAAGCGAAACGAAAAGACGAACTGGCAAAGAGAAAACACGGCGGAAATCGCGAAACACAGGCAAAACTCTCCCTTTATTCAAGAAACGAGTCGCACGACGGCGAGATCGGCCTGAGAAGGCAGATACAGAAGGAGCAAATGCAAATAGCAAAAGGAGGGGCCGCGTCCGGCCCCTTAGCAGGTCTTCAGTCTTTTCCCAGCGCGGAGCGTAGGGCTACCACTGGTGGATGTGGGCATAGCCATTGGGGGGCATTGTCGACGGCCAGCGCGGGGCATGGTGCTTCCACTCGACGTGGGAGGGAGCCCCCGAGGTCCTAGGGCGACGCTCTGGAGACTCCGGGGCGTGTACAGCCCCACTCATTATTATGTGAGAGTGTCACGAGCGAAGATCTTCTGACGTGCCAGCCCCTTCGCTTTGAGGGCCCTGCCCCGTGCTAGTCCGCTCCCTCATGAACTCACCCGAAGGCGGCATCCATGAAGTGGGACACTGCGCATCCCCCCTCCGAGCACCAGGCGCGCCGCTTACGCGATCTCCGAACGTGTTTCGCCCCTGAGGGCTAACTTCGCTCAGAGACGCGGCGTCCTAAGGTGTGAGGGGGACCCCGCCCTACCCATGCTCCTAATGGCCCCTGAGCCCTTCCTGATCAGGGTCGGGCTCAGCGGGTACGGGATTTCGTGAGTAGGGGGACGGAGCCGCTGTCTTGGGCCCTCCTAATGCGCGTAGGACGGGCTGCCGTACCGCCTCCAGACGCAACCTCCGCAGCCCGGGGGCTGGTGCGCTAGGAGGCGCGGCGTCTTGTGGTTGAATGGAGGGGGGAGAAGGCCCCTTCCCGCACGCATCGTACCCGCCGCCAGTGAGCCCCTGGTAAAATCCAGGGCAGGCCATGCGCAACGGGTCACGCGCGGGGGGACGAGGGCCTGACCCGGGCCTTCCCTCCCCTTTCTGTCTTGATGTGGCATCCAGAGTAGCCCCCTGGCCTGCCGAGGCCTGGGCCAGAGACATTGTTGGCCCGAGGCCTACAGCCGGTGCTGCGGGGCCAGCCCCCGCAGGCACCGGTGCGCGTCTCACCCGCGCTCCATGGCCGTGGGCCATGATGGTGGTGGATCGAGGGTCATGAGCGGGGGATCCGCCTCCTGACCTCCCGCTCCTGAGCCCACTTGTGTCGACGCCTCGTTGCATATGGCGTTTGGCGTAGCCCTGAGGTCGCTCTCCGGTGGCTCCTCGACGGGGGCGGTTTCCGAATACAAAGGGCTTCGAGGCAGAGGGGTGGCATCATATGCAGGGTTTAGCTGATCATACCCCATGTCGCCTTCGTAGGTCGCCGCGAGTCTTGACCATACGGGCGACCGAGTGTGGCTGAGGCGGCACCCGGTCCCCGATGTCGTCGTGTGGACGCAGAACGGCTCGGCTCCGGTGCTGGCGGCGTCGAGGAGCTCGGCCACCCTGAGGAGCAGTGCATCGTGGCCGCTGTCGAGCAGCCGGCACCTTAGCATCTCCCTGGCCACCAGTATAGCAGCCCTCATGTTCGCCATCTCGCACCGGTCTCGCGAGCTTGCCGTCGCGTGTTCGGCCGCCCGTGTTGCCGCACGGCCTTGGCGTCGACTGGGTGGAGGATGCTGCTGGTCCTCTGGCGGCAGGTTGGTAGTGCTCATCGTGCCGTCGGCCCCGATCAAAGACGGGTGATGGCGGGTCCCGCGGCCGAAGGGCGATGCCTGAGCGGCGCGGACGCCACGGGCTTCCGCGCGCGTCTGGTGCGCCTCCGCCATTATGGTCGCGGTTTGTTGGAGCTGGGAGACGCGGGGTTGGTGGACGAGTTCGGGCGAGGTCATCGGAGAGGCGAGATCTCGACACGCCCCCTACCTGGCGCGCCAAATGTCGGATTCAGGGCTCCGCAAAACCCGTTAAGTTCGAACACAGGGGCGTGAACGAAGATCTCTCCCACTCACGTCTACCTAGCGCCTCGCTCTCGTCTCGGTGGAAGGATTCAAGCAATCAACGAACAAACACACAAGAGTTTATCCAGGTTCGGGCCACCGCGAGGTGTAAGACCCTACTTCCTGCTTTGGTGGATTGGCTCCGGGTGAGCTAGAGTATGAACTGGTACAGGGGTTCCTGAGCTCGGGAGGCGAGCTCAGGAGGGTCAGGAGGCTAGTGTTCTTGCTCCTTGTGCAGTGGTCAAGTGTGTGTGTCGATCATTCCCCCCTTTGCAATGCAGTTCCTAGCTACTTATATAGGCGGCCACGGTCCTCTTCCCCCGAAATGTTTAGGCGGGAAAGGATTCCACAACGACCATTTTTGAGCGGGAACACAAGGACGTTCCTGCCCTGACAAAAGTAGTCTTCGCCTGCAAAAGGATCAGGCGGTGACACGGTGGTGGGCTCGATGGTGACATCCCCCTTATCGTCCTTGCGGTCTTCGGTCTCGTTGCACCAATGAGGAAACCTTTGCCCCGCTCCTCGGGAACTTGCGGCTGCGCTGTCCTCCTTGCACCGAAATGGTAACTGCGCCGCTGGCGGGCACTGGCACCCGCTGGCGCGGTGCGTCACTGCTGACATCACTGCCTCCTCCTGAGGCAGGCTTGGCCTTGGGTTCTCCGCCCCTCCATTGCACCTTATCGAGGCTGCTCCTGAGGGGGTCTTGGCGTTGTTCTCCTCGCGAGGCCTGGCCCCTCACGAGGGTCTTGGGCAGCTGGTCGATCAACTGGGCCATACCAGGCCGCTTGTAGGAGCGCGTCGCGGCCCGCAGACAGGCAAGTCTGGGTATCCCGGCTCCTAGTATGTCGATAGACACTCCGGCATGAGCGAGGGCGGGACCGCCGGTGCCTCAAGTACTACGTAGTCGCGCTCTTGCTCATGCTGACCGCTCTTCTCCTCTAAATCATGGTTTAGATAGAGATGATGAAACTTGTGTGTGTGCCATGACCATGCATTTTCACTTGTTCGAGACATGACATGATCACTCTTGTGTATCGCTATTTTTGAGATGCGATGATATTTGTGTTGAAAGAAGATGATGGTATGATGAGAGTACTGTATGTCTATGATATGATGAGAATAGTGTATATTTAGTATGATCTGATGAAACTACTGTATAGAGCCTGTATAAATACATCACAAATTCGTAGAGGGGGTGTAAATCTGTGAAAGCAGGAATGCTAGCAGTAGCGCTGGAAAGCATCTAATAGTAGCGCTGGAAAGCATCTAATAGCAGCGCTGGGTTAGCAGCAGCGCTTTGTTTGTTCAAGCGCTACATATAGTTAGCAGTAGAGCTGGTTTATGTTAACAGTACTTACCAATAGCGCTGCCCATACCAGCGCTACCGCTACAACTTAGCTGTAGCGCGCTAGCAGTAGCGCTGGACCCGGCGCTACTGCTATGCATATTTCAAGCGTTAATACTAGGGTTTTCCCTAGTAGTGTATATTACACATTGCCAGTGCAGCAATGTCTAAAGCTAACAACATAAATCATCGTGATAAAAAAATGTAGTTAGGACCGAGGGAAACAATTAAGTGCAGCTGTCATTTTTGGCTCACAATGTTCTTATTTGTGTAATAGACCTATCCAGAAAACAACGATATCCTTTGCTAGTTTTATGGTATTATCAGTTGCTTGAGGAAAAATAGTAGTACAATATTCTTGAAAAATTCCTTTTGTTAATAGAAGCCTTGGAAAGTTAGCAGTGACCGAGCGAGACGAAGGGGAAATTGAAGGATTTTACTTGGGCAAGATATGTAGTTGGGGTATGGGCTCAATGTGCATTCCTTTGGATACTTGGTAACCATTATGATCTGATCTACAGGAGATAATTACCTAATTTGAACGGTAATAACTGTCAACTAAGCAGAGTGTGACGATGTTTAATTGTATCTACTGGTTCGCTATTACTTGACTCAATATTCAATATTTTTTGTTTGACATCCAGACCTTCATTTGTCATTCATTATAATCTAAATGATAGTCATCATATGATGGTCTGCTACACTCATATGACAGTCTGAATGAATTTTACCATTCCCACGAGTCTCCGAAGGCATCCTAAGCCACATCTGCTTATTGTTCAGGTCTTGCAACGTATTACATGCGTACAACTCTACCATAACTGACACATGATGATCTCATGAGAGGAGAAAAGAACACATACCAGCAAGGACAGATGAGACGTCCAGGCCCCGGCAATCTTGTACTTGACCATGAGCTCCTAGGGGGTGCTTTCGTCGTCGTTCGGCCCCAGCTCCTAGGAGATGCTCGCGCGTGCGCCTGATTGCCATCGTCCTGCTTGTTACCGCTGTGTTCGAGTGCGTGCACATGGTCATCATCGTCCTGCTCATTGCCGCTCTAATGCCACAGGCCTTAAGCATGATGTCATCCGCGAGGACACTGCCGCAATCATCGACGAGTGGCTGGTTGTCGTCGTGGTTCGCCACATTATTTGCTGTTATTCGGCTGGACGCCGCACTCCACCAGCACACCATCATCCATGTGGATGTTGCCCTCTACGAGGTCGGCAGCATGCCCTCGTGCGGGTGTACGCTGCCCTCTTCAAGCAATTCGTCCTCCGTGTGGACACCGGCGTCTTATTGAAGCTGATGCGGATGACCTCATGCGTGCCGCTACCCGGGAGCACGTCGTGGACTGGTAGGAGGCCGCCCTGCATGAGCACATAGTCGTCCGTGTGGCCATCGCCATCCTGGTTGTCGCTGTGGTTGAGCACCTGGACCACACCGTCCTGAGCAAGCTGACGTCAACCATAGATGCATCTCGACCATGGCAGCAAGCACTTCAAACAGACACGACACACATCAACAAGCAAGCACACATACCTCCATCTGAGGATCAGGCCGTCTACCACCTTGCCCATCAAGACAATCCGGCCGCCGCCAGGCTCATAGCCGGATCCACTGTCCACGGCCACAACCTTCTCGGCTGCGGAGAAGTCATCAAGAAGACCGAGCCCCGATGCATCGTCCCTAGTCCTCAAGGCCACCATGTCCAATGTTAGAGTTGTGTCGAATATTGTGTACAAGGTAGGTTACAGTTGGACTTGTACTTGTATTGTGTTTAGATGGGATATGGAGTCGTGTCCTAGTAGGACACTTGTATCCTAGGCCTCTCTTATATAGCGAGGGTAGACACACGATGTAACCTATGCCAACATAATAGCACAGGCACGCAGGGGGGGCCGACGGCGTGTGCCGGTGCCCAGGGCGGCTGGGGTGCGGTATTGTGACGGTGTCACGGGGAGGAGCGCCCGTAGTCAAGCCCCGATGATGTAGCCATACCGGTGAACCTCGTTAACAAATTTAGGTGTCGTGCCTCGTGTGATTGCTTGGTCCTCGGATGATCGACGATATGCCTCAGATTTATTCTAACAAGTGGTATCATGAGCAAGGTTCGAAGAGGCTGTGGTTGGTTGATCTAGAGGAGACGAAGATACCGCAGAAGGATCAAGCATGGGCTATGCAATCAGAAAATACGGTGAGGCAACGCAATCGCGTGGAGCAGCGTCGAATTGGATTCCGAGTCGGCGAGATCGAACGTGACTTGCATGCTGCAGCAGTAGCGTGTGCGGCAACGCTGTTTGGCAAGGTACAGTCCAGCATGGCGGCTGGAGGCGGGCCAGCGGAGCCCAACGCAGGCGCGCGTACGTGTTGTTGCTGGGCGAGCCAGCGGCAGGTTCAGCGGTTCTCTGTGCAATCAGAAACAGCAATTATGAGATTTGTTTTTGGAAACAAAAGAGGGACCGAGTCCCTGGAGGGTTCGCTCTCGTGTCCGGGCTGGACTGCTAGCCGTGCAAGCACACGTTAAAAGGTAGCCGCAGGGACGCACAGAGGCCGATCATTCGAGCAGAGAAAATTCATCATTGGTTCGGTGCATCCATCGGGAAGGCAAGGGCTGGGCTAAAGCAATTAGCTTAGCATTGGAGTTGAGCAACAGGAGCCACACCACGTGAAGGCCAAGAGTGAATTTTTGGTTGGAAATTCTATTAGTACGCGGAGACTGTTTGGGTACTTGGGACATCGCGGTGGAGCTCGGTTAATTTATTCACAAGGTTAGCTGTACGAAGAACCATGGCGCCATCGGGTATCAGGTTTGAGGTGGAGAAGTTTGTGGAACTGAAAACCTTAGGTTATGGCAAACAAATGTGAAAGATTTGTTGGCACAACAGGGATGCTTGAAGGCGTTGCAGGAAGTCATGTCAGCTAAGATGGAATTATCATGTGATGGATAGAAATTTGCCGAAGATGATTTGGAAGCCTGGGTCGGACTAGATAGTCTGATGGATCGACACAAGTCGGTTGGTACAGAAGACGATGGTGGGATCGGCGATGACAACATAGGAGCGTGATGCTGATGGTGACCGACTTCTGGGGCGTGGAAACACGCGGCACAAGCCCGAGGCTTGTGTGACTTTGACAAGACTATGGCACGGGATTGATTCAAGGTGGTGTATACATGGAGCTTGAAGTTGATGAGGCGCGTCGGTGGACTAATCATCTACCATGGAGTCATGTTGAAGGCGGAGCTGGATTGAGGGGCTACGGCGTAAGTCGACAGAGAGTCGAAGCCTATTCAGCGGTGGGAAAAAAGTGAGTGACGCGCAGTTCGGACTGGAGCTCAGTGGTCTGATGGAAGCGTGAAACTCGTCATCGGTCGGTGATGACCGGTGGTACTCTGCAGTGGGGTTTGAGTGGTGTGGTTTCGCGACCCTTGAGACTCGACCGAGACAGCGGAGGCTCGACGCGGTAATAGCGGCGAGGCGTGCCGTATGCACGGACATGGAGACGGGCCAGGGCTCTGGTGGTCATACATGTGGTGAGACAACTGCGAATTTGACTCGGATGACTACAAGCAACGGTGAAATTCTTTCAAGTTTCAGACAGGCGGTCAAGAAAGGAGCGGTGATGTTGAGTTTAGGTAACTCTTATGTGTGACACCCAATACGTGAGTTGTTCACTTTTACGCTGGTCAGTGATCAGTATGTGATGGCGTTGGACTGATACTCTGGAAGTTGGGAGCATTAACTAGAGTAATGTGGAACTTAATTTTGCTCGAGTGTTGACCGTTGTCAAGAAAAGAAGGGACTACAAGTTGCAGGTGGAGTCATATGGAGTCTTTGGAGTAGCAGCGGTTCTCATGGGATAAGCTCAAGTCCAATGTACATGGAAGTTTGACGCATTGACGATTCCAAGGTGGCGGAGAATATTCGCCATGGTAGAGTTTGTTAGAGTTGTGTCGAATATTGTGTACAAGGTAGGTTACAGTTGGACTTGTACTTGTCTTGTGTTTAGATGGGATATGAAATCGTGTCCTAGTAGGACACTTGTATCCTAGGTCTCTCTTATATAGCGAGGGTAGACACACGATGTAATTTATGCCAACATAATAGCACAGGCACGCAGGGGGAGCAAGCGGCGTGTGTCGGTGCCCAGGGCGGCCGGGGTGCGGTATTATGACGGTGTCACGGGGAGGAGTGCCCGTAGTCAAGCCCCGGAGATGTAGCCATATCGGAGAACCTCGTTAACAAATCTCGGTGTCATGCCTCGTGTGATTGCTTGGTCCTCGGATGATCGACGATATGCCTCGGATTTATTCTAACATCCAGGTGCTAGTCCTAGCAGGTAGCTAGCAGCTGTGGGGGTGAGGAAGAGTTCGGGAGAGAGGAACACGATCTAGGAGCCTGTTCGGCAACACTCCAGCTCTCAGATCCACGACCGGAGCGGGCGGAGCGGTGCCGAACACCTCAGCTCCGCGAATCTGGAGCCACGGAGCGGAGCGGTGCGCAGTACAAAATTGCGGAGCCACCTTTATCTTGCTCCTCGTTTCAGCAAAAGCTGGAGCGGATCGAAATTATGAAAAGATTGCCACCGCCAAGTGCACCGAAACGGTACGCTTGTATTATTTCTCTCCTTTCCCCTCTCTATCTAGAGGACGAACGAGCGCAGCCCTCGACGCTGCTGTGTGCCGCCAGTCGAATCACGCGCCCCGTCGCGGAATCGAGGTCGCCGCCGGTCGATTCCCGTGCCTAGCCACTGAATCAAGGGCGCCGCTGGCTCAACTTGCACTCCCGCTGACGATTCAGTGACGCACGCTGCCGATCCAAAGCCACCCGCCGCCGCTGGCTCAACTTGCGCTGCCACCAAGAGCTCACCATGACCTGCCGCTGCAAGGAGCTCCCTGCGGCCGCACTCGATCTCCACGATGAACTAGCTCGAATCCAGCGCAGATGACCTCCAGTCCCCCACTAATGGGCTCAAAGCCTTCAGCCTAAAGGTTTTGTTTGACTTGTAACTGCCCAAACGGGCTTGATATACCTGGGATGGGCTGGCAGCCCACGGTGTTACGGAGCGGAGCGAGGCGAACGCTGCTTGCTCCTTGTCTCCATCGGGCGAGCGCTCCTCGCACGGAGCAGAGCGGAGCGAAGAATATTTCCGGAGCAGTGCGTTGCCGAACGGGCTCTAGATGAGACCAAAGGAAAGATTTTAGACTGCTTTCTGATTTGGGAACTGTGCGCCTAAGCAAGGAAAGTTAAGATATGATTGTTTAAAAATCAGGAAGAGGGAGATCTTTAGCCCAAGAAGGAAGGAATCATACGTGATGGGAAATACCAGGATAGATAAACGAGATGAAGTATAGTAGGAATTGATTTGGTTTTTAACGGGAGGCGATGGTGGAAGGTGAGGCAAAAATAAACCAGTGGGAGGGTGGTGGTGGTATGTGGGATGAAGAAAAAACGGACGAAAATAAACCGTACCAGGCTACCAAGTGCTCTATTAGGAGTAGAGATGAGGTGTTCAAGTGGGTTTTCGTTGAATTATGCTCTTTGTTCTTTGTTTTGTTTGTCGTCAAATATCTGCTCTTTGTTTCAAGGATTATAATTGATAAGCGGGTATGTGTACTCCAGCCATTGTAATGGAACATTCCAAGTCTTTTACTTTTCAACTCAAAAGAGTTTTAGCTTAATACAAGGCCAGAAAATGCATATCCCATTAGCAACACAATTTTAAGTAACCAAATACAACATAACCTTTTTAACACAGTATTACATTTGTGTGAATAATATGATTTCTAGCTTATTTCAAGAAGTTAAATGAGAATGCACCGGAGAATTGCTTCTATCGGCCATGTCTGTTCAGGATTTTTGACAATTTAACACCCTGCAAGGTATCTTATAAGTCAGAAACAATTCTACCGATAGAAGTACATACTCCTGAAATTTCCAAACTACTAATCTTTAAAAATGCAAATGGCATTAAGTCCAGAAAAGGAAAATAACTTCTTGTATAAATGGCTCTAGAAAAATGCATGTCAATTGATGCACAAGATTCTATTCTGGTTGCCACTCCATGACAAAATAAATACCATGGATCAACTGGAGAGAAAATCCTTCCATCTTTCAAGCGACAATTGTGTCGTGTGTACCACAAACTCTAAAGAAACTCACATTCATCTGTTCTAGGATTTTTCTTTGCCTAGGCTTGTTACCACTCAATAATAAGGGGCATATATATATATAATGAATGCATTTTCACAAGCTAGTGAAGGAAATATGCCCTAGAGGCAATAATGAAGTTGTTATTTATTTTTTCTTGTATATCATGATAAATGTCTTTTATTCATGCTAGAATTATATTAACTAGAAACTTGATACATGTGTGAATACATAGACAAAACAGAGTGTCCCTAGTATGCCTCTACTAGACTAGCTTGTTAATCAAAGATGGTTATGTTTCCTAAACATAGACATGTGTTGTCATTTGATCAACGAGATCACATCATTAGGAGAATGATGTGATGGACAAGACCCATCTGTTAGCTTAGCAATATGATTGTTTAGTTTTACTGCTATTGCTTTCTTCATGACTTATACATGTTCCTCTGACTATGAGATTATGCAACTCCCGAATACCGGAGGAACACCTTGTGTGCTATCAAACATCACAACGTAACTGGGTGATTATAAAGATGCTCTACAGGTGTCTCCAAGGATGTTTGTGGTGTTGACATAGGTCGAGAATAGGATTTGTCACTCCGAGTGTCGGAGAGGTATCTCTGGGCCCTCTCGGTAATACACATCATAATAAGCCTTGCAAGAAACCGACTAATGAGTTAGTCACGAGATAATGTATTACGGAACGAGTAAAGAGACTTGCCGGTAGCGAGATTGAACTAGGTATAATGATACCGATGATCGAATCTCGGGCAAGTAGCATACCGATGACAAAGGGAAGAACGTATGTTGTTATGCAGATTGACCGATAAAGATCTTCGTAGAATATGTAGGATCCAATATGAGCATCCAGGTTCCGCTATTGGTTATTGACCGTAGATATGTCTCGGTCATGTCTACATAGTTCTCGAACACGTAGGGTCCGCACGCTTAACGTTCGATGACGATTGGTATTATGAGTTTATGTATTTTGATGTACCGAAGGTTTTTGGGAGTCCCGGATGTGATCATGGACATGACGAGAAGTCTCGGAATGGTCGAGGCATGAAGATTGATATATTGGAAGGTTATGTTTGGACACCGAAAAGGTTTCGGATGAGTTCGGGCATTTTCCGAAGTACCGGGAGGTTACGGGAACCCCCCCCCCCGGGAGTTAATGGGCCTTAATGGGCATGGTGGGAGAGAGGAGGAGGCGTCCAAGTGGGAGGCGTGTGCCCCACAAGCCCAATCCAAATTGGGAAGGGGGCTGGCCCCCTTTCCTTCCCTCCTTCTCCCTCTTCCTTCTTCTCCTACTCCAACTAGGGAAGGGGGGAAATCTACTCCTACTAGGAGTAGGAATCCCCCTTGGGGCACGCCATAGAGAGGCATGGCCCTCCCCTCCTCCACTCCTTTATATACGGGGGAGGGGACACCCCATAGACACACAAGTTGATTGTTTAGTCGTGTGCGGTGCCCCCCTCCACAGATTTCCACCTCGGTCATATTGTCGCAGTGCTTAGGCAAAGCCCTACGTTGGTAACTTCATCAACACCGTCACCACGCCGTTGTGCTGACAAAACACTCCCTCGGCCTCAACTGGATCAAGAGTTTGAGGGACGTCACCAAGCTGAACGTGTGCAGATCGCGGAGGTTCTGTGCGTTCGGTGCTTGATCGGTTGGATCGCGAAGAAGTTCGACTACATCAACCGCGTTACTAAATGCTTCCGCTTTCGGCCTACGAGGGTACGTGGACACACTCTCCCGCTTGTTGCTATGCTTTTCCTAGATAGATCTTGCGTGTTCGTAGGATTTTTTTTTAAATACTATGTTTCCCAACAATGCTATCAGAGCCAGGTCTATGCGTAGATGATATGCACGAGTAGAACACAACATGGCACACTTTGATTCGGTGGTATTGTGAGATGAAGAGGCCCGAACCGACACTACGCGTACGCTTACGCGAGACTGGTTTCATCGTTACGAGCACTCGTTGCTTAAAGGTGACCGATGGGTGTCTGTCTCTCTCACTGTAAGTGTGACTACGCCCAGTCCTTGTGAAGGTTAAAACAACACACTTGATGAAAAATCGTTGTGGTTTTGATGCGTAGGTAAGAACGGTTCTTGCTAAGCCCGTAGCAGCCACGTAAAACTTGCAACAACAAATTAGAGGATGTCTAACTTGTTTTTGCATGGCATGTTGTGATGTGATATGGTCAAGACGTGATGAGTTATACTTTATTGTATGAGATGATCATGTTTTGTAAATTATCGGCCACCGGCAGGAGCCTTATGGTTGTCTATTTATTGTATGAATTGCGAAAGCCATGTAATTGCTTTACTTTATCACTATGAGTTAGCGATAGTAGTAGTAGTAATAGTTGGCGAGACGACCATGACGCTACTATGAAGATCATGGTGTCAAGCCGGTGACGATGGAGATCATGACGGTGCTTTGGAGATGGAGATCAAAAGCACAAGATGATGATGGCCATATCATGTCACATATTTTCATTGCATGTGATGCTTATCTTATTATTCTTCTTATTTTTCTTAGTATGGCGGTAGCATTATAAGATGATCCCTTACACAAAATTTCAAGGTACAAGTGTTCTCCCTGAGTATGCACCATTGCGAAAGTTCGTCGTGCCGAGACACCACGTGATGATCGGGTGTGATAAGCTCTACGTTCAAATACAACGGGTGTAAGACATTTTTGCACATGTAGTATACTCGGGTTAAACTTGACGAGCCTAGCATGTACAGACATGGCCTCGAAACACTGGAGACCTAAAGGTCGAGCGAGCGTGAATCATATAGTAGATATGATCAACATAAGATGTTCACCATTGAAAACTACTCCATCTCACGTGATGATCGGACATGGTTTAGTTGATTTGGATTACGTGATGATTTAGATGACTAGAGGGATGTCTATCTAAGTGGGAGTTCTTTAGTAATATGATTAATTGAACTTTAATTTATCATGAATTTAGTCCTGGTAGTTTTTTGCATATCTATGTTGTTGTAGATCAATGGCATGTGCTACCGTTCCCTTGAATTTTAATGCATTTCTAGAGAAAGCTAAGTTGAAATATGATGGTAGAAACTACACGGACTAGGTCTGTAACTTGAGGATTATCCTCATTTCTGCACAGAAGAATTATGTCGTTGAAGCACCGCTAGGTGACAGGCCTGCTGTAGGAGCAACTCCGGACGTTATGAATGTCTGGCAAGCTCGTTGTGATGACTACTCGATAGTTCAGTGTGCCATGCTTTACGGCTTAGAATCGGGACTTCAAAGATATTTTGAACATCATGGAGCATATGAGATGTTCCAAGAGTTGAAGTTAATATTTCAAGTAAATGCCTGAATTGAGACATATGAAGTCTCCAATAAGTTCTATAGCTACAAGATGGAGGAGGACAGTTCTATCAGTGAACACTTACTCAGAATGTCTGGGTACTACAATCACATGACTCAACTTAGTTGCAAAGTTGATGAATATAGTGTTATTGATAGAGTTCTTCAATTACTGCCACCAAGCTATAAAGGCTTCGTGATGAACTATAATATGCAAGGGATACAAAAGACAATTCCCGAGCTCTTCTCTATGCTCAAAGATGCGCAGGTAGAAATCAAAAAGGAGCATCAAGTGTTGATGGTTAACAAGACCACTAGTTTCAAGAAAAAGGGCAAGGGAAAGAAGGGGGACTTCAAAAAGAATAGCAAGCCAGTTGCTAATCCCGTGAAGAAATCCAAGTCTAGAGCCAAGCCTAAAACTGAGTGCTTCTACTGCAAAGGGACTGGACACTGGAAGCAGAACTGCCCCAAGTATTTGGCGGATAAGAAGGATGGCAAAGTGAACAAAGGTATATTTGATATACATGTTATTGATGTGTACCTTACTAATGCTCATAGTAGCACCTGGATATTTGATATTGGTTCGGTTGCTAATATTTGTAACTCGAAACAGGGGCTACGGATTAAACGATGATTAGCTATGGACGAGGTGACGATGCGCGTTGGAAATGGTTCCAAAGTCGATGTGATCGCCGTCGGTACACTACCTCTACATCTACCTTCGGGATTAGTATTAGACCTAAATAATTGTTATTTGGTGCCAGCGTTGAGCATGAACATTATATCTGGATCTTGTTTTTTGCGAGACGGTTATTCATTTAAATCAGAGAATAATGGTTGTTATATTTATATGAGTAATCACTACAAGAAAATTGAGATACTATGACGAAAATCCTCATGACGGTGGTTGACAACGTCATGTATGTATCTAATGTGTGACAGTCTAGAGGTCGTGTCACTGATTTTTGTAAATCAGTGATGATTAATGTCATTGAATCGACTCGAACGCCGAGCACCACCTAGCTACCAATTTCTATGATGTTTTGGTAATTTTCATGAAGAGCTTGCTACAGTCACCAACTTACAAATGTAACTGCTAGTAGCGGGACCTGCTACTTCTCGAGCTTGTGTTGTATTCCCTCGAAGAGGAAACGGAGATGCAACACAGTAGCGTAAGTATTTCCCTCGGTTTTTGAGAACCAAGGTATCAATCCAGTAGGAGACCACAAGCGAGTCCCTCGCACCTGCACAAAAAAATAAGAACTTCGCAGCCAACGCGATAAGGGGTTGTCAATCCCTTTACGGTCACTTACGAATGGGAGATCTGATAGATGTGATAGTTTATATTTTTGGTATTTTTGTTTATAAGAACAGAAAGTAAAAGCGGAAAAAGTAAAGTAGATGTAGATTGATATGTTGAGAATAGACCCGGGCGCCATAGTGTTCTCTAGTGGCTTCTCTCATGATAGCGATATTATACGGCGGGTAAAAAAATTACTGTCGAGCAATTGATAGAAAAGTGAATAATTATGAGACTATCTAGGCATGATCATTGTATATAGGCATCACGTCCAAGACAAGTAGAGATTCCTTCCTGCATCTACTATTATTACTCCACACATCGACCGCTATCCAGCATGCATCTAGTGTATTGAGTTCATAAGAACAGAGTAACGCCTTACGCAAGATGACATGATGTCGAGGGATAAACTCAAGCAATATGATATAAACCCCATCTTTTTATCCTCGATGGCAACAATACAATACGTGCCTTGCTACCCCTACTGTCACTGGGAAAGGACACCGCAAGATTGAACCCAAAGCCAAGCACTTCTCCCATTGCAAGAACTATAGATCTAGTAGGCCAAACCAAACCAATAATTCGAAGAGACTTGCAAGGATACTATGAGCACACATAAAGAGTTCAGAAAAGAACCAAATATTTCTCGTAGATAATCTTGATCATAAACTCACAATTCATCGGATGTCAACAAACACACCGCAAAAAGAGATTACATCGAATAGATCTCCTCGAAAACCGAGGAGAACTTTGTATTGAGATCCAGAGATAGAGAAGAAGCCATCTAGATACTAGCTATGGACCCGACGGTCTGTGGTAAACTACTCACAACTCATGGTGAGGGCGATGATGATGATGTAGAAGCACTCCATGATGGATCCCCCCTCCGGCGGAGCTCCGGAACAGGCTCCAAGATGGGTAGAAATTCTTCTTGCTACTTCTCGAGCTTGCGTTGTATTCTCTCGAAGAGGAAAGGGAGATGCAGCACAGTAGCGTAAGTATTTTCCTCAGTTTTTGAGAACCAAGGTATCAATCCTGTAGGAGACCACGCGCGAGTACCTCGCACCTGCACAAACAAATAAGAACTTCGCAGCCAACGCGATAAGGGGTTGTCAATCCCTTTACGGTCACTTACAAAAGGGAGATCGGATAGATATGATAGTTTATATTTTTGGTATTTTTGTTTATAAGAACAGAAAGTAAAAGCGGAAAAAGTAAAGTAGATGTAGATTGATATGTTGAGAATAGACCCGGGGGCCATAGTGTTCTCTAGTGGCTTCTCTCATGATAGCGATATTCTACGGCGGGTAAACAAATTACTGTCGAGCAATTGATAGAAAAGCGAATAATTATGAGACTATGTAGGCATGATCATTGTATATAGGCATCACGTCCGAGACAAGTAGAGACTCCTTCCTGCATCTACTACTATTACTCCACACATCAACCGCTATCCAGCATACATCTAGTGTATTGAGTTCATAAGAACAGAGTAACGTCTTAAGCAAGATGACATGATGTAGAGGGATAAACTCAAGCAATATGATATAAACCCCATCTTTTTATCCTCGATGGCTACAATACAATACGTGCCTTGCTGCCCCTACTGTCACTGGGAAAGGACACCGCAAGATTGAACCCAAAGCCAAGCACTTCTCCCATTGCAAGAACTATAGATCTAGTAGGCCAAACCAAACCGATAATTCGAAGAGACTTGCAAGGATATTATGAGCACACATAAAGAGTTCAGAAAAGAACCAAATATTTCTCGTAGATAATCTTGATCATAAACTCACAATTCATCGGATCTCGACAAACACACCACAAAAAGAGATTACATCAAATGGATCTCCTCGAAGACCGTGGATAACTTTTTATTGAGATCCAGAGAGAGAGAAGAAGACATCTAGATACTAGCTATGGACCCGAAGGTCTGTGGTAAACTACTCACAACTCATGGTGAGGGCGATTATGATGATGTATAAGCACTCCATGATGGACCCCCCCTCCGGCTGAGCTCCGGAACAGGCTCCAAGATGGGATCTCACGGGAATAGAAGGTTACGGCGGTGGAATTAGGGTTTTCTCTCTGTTGCTGATGGTTTCGCGGTACGTAGACTTATATAGGAGGAAGGAGGACACCAGGGGACTCACGAGGGCCCCACGAGGCAGGGGGCGCGCCCTGGGAAGGGAGGCGCGCCCCCCACCCTCGTGGGCACCTTGTGGCTCCCCTGACGTGGTTCTCAAGTCCCCCGTGCGTGATTTTCTCCAAAAATATCTCTCCCGAAGGTTTCATTCTGTTTGGACTCCGTTTGATATTCCTTTTCTGCAAAACCCTGAAACAGGCAAAAAACAGCAATCTGGACTGGGCCTTTGGGTTAGTAGGTTAGTCCCAAAAATGATATAAAAGTGTATGACAAAGCCCGTTAAACATCCAAGACATCATAAATAATAGCATGGAACAATAAAAAATTGAGTGGTAGGAGCAACACGTCGTGTTTTTTATGGGACCCATGTGTCAATTTTGGTAGTTGAACACACCATAATTTCTTCATAGGTTATAGTGTGATGCCATTATTTTGTTCAATCTAATATAAATATGTGGTGGCCAGAAAAAAGTTCATTGGTGGGGTCGTGAGCTGATGAATATGACGTTGCAGTTGTTTCTCTCCATCTCAAAAAGGTAAATGCAAGAATGGCTGGGAAAGATTTGGTAGGAGGATTTTTCTATGGGACCTATGCTTTAGTGTTTCTCTATGGGGTCCACACGTAGGTCCCATGAGAATTTCCTTAGAGCGTATCGAGCAATGTAAATATTTTCTGAGTCCAATATAAATAAGTAGTGGTCGAAAAAAATGCTCATTGGTTGCGCTGGTGAGCTGATGGCTATGGCAGTATAGTGCAACAGTTGTTTCGTCCTAACAAAAAAAGTACTCCCTCCCACATGGTCTTTCCTGTAGGAATTTCCAACAGGGTAGAGTTCACACGTTGACCTAAACTATGCGAATATATCTTTATCATGTCATTGTACTACACGACCTACGGTAGGAATATTTCCGAGCTGAACATTTTGATCTGTTGGTATTTTTCGCTATTCTTGCACGGCAAACATTTGTTTTTATGTCTAACCCACATGTAGAGCAGACTTTTTTTTCAATGTTTCATAATTTTTTGATCACATTATACGCGTATATGGTATGTTTTTCCTAAAAGAGAGATCCCTGGTGCCTTTTTACTCTTTTTTATTAGCAGATTATACACAAACATGGTACGTGCCTTTCTATTTTTCTGATCAAATTATAGACGTTCATGGTACATGTCAAACCCTCATTTTTTGAGCCTAAAAAACCCCACATTTTTTTGACGTGAGCGTGTCAAAACCACAATTTTTCTAGTTTAAGCATATAATTTATTCGCCCATGCGCGCCAAGAATTAAAATTTTAAGTTAATTAGGCTCGATGGCGAAACTTCCTCAACGAAGCCCATTTAACTACCCATAGTTCCACCCTAATCCCCATTATCTCATCTGGCGTCGCCCCGATCCAATCTTGCGCCGTCTCCTTCCTTTCACCGTCTCGATCCAATCTGCTAGCATCCCCTCCGCCGCTCCTCTCCAGCAGCCCCCACGCTCCCGCTCCCACCCCGTCCACCTCCGTCGCCCCACCATCGAGGCAACAACCACCGCCACCGCCGCCATCGAGACCGCGGAGGAAGCCGTTGCAGCACCGGTGGTGGAAGAGGCGCCGCCGACGCTGCAGGCAGCCGTGCTCGGTAGGAGCAGCCTCTGCACGGGACAGTTCTCCACATGATCTGGTGACACAAGCGGTCGACCCACCTGAAGAACTCCGTGTCGTGCGGCTGCTCTTCTGGACGCTCTCGGCACTACTCGTCCATGGCGTGATCTCCGCTACCGCTGCCTCCAACCACGCTGACCTCTTGCTCCAGTTCTTCCACTTGGATTACAGCTGGGCGGGTTCTGGGCTTCTGGCCGGAGCCAGCCACCGTGGTGCTCCTCTACCACGCCTGCTGCATCCTCCTCGAGACCATGCCATGCTTCTCTGTTTCCCTGATGAGGTCACTGTCGCAGTCATTTTGCGGCAGTGCTCCCGTCCAGATGCTTTGTTGTGGCGCTCCTCCTATCATTTTCTCCATTTTAATATTTGAGCGGGAAATCAATGGCACTTTCTGGCTGTGCAGGAGTGGATATATTCAGCGCGTGTGGGATTTCTCAAGTTCAAAGCTGACATCGTCGATGAGTAGACTGAACCCAAGGTGAGAAAAATGTTTCTTGTTGTATTTTTGAGGTGTTTACCCATGCTTCTATTAGTATGTGTATACTCTGGAGATAATGACTAACGTTGGCACCTGCAGCTTGTCAACACTTAGATAGCAATTGATGTTTTTCAACTGAAATATGCAATCGCTAGGAGTTCTATACTTTTATTTTTCAATTACACCAGTGTAACAAGCATGAGCAGGACATACTATTGGCGATATGATAGGCAAACAATTTGCTAACACAGAACATATATCTGAACAGTGGTAGCCTGATTAGCTGAAATCTTTTTGAGTAGGCTGAAGGGGGAGGAGGGTGTGGACGGGATTTGGTCCCAGCATTGCACTCGGAGATGCTCGAATATTTAAGGATTCCATGTATCTTATATTGTATTTTACCACATTGCCATCAAATTAAATTGCTTGATTGAGTAAATAGCTTCATAATGTACTAGTAAATCTTTGCTACCATTATTGGCAAGTTTTTGTAAGTAATCTTTCTAGTCAAGCACTTGTGTATCATCTATAGTAATCTTAAGTTTTGCCATTTTTCTCTTCTGAATTTTCTCATCTTATTTTCATAGGCTTGCTAAATGCGTCTTCTATGCTACTTGGTACACTCGTTAGACCCCAAAGCGTTGAAATCTTCAATTTTTTAATACAATATTACATGAAATGCTTATTAATAGTGCTGCTTATTTAAAGTACTACATTACACAATCTGTTTTGTTGATTTTTACAATCAATGCAAAGACAAACATGTATTTGCGTGCTAATTTTGCTACTTTATTACATTCATGTTTGTTTTAGGAAAGTACATATGCGCATGAAAAATTGTTGCATTGTCTAAGGTCCAATTCCAAACGAGTTGAAGTGGAATTCATTTAGTTTGTTTTATGACACATGCTAGTTAGTATTTTGCAATTCATTTAGTTCCACTTTTTTTCATCTTGCAGGTTTAGGTACTACAATCATGCCACTTGTTCGGGAGAGTGAGAGGGAAAGGAGTGCATTCCTCATTGAACATAAACGCATGGGTGATTTGTATGCTAAGCTAAGGGGTGCATTGATTACATGTACTTTAACCATTATACATGTAGCTCTAGGTTATGCATGTTATCTTGTCAGTTTTCATCTCATTATGATGCAACGTTGTTGTGTTTGTCATTTATAGGCATCGGGAGGAGTTAGCCGCAAGACTTGAAGCACAAGAGAGAGCATTTGAAGAGATACAAAAGAAGCAGCAAGAAGAATTGGAAGCTCTAAAAAAGATCCAACAAGAGAAGAATGAAGCCTAGGTAAAGATGCAAAAGGAGATGGATAATCTGCTTGATTTTCCCTTGAGGGCTCAAGCAACTTAGCAAGCAACTCTGCAGTCCCAATTTTCCCTTGAGGGCTCAAGCAACTTAGCAAGCAACTCTGCAGTCCCAGTCCAAACCAGATGGTTCATGCCATCCTTACATTGCAATTATCAGGACAACATATGTGGTCTTTAGTTAATATTAGTTTTCATCTTGTCTATTCTCTGTGTCAAACTTGATTCATTTTTTACCCTCATTTTTGTTTACAGAATGATTTGGCTGACACGATTTCATATATAATATGATTTGTCTTACATATGAATTTATCATGTGATTTTTCTCTACAACTTTTTTATATAATTTCATGCTATGTGTTGTGAACTAAATACTTATTTTCATCCCAATTTAGATTCGAAATAAAGTAAATATATTTTGATGACGTCATCTACATCCATAATAAAAGTAGTGGCACTAGTAGTGCGATACCCGCTCGGGTGATGATGTGGCATAATGTTAGTGACGTTGCCTTGTCACCGAATATGGTACAATATGGTATATTTTCTCTTATCATGTGACATTAATTGGCCGTCATGGAAATAGGAAGTCGATGACGTTCTATATAATGTCACCGAAGGTCCCAATTTTGATGACGTTTTTGCGCGTGCGTCGTCACTAGGAGTAATCTATGCCGGGGATTCTGTGACGATGCTTGTGACGCCCATAAAATGTCACTAGGGGGTAATTTGTGACGTTATTAGCTATTCAGTGACATTTTTTAGCTCGTCATAGTAGGCCCTATCTCTTGTAGTGAATATCTTTTATGGTCATGCACCCTTGATGAATGGTCTATTTTTGTTGGATCTCGATCGTAGTGATACACATATTCATAATATTGAAGCCAAAAGATGCAAAGTTGATAATCATAGTGCAATTTATTTGTGGCACTACCGTTTAGGTTATTGATGACCCACAAGTGTAGGGGATCTATCGTAGTCCTTTCGATAAGTAAGAGTGTCGAACCCAACGAGGAGTAGAAGGAAATGATAGGCAGTTTTCAGTAAGGTATTTTCTGCAAGCATTGAAATTATCGGTAACATATAGTTCTGTGATAAGGTAATTGGTAGCAAGTAACAGAAGGTAAAAGTAAATAAGGTGCAGCAAGGTGGCCCAATCCTTTTTGTAGCAAAGGACAGGCCTGGACAAACTCTTATATAAAGGAAAGCGCTCCCGAGGACACATGGGAATTATCGTCAAGCTAGTTTTCATCACAATCATCTGATTCGCGTTCGGTACTTTGATAATTTGGTATGTGGGTGGACCGGTGCTTGGGTGTTGTACTTACTTGGACAAGCCTCCCACTTATGATTAACCTCTATTGCAACCATTCGCAACTACAAAAGAAGTATTAAGGTAAACCTAACCATAGCATGAAACAAGTGGACCCAAATCAGCCCCTTACGAAGCAACGCATAAACTAGGGTTTAAGCTTCTGCCACTCTAGCAACCCATCATCTACTTATTACTTCCCAATGCCTTCCTCTAGGCCCAAACAATGGTGAAGTTTCATATACTCGACGTTCACATGACACCACTAGAGGAGAGACAACATACATCTCATCAAATTATCGAACGAATACCAAATTTACATGACTACTAATAGCAAGACTTCTCCCATGTCCTTAGGAACAAAAGTAATTACTCACAAGACATAATATTGTTCATGATCAGAGGGGTAATAATATGCATAATCGATCTGAACATATAATCTTCCACCAAATAAACCAACTAGCATCAACTACAAGGAGTAATCAACACTACTAGCAACCCACATGTACCAATCTGAGGTTTGGGTACAAAGATTGGATACAAGTGATGAACTAGGGTTTGAGAGGAGATGGTGCTGGTGAAGATGTTAATGGAGATAACTCTCCCCAAGATGGGAGAGTTGTTGGTGATGACGGCGGTGATGATTTCCCCCTCCCGGAGGGAAGTATCCCCGACAGAACAGCTCTGTTGGAGCCCTAGATTGGTTTCCGCCAAGGCTCCGACTCAAGACGGCGGCGTCTGGTCCCGAAAGCCTCCTTATGATTTTTTCCAGGTCAAAACACCTCATATAGGAGAAGATGGGCATCGGGGGGCCCACGAGGCAGGGGGCGCGCCTAAAGAGGGGGGGCGCGCCCCCACCCTCGTGGAGAGCTGGTGGCCCCCCTGGTGATCTTCTTTCGTGTAGGATCGAAGAAGGTGAGAGTGTCTAGAGGGGGGGTGATTAGACTACTCGACAAGATAAAAAATTCTGCCTTTTAACAAGAACAGATTTTGACAGTTTTTGCAAAGCACACAAGTCAAGTAGCATACTACACATGCAATTCTAGAGTATGGGCAGCGGAAAGTAAATTGCACATATAGTAAAGAGAAGTGGAGAAGATCAAACGCAGTTTGGTGACACGGAGATTTTTGTCGTGGTTCCGATAGGTGGTGCTATCGTACATCCACGTTGATGGAGACTTCAACCCACGGAGGGTAACGGCTGCGCGAGTCCACGGAGGGCTCCACCCACGAAGGGTCCACGAAGAAGCAACCTTGTCTATGCCATCATGGCCTACGCCCACGAAGGACTAGCCTTACTCGGGGTAGATCTTCACGAAGTAGGCGATCTCCTTGCCCTTACAAACTTCTTGGTTCAACTCCACATCTCAAAGACGGAGGCTCCCAAGCGACACCTAACCAATCTAGGAGGCACCACCCTCCAAAAGGTAATAGACGGTGTTGATGGTGATGAACTCCTTGCTCTTGTGCTTCAAATGATAATCTCCCCAACACTCAACTCTCCTCACTGATATGTCTGTGGTGGAAGAAAGGATTGAGTGGAAAGCAACTTGGGAAGGCTAGAAATCAAGTTTCATATGGTAGGAATGGAATGGCTTGATCTCAACACAAGGGTAGGTGGTTCACTTCTCAGAAAGTGTATGGTAGGAATGGTAGACTTTCTGATGGCTCTCCTCACGAATAAAGAGGGGGTGGAGGGGTATATATAGCCTCCACACAAAATCCAACCGTTACACACACATTTGACCAATCTCGGTCAGACCGAAGTGAAAACTCGGTCAGACCGAAAGTTCAAATATAGTGAACGTTGGGATTTTCGGTGGGACCGAAAATACCATCTCGGTGAGACCGAAAGTGTAACTGATATGAACGTTGGAGTTTTCGGTGGGACCGAGAAAGAAAACTCGGTTGGACCGATTTGAGAAAAGACAGGAACATGCCAGAATCGGTGAGACCGAAAATGCAATATCGGTGAGACCGATTTGAGCCAAGACAGAAGCTTGCCCATTTCGGTGAGACCGATAATACAAACTCGGTTATTCCGAAATGATGTGAAATGGTTACAGAAACTTGGCAGTTCAGTTTCGGTGAGACCGATCTCAAACTCGGTATGACCGATTTTTCTAGGGTTTGGAATATGGCTGAAGTGGTTCATCTCGGTGGGACTGAGTTGGAAGAATCGGTTTGTCCGAGATTACTTATGAGTGTGTATAGAAGTGAAAGGTGCTGATAGTTGAAGGAGACATATCACTAAGCACTTGAGCAACCAGATCATCAACACAACCTCATCCCCTTTTAATAGTATTGGCTTTCCTATGGACTCAATGTGATCTTTGATCACTAAACCAAAAATGGAGTCTTGAGCTTTTGCCAATGCTTGCCTTAGCATTTGAGGGGTCCACTTCTTCAGTCATCTTGCCATACCAATGTGATTGGGTTTCCTGAAACATACTTGATAAAAGTATTAGTCCAACCACAAAGTATGTTGTCATTAATTACCAAAACCACCCGGAGAGCAAATGTGCTTTCATTTCGCCAGATATTTTTTATATTTTCTGAAACGGTGTCCTATGAAGTTTCGGGGCTTTTTGAGTTCTGCAGAATAGGTTTCCAGAGTTTGCTCCTTTTCCAGCCCAGAATTCCAGTTGCCGGCATTCTCCCTCTTCATGTAAACCTTGTAAAATAAGAGAGAAAATGCATAAGTATTGTGGCAAAACATGTAATGACAGCCCATAATGCAATAAATATCAACATACAAGCATGATGCAAAATGGACGTATCAGTCATATTGGTGTAAAGCACATGAAGAAACTCCATACTGATGGACTTTTGGAATCACTTAATTATGAATCACTTGGTGCTTGCGAACCATGCCTCATGGGCAAGATGACTAAAACTCTGTTCTTCGAAACAATGGAGCGAGCAACTGACTTATTGGAAATCATACATACTAATGTATGCGGACCAATGAGTGTTGAGGCTCGTGGTGGGTATCGTTATTTTCTGACCTTCACAGATGATTTGAGCAGATATGGGTATATCTACTTGATGAAGCACAAGTCTGAAACATTTGAAAAGTTCAAAGAATTTCAAAGTGAAGTAGAGAATCATCGTAACAAGAAAATAAAGTTTCTACGATCTGATCGCGGAGGTGAATATTTGAGTTACGAGTTTGGTCTTCATTTGAAACAATGTGGAATAGTTTCGCAACCCACGCCACCTGGAACACCACAGCGTAATGGTGTGTCCGAACATCGTAAACATACTTTATTAGATATGGTATGATCTATGATGTCTCTTACCGATTTACCACTATTGTTTTGGGGTTATGCTTTAGAGACACCTGCATTCACATTAAATATGGCACCATCTAAATCCGTTGAGACGACGCCTTATGAACTATGGTTTGGCAAGAAACCCAAGTTGTCGTTTCTTAAAGTTTGGGGTTGCGATGCTTATGTGAAAAAGCTTCAACATGATAAGCTCGAACCCAAGTTGGAGAAATGTGTCTTCATAGGAAACCCAAAGGAAACTGTTGGGTACACCTTCTATCACATATCCGAAGGCAAGATATTCGTTGCTAGGAATGGATCCTTTCTAGAGAAGGAGTTTCTCTCGAAAGAAGTGAGTGGGAGGCAAGTAGAACTTGATGAGGTAATTGTACCTTCTCCCGAATTGGAAAGTAGTACATCACAGAAACTAGTTCCATTGATTCCTACACCAATCAGTGAGGAAGCTAATGATGATGATCATGAAACTTTATATCAAGTTGCTACTGAACCTCGTAGGTCAACCAAAGTACGTTCCGCGCCAGAGTGATACGATAACCCGGTTCTGGAAGTCATGTTACTAGACCATGATGAACCCGCGAACTATGAGGAAGAGATGATGAGACCAAATTCCGCAAAATGGCTCGAGGCCATGTAATCTGAGATGGGATCCATGTATGAGAACAAAGTGTGGACTTTGGTTGACCTGCCCGATGATCGGCAAGCCATTGAAAATAAATGGATCTTTAAGAGGAAGACTGACGCCGATGGTAACGTTACTGTCTACAAAGCTCGACTTGTTGCGAAAGGTTTTTGACAAGTTCAAGGAGTTGACTACGATGAGACTTTCTCACCCGTAGCGATGCTTAAGTCTGTCCGAATCATGTTAGCAATTGCTGCATTTTATGATTATGAAATCTGGCAAATGGATGTCAAAATTGCATTCCTTAATGGATATCTCAAAGAAGAGTTGTATATGATGCAACCAGAAGGTTTTGTCGATCCTAAAGGTGCTAAAAAAGTGTGCAAGCTCCAGCGATCCATCTATGGACTAGTGCAAGCATCTCGAAGTTGGAATATACGCTTTGATGAGGTGATCAAAGCATATGGTTTTATACAGACTTTTGGAGAAGCCTGTATTTACAAGAAAGTGAGTGGGAGCTCTGTAGCATTTCTGATATTATATGTGGATGACATATTGTAATTTTTTGGAAATGATATGGAGAATTTCTAGATGGCATAAAAGGATACTTGAATAAGAAATTTTCAATGAAAGACCTCAGTGAAGCTACTTATATATTGGGCATCAAGATCTACAGAGATAGATCAATACGCTTAATTGGACTTTCACAAAGCACATACCTTGATAAAGTTTTGAAGAAGTTCAAAATGGATCAGTCAAACAAATGGTTCTTGCCTGTGTTACAAGGTGTGAAGTTGAGTAAGACTCAATGCCCGACAACTGCAGAAGATAGAGAGAAAATGAAAGTCATTCCCTATGCTTCAACCATAGGATCTATCATGTATGCAATGATGTGTACCAGACCTGATGTGTGCCTTGCTATAAGTTTAACAGGGAAGTACCAAAGTAATCCAGGAGTGGATCACTGGATAGCGGTCAAGAACATCCTGGAGTACCTGAAATGGACAAAGGATATGTTTCTCATTTACGGAGGTGTCAAAGAGCTCGTCGTAAATAGTTACGTCGATTCAAGCTTTGACACTGATCCGGAATTCTGGATGACTCTAAGTCACAAACCGGATACATATTTTTATTGAACGGTGGATCTATCAGTTGGTGCAGTTCCAAGCAGAGCGTCGTGGCGGGATCTACGTGTGAAGCGGAGTACATAGCTGCTTCGGAAGCAACAAATGAAGGAGTGTGGATGAAGGTATCCGATCTAGGTGTAATACCTAGTGCATCGGGTCCAATGAAAATCTTTTGTGACAACACTGGAGCAATAGCCTTGGCGAAGGAATCCAGATTTCCCAAGAGAATCAAGCACATCAAAAGACGCTTCAACTCCATCCGCGATCAAGTCAAGGAGGGGGACATAGAAATTTTCAAGATACATATGGATCTGAATGTTGGAGACCCATTGACTAAGCCTCTTCCATGAGCAAAACATGATCAGCACCAAGACTACATGGGTGTTAGAATCATTACTATATAATCTAGATTATTGACTCTAGTGCAAGTGGGAGACCGAAGGAAATATGCCCTAGAGGCAATAATAAAGTTGTTATTTATATTTCCTTGTATATCACAGTAAATGTCTTTTATTCATTCTAGAATTGTATTAATCAGAAACTTGATACATGCATGAATACATAGACAAAACAGAGTGTCCCTAGTATGACTCTACTACACTAGCTCGTTAATCAAAGATGGTTATGTTTCCTAACCATAAACATGTGTTGTCATTTGATCGACGAGATCACATCATTAGGAGAATGATGTGATGGACAAGGCCCATCCGTTAGCTTAGCACTATGATCGTTTAGTTTTACTGTCATTGCTTTCTTCATGACTTATACATGTTCCTCTGGCTATGAGATTGTCCAACTCCCGAATACCGGAGGAACACCTTGTGTGCTATCAAATGTGACAACGTAACTAGGTGATTATAAAGATGCTCTACAGGTGTCTCCAAAGATGTTTGTGGTGTTCGCATAGATCGTGAATAGGATTTGTCACTGCGAGTGTCGAAGATGTATCTCTGGGCCCTCTCGATAATACACATCATAATAAGCCTTGCAAGAAAACGACTAATGAGTTAGTCACGAGATGATGTATTACAGAACGAGTAAAGATCCTTGCCGGTAACGAGATTGAACTAGGTACGATGATACCGACGATCGAATCTCGGGCAAGTAACATACCGATGACAAAGGGAACAACGTATGTTGTTATATAGTTTGACCGATAAAGATCTTAGTAGAATATGTAGGAGCCAATATGAGCATCCGGTTCCGCTATTGGTTATTGACCGGAGATATGTCTCGGTCATGTCTACATAGATCTCGAACCCGTAGGGTCCGCACGCTTAACGTTTGATGACGATTGCTATTATGAGTTTATGTGTTTTGATATACCGAAGGTTGTTCGGAGTCCCGAATGTGATCACGGACATGACGAGAAGTCTCGAAATGGTCGAGACATGAAGATTGATATATTGGAAGGTTATGTTTGGACACCAGAAATGTTTCGGATGAGTTCAGGCATTTTCCGGAGTACCGGGAGGTTACCGGAACCCCTCGAAGAGTTAATGGGCCTTAATGGGCCATGGTGGGAGAGAGGAGGAGGTGGCCAAGTGGGAAGCGCGCGCTCACCAAGCCCAATCCGAATTGGGAAGGGGGTCGGCCCCCCTTTCCTTCTCTCCTTCTCCCTCTTCCTTCTTCTCTGATGACCCACAAGTGTAGGGGATCTATCGTAATCCTTTCGATAAGTAAGAGTGTCGAACCCAACGAGGATCAGAAGGAAATGATAGGCAGTCTTCAGTAAGGTATTCTCTGCAAGCACTGAAATTATCGGTAACATATAGTTTTGTGATAAGGTAATTGGTAACAAGTAACAAGTAGTAAAGGTAAATAAGGTGCATCAATATGGCCCAATCCTTTTTGTAGCAACGGACAAGCCTGGACAATCTCTTATATAAAGGAAAGCGCTCCCGAGGACACATGGGAATTATCGTCAAGCTAGTTTTCATCATGTTCATATGATTCGCGTTCGTTACTTTGATAATTTGGTATGTGGGTGGACCGGTGCTTGGGTGCTGCCCTTACTTGGACAAGCATCCCACTTATGATTAACCTCTATTGCAAGCATCCGCAACTACAAAAGAGGTATTAAGGTAAACCTAACCATAGCATGAAACATATGGATCCAAATCAGCCCCTTACAAAGCAACGCATAAACTAGCGTTTAAGCTTCTGTCACTCTAGCAACCCATCATCTACTTATTACTTCCCAATGCCTTCCTCTAGGCCCAAACAATGGTGAAGTGTCATGTCGTCGACGTTCACATGACACCACTAGAGGAAAGACAACATACATATAATCAAAATATCGAACGAATACCAAATTCACATGACTACTTATAGCAAGACTTCTCCCATGTCCTCAGGAACAAACGTAACTACTCACAAATCATATTCATGTTCATAATCAGAAGGGTATTAATATGCATAATGGATCTGAACATATGATCTTCCACCAAGTAGACCAACTAGCATCAACTACAAGGAGTAATCAACACTACTAGCAACCCACAGGTACCAATCTGAGGTTTTGATACAAATATTGGATACAAGAGATGAACTAGGGTTTGAGAGGAGATGGTGCTGGTGAAGATGTTGATGAAGATAACCCTCCCCAAGATGGGAGAGTTGTTGGTGATCACGATGGTGACGATCTCCCCCTCCCGGTGGGAAAGTATCCCTGGCACAACTGCTCCACCGGAGCCCTAGATTGGTTCCGCCATGGTTCCGCCTTGAGACGGCGGCGCTTCGTCTCGAAAGCCTCCGTTTAATTTTTTCCAGGTCAAAACACTTGATATAGCAGAAGATGGGCATTGGGGGGCTGCCAGGTGACCCACGAGGCAGGGGGCGCGCCCAGGGGTTAGGGTGCGCCCAGGGGTTAGGGCGCGCCCCCACCCTCGTGGATGGTGGGTGGTCCCCCTCCTGTACTTCTTTCGCCATATATTTTTTATATTTTCCAGAACTGACTTTCGTGGAGTTTCAGGGCTTTTTGAGTTGTGCAGAATAGGTCTCCAATGTTTGCCCCTTTTTCAGGCCAGAATTCCAGCTGCCGACATTCTCCCTCTTCATGTAAACCTTGTAAAATAAGAGAGAAAGGCATAAGTATTATGACATAATGTGTAATAACGGCCCATAATGCAATAAACAACAATATAAAAGCATGATGCAAAATGTACGTATCAACTCCCCCAAGCTTAGACCTTGCTTGTCCTCAAGCGGAAGCCGATATCGAAAAATATGTCCACATGTTTAGAGATAGAGGTGTCGATAAAATAAAATACGAACATGAGGGCATCATGATCATTCTTATAACATCAACATATATATATTGTCGTATTATTACTTATGCTAAAGTAATAATCTATTCACAATGTCAAGTATGAATCAGAAACTTCATTAAAAACCAACAAACTATGATCTCGGTCATTGAAGCAATTGCAGTTTATCATAACATCGGAAAGAGTCAATATAAGAGCTTTTCAGCAAGTCCACATACTCAACTATCATTTAGTCTTTCACAATTGCTAACACTCACGCAATACTTATGGGTATGGAGTTTTAATCGGATACAGAGAAAGATATATAGGGGCTTATAATGTTGCCTCCCAACCTTTTACCTCAAGGGTAATGTCAACGGTAATAGATCATGATAGCTTACATCCAAGTGGGTATATATGTCAAGATCTTTCCAACACAATGTGCTTGCCAAAGGATAAAATGTAAAAAAGGAAAGGTGAAGATCACCATGACTCTTATAAGGTAAGAACAATAGATAGGCCCTTCGCAGAGGGAAGCAGAGGTTGTCATGTGCTTTTATAGTTGGATGTACAAAATCTTAGCGAAAAGAACATCACTTTATATTGCCACTTGTGATATGGACCTTTATTATGCAGTATGTTGCTTTTATTTCTTCCATATCACAAGATCGTATAAAGTTTATTTTCTCCACACTAGTAGATCATACATATTTAGAGAGTTGCAACAATGAAAACTTACTTGAAGGATCTTACTCAATCCATAGGTAGATATGATGGACTCTCATTACAAAATTGGGTTTAAGGATATTTGGAAGCACAAGTAGTATCTCTACTTGGTGCAAGGAGTTTGGCTAGCATGAGGGGGAAAGGAAAGCTCAACATGTTGGATGATCTATGACAATATACTTTATTTCGGATATAAGAAGACATAACCCATTAGGTTGTCTTCCTTGTCCAACATCAACTCTTTATCATGTCATATTTTAGTGAGTGCTCACAATCATAAAAGATGTCAAAGATAGTATATTTATATGTGAAAACCTCTCTTTCCTTATTACTTCCTTTTAATTGCAACGATGACCAAAACTATGTTTGTCAACTCTCAACAATTTTTATTCATCATACTCTTTGTATGTGAAGTCATTACTTTCCATAAGATCAATATGACCTCTTTGATACTTTTTATATTTTCTTTTGTCCTCTCATGATCATAGTGAGATAATCAAGCCCTGGACACAAAACTAATCTTTATTATATAGCTCACGGACTCGATTACAAAGATAAAGATCATAAAGCAGAGCTCACAACTAGATCATACTAAACTTTATTCTACTAGATCAAGATATAACCAAAAGGATCGAACTAAGAAAAACGGTAAGGATAGGAGTGTGATGGTGATACGATATCGGGGCACCTCCCCCAAGCTTGGCAGTTGCCAAGGGGAGCGCCCATACCCATGTGATTATGTCTCTTTCTTCGAAGGTGGTGATGGTGGAGTTGTTGATGATGATGGAGTATCGTACATCGAGTGTAGGAGATCCTCCAACTTGCGGATAATGCCCTTGAGCGCGGTGATATGCTCCTTCAGCAAAATATTTTCACGTGTGAGATACTTGTTTTGTATTTGAGCTAATTCAATCATCTTGAAAGCTTCAATCTCAGTTGGGGTAAAAAGGTTTGGAAGGGGTTGAAGTATGTCTTCTTCTTCTGCTGCCGGAGCCTGATCCTCCATAGCCTTCTTGATCCTATCCTCCTTGTTGATCTCCCCAGGTTCTTCTCTCTTCACCTCTATCTTCATTAGCCAAGCATCGTTGCCCTCATTGTTGGAGGAGGAGGACGACATGATGCCTGGCCTTGTCAGATCTGGCAGAAAATAGCTCAAAACAAAAGCAGAGGATTTTCGCGTGGTGCGGTGGTCAAAACCTTCGGGAGATTATATAATGAATTTTTACCGACCTAAAGAAGTAACATGCAAGAAAATGGAGTCCGGAAGGCACACGAGGTGCCCACGAGGTAGGGGGCGTGCCCAGGGGGTAGGGCGTGCCCTCCACCCTCGTGTACACCTCGTGTCCAGTTCGGACTACTTCTTATTTTCCTAATTTTTTAAATATTCCAAAACGGAGAAAAATTGCCATTAGAACTGTTTTGGAGTCGGTTTACTTACCGTACCACATACCTCTTCCTTTTTAGAGTCTGAATCGTTCTGGAAAGTGTCCCTTATGTATTCCTCCGGGGTTACGGTTTCAATAACATTGGTTTCAACATTTATGGGATTACCTGAGATATAATGTTTGATTCTTTGGCCGTTCACCACCTTCGGATTTGTGCCTTCGAAGTTATTGATTTTTATGGCACCGGATCGATAGACCTCCTCGATAACGTAAGGACCTTCCCATTTGGAGAGAACTTTCCCTGCAAAAAATCTTAAAATAGAGTTGTATAGCAAAACATAATCACCTACATTAAACTCATGCTTTTGTATTCTTTTGGCATGCCATCTTTTAACTTTTTCTTTAAACAGTTTGGCATTTTCATAGGCCTGGGTTCTCCATTCATCAGGTGAGCTAATGTCAAATAACCTCTTCTCACGGGCAAGTTTGAAATCATAATTGAGCTCTTTAATTTCCCAATATGCCTTATGTTCTAGTTCGAGAGGTAAGTGACATGTTTTTCCATAAACCATTTTATATGGAGACATACCCATATGATTTTTGTATGCAGTTCTATAGGCCCATAGTGCATCATCAAGTTTCTTGGACCAATTCTTTCTAGATCTATTAATAGTCTTTTGCAAAATTAATTTCAGCTCTCTGTTACTTAGTTCTACTTGACCACTAGACTGTGGGTGGTAAGGGGATGCAATTATATGATTGACATCATACTTAGCAAGCATTTTACAGAAAGCACCATGAATAAAGTGTGAACCCCCATCAGTCATTAAGTATCTAGGGACTCCAAACCTTGGAAAAATAACTTCTCTAAGCATCTTAATAGAGGTGTTATGATCAGCACTACTAGTTGTAATAGCTTCTACCCACTTAGTAACGTAATCAACAGCAACTAAAACATGTGTATACCCATTAGAGGAAGAAACGGTCCCATATAATCAAAGCCCCAAACATCAAATGGTTCAATAACAAGTGAATAGTTCATAGGCATTTCTTGACGTCTGCTAATATGACCAATTCTTTGACATTCGTCACAAGATAAGACAAACTTACGAGCATCCTTGAAGAGAGTAGGCCAATAAAAATCAGATTGTAGTACCTTATGTGCAGTTCTATCTCCAGCATGGTGTCCTCCATAACCTCGGAGTGACACTTGTGTAGGATATGTTCCTGTTCATGCTCAGGTACACAACATCTAATAATACCATCTACTCCTTCTTTATAAAGGTTTGGATCATCCCGGAAGTAATGTCTTAAATCATAGAAAACCTTTTTCTTTTGCTGGTATGTGAAACTAGGTGGTATAAATTTAGCAACAATGTAATTAGCATAATCAGCATACCATGGAGCAGTACGAGAAGCATTTATGACAGCTAATTGTTCATGAGGAAAGCTATCATCAATAGGTAGTGGGTTAGCAAGAATATTCTCTAACCTAGACAAGTTGTCTGCAACGGGGTTCTCAGCTCCCTTTCTATCAGTAATATGCAAATCAAATTGTTGTAGTAGGAGACCCCATCTAATAAGTCTAAGTTTAGCATCTTTCTTTTCCATAAGATATTTAATGGCAGCATGATCAGTGTGAACAGTTACTTTAGAATCAACAATATAAGGTCTGAACTTATCACAGGCAAATACAACTACTGAGAATTCTTTTTCAGTAGTAGCATATTTTCTTTGGGCACTGTCTAGAGTTTTGCTAGCATGCTGGATAACATTCATTTTTTTATCAACTCTTTGTCCTAGAACAGCACCGACATCATAATCACTAGCGTCGCACATAATCTCAAAGGGAAAATTCCAGTCCGGAGGCTGGACAATAGGTGCAGAGATCAATGCTTTCTTAAGTATTTCAAATGCTTCTACACAATCATCATCAAAGACAACAGGAACATCTTTTTGTAAGAGGTTAGTTAGAGGCCTAGAGATTTTTGAGAAGTCCTTAATGAACCTCCTATAAAACCCGGCATGACCAAGGAAACTTCTAATACCTTTGATGTCCTTGGGACACGGCATCTTTTCAATAGCATCAACTTTAGCTTTATCAATTCCAATACCTCTTTCGGAAATTTTATGCCCCAAGACAATATCTTCATTAACCATAAAGTGGCACTTTTCCCAATTCAAGACAAGATTAGTTTCTTCGCATCTGTGCAAAACTCGATCAAGGATGCTTAAGCAATCATCAAAAGAAGTTCCATAAACTGAAAAATCATCCACGAAAATCTCAACAATCTTTTCACAGAAATCAGATAATATAGCCATCATGCATCTTTGAAAAGTAGCAGGTGCATTACATAAACCAAAAGGCATATGTCTATAAGAAAAAGTACCGAAAGGGAAAGTAAAAGTGGTCTTCTCTTGGTCCTCTTTTGACACAGGTATTTGAGAGAAACCAGAATAGCCATCTAGAAAGCAAAAATTAGTATGTTTGGATAACCTTTCTAGAATTTGATCAATAAAAGGTAGAGGGTAATGATCCTTCTTAGTAGCTTTATTTAATTTGCGGAAATCAATTACCATTCTATAGTCTGTAACAATTCTTAGTGGGATCAATTCATCTTTATCATTAGGAACAACAGTAATATCTCCCTTCTTAGGGACACAATGGACAGGACTTACCCACTGACTATCAGTGACTGGATAAATTATACCTGCCTCTAGAAGCTTTATTATTTCTTTCCTTACCACTTCTTTCATCTTAGGATTTAACCGTCGTTGGTGATCCACAACCGGTTTAGCGTCCGTCTCCAATTTTATTTTATACTAGCATAGAGTGGGACTATGCCCTTAAGATCATCAAGAGTATATCCAATAGAAGCACTGTGCTTCTTCAGAGTTTTCAATAATTTCTCTTCTTCCTGCTCTGAAAGGTTAGCACTAATAATAACCGGATATATCTTCTGTTCATCGAGATAAGCATACTTAAGAGTATCGGGTAATGGTTTGAGCTCAAACACAGGATCACCCTTGGGTGGAGGAGGATCCCCTATAATTTCAACAGGCAAGTTGTGTTTCAATAAGGGTCCATGTTAGAGAATATTTCATCTATTTCCCTTCTCTCATTGATATACATATCATTCTCATGGTCTAGCAGATATTGTTCTAAAGGATCGTTAGGAGGCACAACAATAGAAGCAAGACCAATAATTTCATCCTTACTAGGCAATGCTTTATCATGGGGTTGTCTACGAAATTTTAAAGTCATGAGACATATCCCCTAAACCAATAGTAACAACATCCTTTTCGCAGTCTATCTTAGCATTAACAGTATTCAAGAAGGGTCTACCAAAGATAATGGGGCAAAAATCATCTTGTGGGGAACCAAGAACAAGAAAATCAGTAGGGTATTTAACTTTCCCACACAAGACTTCAACATCTCTAACAATCCCAACTGGTGAAATAGTGTCTCTATTGGCAAGCTTAATTGTAATGTCAATACCTTCTAGCTCAGCAAGTGCAATATAGTGCATAATTTCTTCATATAAGGAATGAGGTATTGCACTAGCACTAGCACCCATGTCACATAAGCCATGATAGCAATGATCTCCTATTTTAACAGAAATAACAGGCATGCCTACAACAGGTCTATGTTTATTCTTAGCATCGGGTCTAGCAATTCTAGCAGCTTCATCACGGAGGTAAATAACATGCCCATCAATATCATCGACCAAGAGATCCTTAACCATAGGAACACTAGGTTCAACTTTAATTTGCTAAGAAGGTGTAGGTGTTCTAGTATTACTCTTACGAACCACAGTTGAAGCTTTAGCATGATCCTTTATCCTAACAGGGAAGGGTGGTTTCTCAATGTAAGCAGTAGGAACAACAGGATCAACATTATAAGTGATAGTGTTTTCTTCAACTCTAACAGGTTCAACTACTTTTACTTCAATGGGAGGATGAAATTTAAAACACTTTTCCTTAGGGAGATCAACATGAGTAGCAAATGATTCACAGAAAGAAGCTACTATCTCATAGTCAAGTCCATATTTAGTGCTAAATTCATGGAAAACATCGGTATCCATAAAAGATTTAACACAATCAAACTTAGGTGTTATACCTGACTCCTTAACTTCGTCGAGATCCCAATCTTCAGAGTTGTGTTTAATTCTTTCCAATAGATCACATTTGAATTCAATAATCTTCATCATAAAAGAACGAGTGCAAAAAGTATCGAGCATGGAGCGATTATTGAGAGAAAGCCGAGCATAATTTTTTTTTGAATAATCATTTCTCATGAGAGCTCATGATTGGGGCATGAATATAACATTGACTTAAGCCTCCCCCAAGCTTGAGCGATACTTTCTCCTTCGCCAGGCCAAAAATTATATATATAATTACGATCACGATGGACCTGATGCATAGGATAGAACTTCTGATGAAATTTCAACTTCAATCGGTTGTAATTCCATGATCCAATATCATCGCATAGCCTAAACCATGTCAATGCCTCTCCCTTCAAAGATAAAGGGAAGACCTACTTCTTGATAACATCCTCGGGCATACCTGCAAGCTTAAATAATCCACAAACTTCATCCACATAGATTAGGTGCAAATCGGGATTCAAGGTTCCATCTCCTGTAAAGGGATTAGCTAGCAGTTTCTCTATCATAACCGAAGGGATTTCAAAGTAAATATTTTCATAGGTTCAGTAGGTTGAGGAGCAACTCTTTGCTCTACTGGTCAAGATGAAGATACCCCGAACAAGCCCCTCAAAGGATTATGTTCCATAGTAACAAGTGACAGTAAATTTCAGCACACTATATAAATTTTTCCTTACCAAAGGCACTTCCCTCCCTAGCAACGGCGCCAGAAAAGAGTCTTGATGACCCACAAGTGTAGAGGATCTATCGTAGTCCTTTCGATAAGTAAGAGTGTCGAACCCAACGAGGAGCAGAAGGAAATGATAGGCAGTTTTCAGTAAGGTATTCTCTGCAAGCACTGAAATTATCGATAACAGATAGTTTTGTGATAAGGTAATTGGTAACAAGTAACAAGTAGTAAAAGTAAATAAGGTGCAACAATATGGCCCAATCCTTTTTGTAGCAAAGGACAAGCCTGGACAAACTCTTATATAAAGGAAAGCACTCCCGAGGACACATGGGAATTATCGTCAAGCTAATTTTCACCATGTTCATATGATTCGCGTTTGTTACTTTGATAATTTGGTATGTGGGTGGACCGATGCTTGGGTGCTGCCCTTACTTGGGCAAGAATCCCACTTATGATTAACCTCTATTGCAAGCATCCGCAACTACAAAAGAAGTATTAAGGTAAACCTAACCATAGCATGAAACATATGGATCCAAATCAGCCCCCTACAAAGCAACGCATAAACTAGGGTTGAAGCTTCTGTCACTCTAGCAACCCATCATCTACTTATTACTTCCCAATGCCTTCCTCTAGGCCCAAACAATGGTGAAGTGTCATGCAGTCGACGTTCACATGACACCACTAGAGGAAAGACAACATACATCTAATCAAAATATCGAACGAATACCAAATTCACATGACTACTTATAGCAAGACTTCTCCCATGTCCTCGGGAACAAACGTAACTACTCACAAATCATAATCATGTTCATAATCAGAGGGGTATTAATATGCATAATGGATCTGAACATATGATCTATCACCAAGTAAACCAACTAGCATCAACTACAAGGAGTAATCAACACTACTAGCAACCCACAGGTACCAATATGAGGTTTTGATACAAAGATTGGATACAAGAGATGAACTAGGGTTTGAGAGGAGATGGTGCGGGTGAAGTTGTTGATGAAGATAACCCTCCCCAAGATGGGAGAGTTATTGGTGATGACGGTGGTGACGATCTCCCCCTCCCGGAGGGAAGTATCTCTGGCAGAATAGCTCCGCCGGAGCCCTAGATTGGTTCTGTCTCGAGACGATGGCGCTTTGTCCCGAAAGCCTGCTTATGATTTTTTTTTCAGGTCAAAACACTTGATATAGCAGAAGATGGGCATCGGGGAGCTGCCAGGTGGCCCACGAAGCAGGGGGCGCGCCCCCACCCTCGTGGACGGTGGGTGGCCCCCTCCTATACTTCTTTCGCCAGATCTTTTTTATATTTTCCAAAACTGACTTTCGTGGAGTTTCAGGGCTTTTTGAGTTGTGCAGAATAGGTCTCCAATGTTTGCTCCTTTTCCAGCCTAGAATTCCAGCTGTCGGCATTCTCCCTCTTCATGTAAACCTTGTTAAATAAGAGAGAAAAGGCATAAGTATTATGACATAATGTGTAATAACATCCCATAATGCAATAAACATCAATATAAAAGCATGATGCAAAATGGACGTATCATTCTCCTACTCAACCTAGGGAAGGGGGAAACCTACTCCTACTAGGAGTAGGAATCCCCCTTGGGGCGCGCCATAGAGAGGGTTGGCGCTCCCTTCCTCCACTCCTTTATATACGGGGGAGGGGGCACCCCATAGACACACAAGTTGATTATTTAGCCGTGTGCACTGCCCCCCTCCACAGATATCCACCTTGGTCATATTGTCGCAGTGCTTAGGCGAAGCCCTGCGTTGGTAACTTCATCAACATCGTCACCACGCCGTCGTGCTGACGAAACTCTCCCTCGGCCTCAACTGGATCAAGAATTCGAGGGACGTCACCGAGCTGAACGCGTGCAGATCGCGGAGGTGCCGTGCGTTCGGTGCTTGATCGGTTGGATCGCGAAGACGTTCGACTACATCGACCGTATTACTAAACGCTTCCGCTTTCGGTCTACGAGGGTACATGGACACACTCTCCCGCTCGATGTTATGCTTCTCCTAGATAGATCTTGCGTGTTCGTAGGAATTTTTTTGAAATACTATGTTTCCCAATAGCTAGGAATTATCAAGAGATATTTTCATGCACATCTTCATCATGGGATGAGAACAAAAATATTTTCAAGAATGAAACTCATATCATTGCCTCCTGAAAAAGAAATACAAAAGGGTACCTCCACCTTGTAAGACACAGTGTCAAACAAAAGACATACACGAGCCTTGCTTCTTGATTAGATAGTTCTCTGTTGTTGCTTTTTTGTAACTCTTTTTGGATTGCTCAAAGTCAAGTATACAATTTGACATATGAATGAAGAAGTATATATAAACATTAGCGTTGAACTAATGCAAGTTGTGGTGGCGACCTTACTCTCAACTAGAGGCACCAACCTTCTATCTAACCAATCAACCACCTTTCGCAACCCACGATCGTGGTACTGGTGCCACCATTGAACCTTACCACTGATGACCCTCAACCGTAAGGGATCTGTTGCAGCGTTTTCGATAAGTAAGAGTGTCGAACCCAACGAGGAGCAGAAGGTATTGATAAGCGATTCTGAGCAAGGAATTACTGCAAGCACTGAAAGATAACTTTTAGGGGTTTTCTCGGTATAAACAGCAGGAATGTAAAGGCAAGTAATGTAAAAGGTACTGAGAGTAACAAGTGGCCCAATCCTTTCTTAGCAAAGGAGAGGCCTAGCAACTGAACTTATAAAGACTAAAGCGTTCTTGAGGACACACGGGAGAGGTAGTCATGTGCTTTCGCCATATTCCGTATCGATACTATGTTATGTGTTGATAAGTGTTGAGTGGGTGGATCTATGCTAGTGCACTCTCTAGACTAAGATGAATGCACTCTTATGATTAAACACCTTGCAGGCATCCGCAAATACAAGATAGAATTTAAGGCAAAAGCCTAACCATAGCAATACGATCGAGGATCCATTATTCCCTTATGCAAAAGCGTGCGAACTGGGGTTCAGGTTTCTGTCACTCCGGCAACCCACCATAAGCATTCTTTATACACAATGTATTCTCCTAGGTCCTTAATAAGGCGAAGTGTTGGGTGTTCGACTCACACAACACCACTAGTATAATGACAACACAACTTAAATATCAAACAATACATATTACTTCAACAGCATATGACTACTAACAACAAGACTTTCCCCATGTCCTCAAGAACTAAGGTAACTACTCACAAGACATAAAAAGAGATCATGATCAGTGGGGATAAATATGTGATAAACAATCTGGACATAATAATATTTCTCCAACAAAACTCAATAGCATTCACCACAAAGTAGTAATCAACACCGATGGAGTAGAGAGGATAGATAGTACGAGTTACAACACGAGTTGCGATTGTAAGATGAGATTTGGATGAAGATGGAGATGGTGCTGGTGTTGGGGATGATGTTGATGATGATCTCGATGATGCCCGTGACGATGGTGATGACGATGGCGACGATCTCCCCTTCCGGGAGGTGATCTCCCCGGCGGAATCTGCCCACCGGAGATGCCCTTTTCTTCTTTGTAGGTTTCTGCCTCGAAGCGGCGGCGGAACTCCATAAAAAGTCCCGTGCCTAGGGTTTTCGGAGAACGGAGAACATATATGCAAAAGGGGGCGACCAGAGGTGGGCCAGGGGCTCCAGGCGCCCCCCTGGCGCGGCCAGGGGGGTGGCGCGCCCCCAGGCCGCCTGGGCACCCTATGGCCCCCCTCTGACTCCCCTTTTGCGTGTCTTCGTTATTCGTCTGAAAAATACCTCCCGTCAATTTTCAGGTAATTTGGAGGTGTTCTTCTTCAGCAACTCAGCATCCACTTTTTCCTGCTGAATCCCGCGTCTGCTGTTCCGGTATCGGAAAGTTGCAAACTGTGTAAAATAGACCAAAACAACATAAGAACATCATCATAATGTGAAATATATCAATGAATAAGGATAAATTACGATACAAAATAGTGATGCATTTTGGACGTATCAACACCCCCAAGCTTAGACCTCGCTTGTCCCCAAGCGAATATGAACTCGGTAAACCTGTCCACAAGTTTAGAGAGTGAAGTGTCGATAAATAGAATACGGACAAGAAGCATCATAGTCTCTTTACCAACTCAAATATCCTCAGCAGCAATCTTCAGCTCATAAGGCTCTTATGAAAGAGTGTTAACACTTATATTCGAAAGTAGGACTAAGGAAACTCATTATATCATGGCAAACATGTCCTTTGGTCAAAGAACAACAAATAATTTTAACTTTTGCTCTTATATTTTGATGGGATTAATTGAAGCTTTTTGAAATAACATGTTAATAAGCAAGAAGTGAAAGTGTTAACACAAAGGAAGATATTTGCCTTAGCTGGGCTTGACAAACAACTTACTTATCAAATGATAATGTCAACAAGGATATGATATGACAAATCTTAATGCAGCTATATATGAATGAATCCTTATCAACATCAAACGTCTGCTCTCTTTGAGAAATAGAGGGAAGTAGGAATAACTGACTCAATTTAAAATTAAAAGATAGGCCCTGCTCTAGGGTAGTAGGGAAAACTCACGTGCTATCCTTAAATCAAACAGAATGAAAACAAGTTTTGAGAGGTGCATGATTTGTCAACGAATGTTAATAAATAACTCAGTTGCTTCTTGAACTGGACAAGTTTCGAGGAACGGCTCCCGTATGAGGACGATAACATCCTCTTATTCTCCTTTGTTTATCACTGCCAAAGTTTTCTGATTTCTCATGAACAAAGCGTGAAGGAGGGTTTGTTTGTTATATTATTCTTAAGCTGGGCGCACTCCTTGCCAGTTCCTTCTCGTATTATGGGTTTGCACATTATACATGCAATCCCGGGGTGAAGCTCGTCCAACTCAAGAAGACTATGAATTAGCTATTACTTCCTCATGAGCTAAAACAGAGGCACACAATAAAAGATTTTGAACTTTTAAGGATAACACATAAATTATATACTTTTAGGAGGTGGTAGTGGAGTACCACGAGTAGGTAGGTATGGTGGACTCATATGGAAGGTATTGGCTTAAGGGTATGGATGCACAAGCAGAATTCCGCTTAGTACAGAGTTAGGCTAGCAAAGGTTTTGAGAGAGCAGACAATTGATGATGACTAAGATGCAAAGCAATATAAAGCATGAACATTGAAATAAGCATAACACATCAAGTTGTCTTCCTTGTCAACATAACACTTCAAGCATAATAACATAAAGGTTTTGGCTATGTTGATACTTTAAGAAAATCATGCTTGTTGTTATGACCAAAGCTATGTTTGCCAAGATTAAATAAAGTTTCATAGCCATACGTGACATAAGGTCCATAAGAATCGTCATATAAGGTCGATTGCGTGAAGAGAATACCGTGTGCAGCAAAAGGAACCGATAAACTTCTCATTAATATTCCATCATAGACGACTCCACACTCACGGATACAATTCTTCACCAAAGGGGTGATAGACCTCAATGCACATACCTATCTCATAAAATAACCTCCCTAGACATGATATGACTCTACTTGACTTCTAAAAGACAAAAGGTAAAAGATAAAGATACCGGGCACTCCCCCAAGCTTGGAACAAGCCAAGGGAATGCCATTACTCTAGGAGATTTCACTCATCATCCTTGTTGGCGTTGATCAAGTAGTCCTTGGCGAAACGCTTCCATGGAAGGGGTTCTCCAGTCTCATATGAGAAGCTTGTCTCCTGAATCCTGCATTCAGCACCCAAACCCATGCGCAGAAACCTTAGTTCATACTCACAGTTCTGGTTGTGTAGATCATTAATTTGCCCTTGGAGTTCTATAATTCTGTCTTCAGAGCGGCGATTCTTTCCCACATCTCCTTCATCTCCTTCAGAAAGTAGTTCTTCAGCTCGTTGGTGATGTCAAAGTTAGCTTCAACACCACGCTCGATCATCTTCTTGTACTCGAAGACTTCTTGTTCAACTTCTTCCAGCCTGGCTTGGACGCTCCCCTCCTTGATAGGTCCCTTCAGATCCTCTTGATGAAGGACACTGTCCACCATCCGAACAACCTGAGGGTGCTTCTTCACCTCGGCGAGGTAAGGGTTGATGACGTTGACGACGAACGTGTCCTTGGGGGAACTTGGAGAAGCCATGGCACCTAAATTTAGCTGAAAGATTTCCTGGCAGAAACAGATCGAAGAGAAAACACGCGAAATCGCAAGATACGTTGCCGAAACAATCCGGGCAAATATATAGGAAAAATTTATGCACAGAAAGGAAGGTAACGGACCAAAGCGGGGTCGGAGGCGGACTCCCGGGTGTCCAGGCGGCCTGCCGGCGCGGCCTAGGAGGGGGGCACGCCAGGGGGGCGCCTGGACTCCCTGGAGGTCGTCTCCGGCTCCACTTCGACTCGGAATTTTACTAATTTTACAAAAACTCGTAATACGGAACTTTTATGATGGTTTGCGGTGTTTTCTTACCGTACTACATACCTTTTCTTTATTCTGCTTCTGCTGGCGTCTGAAACTGGGCTGCAACATGTTCTTCGTGGGTTGTTGTGTATATCATATTCACATCAACATCGACAGGGTCTCCTGCTATGTAATGTTTAAGTCTTTGCCCATTCACAACTTGAGGTTTGGTGCCTTCAAAATTATTAATCTTAATTGCACCAGACCGATAAAATTCTTCAATATGAAATGGTCCTTCCCACCTGGAAAGTAGTTTACCTAGAGAAAACCTGAAACGGGATCTAAACAACAAAACTTTATCACCAACATTAAATTCACGTTTCAGAATCTTCCTATCATGCCACCTTTTTACCTTTTCCTTGAACATTTTAGCGCTCTCGTAAGCTTCACTTCTCCATTCATCTAGAGAAGTCAAGTTCATGAGACGCTTCTCACCAGCTAGTTTTGGGTCAGCGTTAAGCTCTCTAACAGCCCAGAAAGCTTTGTGCTCTAGCTCTAATGGCAAATGGCAAGCCTTGCCATACACCATCTTATAGGGGGACATGCCCATGGGGTTTTTGTAAGCAGTTCTATATGCCCACAAAGCATCTCCTAATTTATTTGACCAATCCTTCCTATTTCTGTTTACTGTTTTCTGCAAGATCAACTTAATCTCTCTATTGGTGAGCTCAACTTGCCCACTAGTTTGAGGGTGATACGGTGAAGCAACTCTATGATTAACATCGTATTTAGCCAAAGCTTTTCTAAAAGCTCCGTGCGTGAAGTGTGATCCTCCATCGGTCATGAGATACCTTGGTACACCAAACCTAGGAAAAATTACATCTTTAAGCATTTTCAAAGATGTTTTGTGATCAACACTTTCAGTGGGGATTGCTTCAACCCACTTGGTCACATAATCAACAGCTACTAAAATGTGAGTGTACTTGTGTGAAGAAGGAAAAGGACCCATAAAATCAAAACCCCAACAATCAAAAGGTTCAATCACTAGTGAGTAATTCATAGGCATCTCATTCCTTCTACTAATGTTACCAACTCTCTGACATTTCTCACAGGCTAAAACATAATTTCTAGCATCTTTAAAGAGAGTAGGCCAATAAAAACCTGATTGAAGAACCTTATGTGCAGTCCTCTCACCGGCATGATGTCCTCCATAGGGACTATCATGACACCGTCTGAGAATGTCCTTCTGCTCATGTTCCGGAATGCATCTTCTCACGATCCCGTCGGGGCCTTCTTTGAAAAGATGTGGGTCATCCCAAAAGTAGTGCCTCAAATCATGAAAGAACTTCTTCCTTTGCTGAAATGTTAGACCTGGAGGCAAATACTTTGCAACAATAAAATTAGCATAATCTGCATACCACGGATCGGAAAGAGATTGTACTTTTACAACGGCAAGTTGCTCGTCTGGAAAACTATCGTTAACTGGGATGGGCTCGTGCGGTATATCTTCCATCCTTGAAAGATTGTCCGCCACCGGATTGTCTTCCCCCTTCCTATCAACAATCTGCAAATCAAATTCTTGAAGAAGGAGTACCCATCTGATAAGCCTTGGCTTGGCATCCTTCTTTGTCATAAGATACTTAATGGCAGCATGATCAGTATGAATAATAACTTTGGAATCAACAATATACTGCCTAAACTTATCACAAGCAAAAACTACAGCTAAGAATTCCTTCTCAGTAGTAGCATAATTTCTTTGAGCACTATCAAGGGTCTTACTAGCATAATGTATAACATTCAATTTCTTATCAACTCTTTGTCCTAAAACAGCTCCAACAGCAAAATCACTTGCATCACACATAATTTCAAAAGGTAAATTCCAGTCAGGTGGTTGTACTATAGGAGCAGTTATTAAAGCTTTCTTAAGGACTTCAAAAGCTTCCTTACAATTTTCATCAAACGCAAAAGGAACATCCTTCTGGAGAAGATTAGTGAGGGGTCTCGAGGTTTTAGAAAAGTCTTTAATAAATCTTCTATAAAAACCTGCATGACCGAGAAAACTGCGAATACCTTTGATGTCCCTTGGATAGGGCATCCTCTCAATAGCTTCGATCTTGGCTTTGTCCACTTCAATTCCCCTTTCGGAAATCTTGTGACCAAGAACAATTCCTTCATTAACCATATAGTGGCACTTCTCCCAGTTGAGTACCAAATTTGTCTCCTCGCATCTCTACAAAACTTTATTAAGGTTGTGAATACAATGGTCAAATGAAGTTCCATAGACGGAGAAATCGTCCATGAAGACTTCCATAATATCCCCGCAGAAACCATGAAAGATAGCAGACATACACCTTTGAAAAGTAGCAGGGGCATTACATAAACCAAAAGGCATACGTCTGTAAGCATAAGTACCAAAAGGACAAGTAAAAGTGGTCTTCTCTTGATCGGCAGTGTTAACATGAATTTGAGAGAAGCCAGAATAACCATCGAGATAACAAAAGTGGGTATTTTTGGATAACCTTTCAAGCATTTAGTCGATGAACGGCAACGGGTAGTGATCCTTCCTGGTTGCCTTGTTCAACTTCCTGTAATCAATACACATTCTATATCCAATAATAATTCTCTGAGGTATTAGTTCATTTTTATCATTAGGAACCACAGTTGTACCTCCTTTCTTAGGAACACAATGTACCGGACTTACCCACTTACTATCAGCTATAGGGTAGATAATACCTGCGGCTAGAAGCTTGAGAATCTCAGTTCTCACGACATCCATCATCTTCGGGTTCAACCGTCGTTGATGATCAACAACTGGTTTAGCATCAGGCTCAAGGTTGATAGTATGTTGACAGATAGATGGACTAATCCCCTTAAGGTCATCAAGGGTGTAGCCAATTGCGCCTCGGTGTTTACGAAGTACTTCCAATAATCGCTCTTCTTCATATCCTGAAAGGTTAGAATTGATAATAACAGGATATACTTTCTTTTCATCTAAATAAGCATACTTGAGCGTATCGGGAAGAGGTTTAAGATCGAACACCGGGTCTTCTTTCGGTTTTGATAAAATTCCCAAAGGTTCAACCGGAAGGTTGTGCTTCAGGACGGCAGGCTGCCTCAAGAATATTTCATCTAGTTCATTTCTTTCCTGCATATGCAAATCATTCTCGTGGTCCTCCATGTATTGCTGCAAAGGATCATTAGGGGGAATAGCAATAGAAGCAATACTTTCAATAATTTTATCATCACTAGGTAAATCAGTACCACGAGGCTGCTTAGAGAACTTAGAAAAATTAAATTCATATGGCTCACCATCGAATTCAACAGAAACTTTACCTTTCTTGCAATCTATTATAGCTCCACAAGTTCTAAGAAAAGGTCTACCAAAAATAATGGGACAAAAATTGTCTCTCTCTGATCCAAGTACTAGAAAGTCGGTAGGGTATTTTACCTTTCCACATAGGACTTCAACGTCCCTCACAATTCCGACAGGAGAGATGGTTGTTCTATTTGCAAGATGAATAGTAACATCAACTTCTTCAAGTTCACAAGGGGAAATCTCACCGATGATTTCTTCATAAAGTGAATAAGGAATAGCACTTGCACTCGATCCCAAATCGCATAGCCCATAATAATTGTGATCTCCTATTTTAACAGATACCACTGGAGTACCTGAAATTGGGCCTTTATTCTTGGCTGTGACAAGGTTAGTGGAAACAGCACAAAAATTTATATTGGAATCCAAAACATCATTAGTAGCAAGGTCTTTAATCAATGCAACTTGAGGATTGACCCTGATCTGGTCCTCAGGCTCATCAACTCTTCTCTCACTTTTATTTATTATGCCTGTCACAAGAGAGTGCTCCTTTATCCTCGTGGGAAAAGGAGGCTGTTCATATATAACTGCAGGCAAAATATGGTCAGCAACAAAAATATCAATAGGTGGTTCTTTAAAAGGTGCATGGTGCTGGTCTCTCTTCTTTTTAAAAGAATCAACGTGAGAGGCAAAATTCTTACACAAATCAATCACTAGATGGGAATCAAGACCAATCTTAGAGCAAAAAGTATTGAAGTAATCAGTTTCCACATAGCTCTCAATATAATCATGTTCATAATTTATAGCGGGTTCAATACCTTTATCAATTTCCCAATCTTCGGTATTCCTCTGGATTCTTTCAAGGAGATCCCACCTTTCTTCAACACTCTTCTTCTGAAACACCCCACTAGAGGAGGCATCCAGCATCTCCTTATCCTGACGAGAAAGCCTGGCATAAAAATTTGTAAGTATAATTTCCTTGGGAAGCTTATGAATAGGGCATTTGAGCATTAGAGACTTCAATCTCCCCCAAGCTTGAGCAATGCTTTCTCCGTCACGTGACCTAAAGTTATAGATATAATTCATGTCTCGATGAATTTCATGAAGAGGATAAAACTTAGTATAAAAGAGAGACATAAGCTCCTGCCAGTCCAGCAAGTGTGAGTTATCGAGAAGCCCATACCAATCTGAAGCTTTATCTATAAGTGATACGACAAACAATTTCCTCATGACAAACTCCCTCGATACACCTGCAAGCTTAAATAATGAACATAGTCGTGACAAATATAGCAAGTGTTCACCAGGATGTCTGTCTCCTGCATAACGATTAGCCAAAACATAATCGATAATGCCAGCTGGTATTTTATAAGGCACAATTTCAGTAGGGGGAGGATCAACCACCACAGGTGTGGGGCGTCTTCCCGCAAGCAACGCTCCAATAATAGGGTTGTCCATAAGGACAAAGAGCAGCAATAGCAAAAATAAAAACAGAATTATAAAAAGACTTTCTTACCAGTTTCACTTTACCAATAGCGCTACGCTCCCCGGCAACGGCGCCAGAAAACGTTACTTGATGACCCTCAACCGTAAGGGATCTGTTGCAGCGTTTTCGATAGTGTCGAACCCAACGAGGAGCAGAAGGTATTGATAAGCGATTCTGAGCAAGGAATTACTGCAAGCACTGAAAGATAACTTTTAGGGGTTTTCTCGGTATAAACAGCAGGAATGTAAAGGCAAGTAATGTAAAAGGTACTGAGAGTAACAAGTGGCCCAATCCTTTCTTAGCAAAGGAGAGGCCTAGCAACTGAACTTATAAAGACTAAAGCGTTCTTGAGGACACACGGGAGAGGTAGTCATGTGCTTTCGCCATATTCCGTATCGATACTATGTTATGTGTTGATAAGTGTTGAGTGGGTGGATCTATGCTAGTGCACTCTCTAGACTAAGATGAATGCACTCTTATGATTAAACACCTTGCAGGCATCCGCAAATACAAGATAGAATTTAAGGCAAAAGCCTAACCATAGCAATACGATCGAGGATCCATTATTCCCTTATGCAAAAGCGTGCGAACTGGGGTTCAGGTTTCTGTCACTCCGGCAACCCACCATAAGCATTCTTTATACACAATGTATTCTCCTAGGTCCTTAATAAGGCGAAGTGTTGGGTGTTCGACTCACACAACACCACTAGTAGAATGACAACACAACTTAAATATCAAACAATACATATTACTTCAACAGCATATGACTACTAACAACAAGACTTTCCCCATGTCCTCAAGAACTAAGGTAACTACTCACAAGACATAAAAGAGATCATGATCAGTGGGGATAAATATGTGATAAACAATCTGGACATAATAATATTTCTCCAACAAAACTCAATAGCATTCACCACAAAGTAGTAATCAACACCGATGGAGTAGAGAGGATAGATAGTACGAGTTACAACACGAGTTGCGATTGTAAGATGAGATTTGGATGAAGATGGAGATGGTTCTGGTGTTGGGGATGATGTTGATGATGATCTCGATGATGCCCGTGACGATGGTGATGACGATGGCGACGATCTCCCCTTCCGGGAGGTGATCTCCCCGGCGGAATCTGCCCACCGGAGATGCCCTTTTCTTCTCTGTAGGTTTCCGCCTCGAAGCGGCGGCGGAACTCCGTAAAAAGTCCCGTGCCTAGGGTTTTCGGAGAACGGAGAACATATATGCAAAAGGGGGCGACCAGAGGTGGGCCAGGGGCTCCAGGCGCCCCCCCTGGCGCGGCCAGGGGGGTGGCGCGCCCCCAGGCCGCCTGGGCACCCTGTGGCCCCCCTCTGACTCCCCTTTTGCGTGTCTTCTTTATTCGTCTGAAAAATACCTCCCGTCAATTTTCAGGTAATTTGGAGGTGTTCTTCTTCAGCAACTCAGCATCCACTTTTTCCTGCTGAATCCTGCGTCTGCTGTTCCGGTATCGGAAAGTTGCAAACTGTGTAAAATAGACCAAAACAACATAAGAACATCATCATAACGTGAAATATATCAATGAATAAGGATAAATTACGATACAAAATAGTGATGCATTTTGGACGTATCAACCACAACCCTCTCTACAATAGTAGTGATAAAACTGTCGGCATGTAACACTAATCGCCTCTCGTGCGCCTCGAGAGACGAAGGGGTACGAAAGATCTCGCCCATGTCGGTGGAAGGGCTCCTGCTCCATTTCAAGGTGTTTTATTTTATTTTATGTTTGGTTATGGTATGTATCGTGCTCAGGAAGATGAGGTGTGGAGGCTTCCAAAGATGGAATGAAGTTCTATTCGCATGGCCCTAGTCCCGGCGGTGTGTCTAGCGTCGTTGGAGGGCTTGTCGAGGTGTGTGCGTCCGACAGATCTCGGAGTATCCGAACGGTGTTTGTCTTCGATGGATCTACTTTGGCCAGTCTTTGTTCGTCCCAGTTCATGTCTACATGTTGTATCCTTTCAGTTTATGTTTCTCTTCATCAACGAAGGTTGTTGTTCTGGTGTGCTAGTCCCGTGGTGCCTTAGCATGGCAACTCCCTGATTGTCTACTACAACAAGGTTTGCCCACTGGTGAGAGAGGGGCGATGATCGTGGCGCGCCTTCGGATTGCTTCAGTATTTGTAATCATCGCTTGGTGGTCTATGGACCTAGATATAATTTATGTTATTTCTGGTATTCTTTGTACTGCCTTAACAGTTGATGAATAGATCGAAAGTTTTTTCTGCCTTAACCATCATCTGTAAGCATATGCCTGTAAGTCTAGCAATTCTGTAAGTTGAGGCCGTTGAATTCAATCCAATGGTTAGCTATCATTCGGGTAATTAATGCTACACCTACGAAGGGTGTTACGAAGCTTTTACGTGATTAGACAGTTGGCACATTATGATTGGGATTATGGGAAGGAGGGGCCCACCCCATCGAAATGTTGGGGAGGGGGGGCAGAGTATTAAGGAAGGAAAGTTACGTAACCCCTTTGTAACCCCTTCGTAAGTGTAGGATTATTGGGTATCATTCTTCCTTCTCCAACTCATTTTCTTCTTCCTCCTCCTTTAGATTTTTCTCCACCCCCACTCGCCGCATCGTCCCCACTGGCGAGGCTCAGCCCAAGCAGCGGTGCAACGAAAATTCCCCACCCACCCTAGTCAACATGTTTTCTCGCCTCCGCCGGCGATGTCGTGGCCTGCCACGGAGTTCCCATCTGCGACGAGGTCCTGGCTCGCCCTCGCGGGACACCCCGGCCAGCTGCGTCGCCCCCTTTCACCATCGGAGCTCTGCGCGGGCCTCATATTCTTCTCTACAAAGCCGACTTACACAAATTCTGATTTCAAGCAACATACAAATAGCAAACGCGTAAAAATAATATTTGATGCTAGACTGCTAGCTAGCAATTCTAAGTATCGTAAATGCTAATTTCCAGCCGGCAGGAATTCTGCAACAAATCCGCACATCCTCACGCGTGTATTTCCCTTAGCAACCAACTGGGCTAGGTGACTGTTGTTTACAGACAAGATATGAGTACTTATATCTTTCTTAAAACATGATTGAAAAAAAACAGCGACGAGGCAAGTGAAAATCTGAACCGACAGCCTCACTGGTGTGGTTTAAAAACTATGGAGATAAGCTTCACCACTTTTGTTCCTTTTGTTTGCATGCTTCACACCAATGCATTGCAGTAGTGGTAATTTCTATAGAAATAACATGATCATTTATGCATCACAGACCTGATAACCAACGTACAAATATCATGATAACTTTGACATAGAAAAGAAAGTTATTGAAAATATACCCCAATAATTTTTGCGCAAATAACATGGTATTTTCCGGAACACATACCTGATAAGTTACATACAAACATCGTTATAACTTAGATCCTGAAAATTTTTTTTTGCTAAAAAACACCCCCGGTAACTCATGTATAAATAGCATGGTAATCAACGCACATAAGAGTTGATAATTCACGTAAAAATACGACGGCAACTTTTTTTGAACATGTGATAAAGGTTGTTGAAAAATATACACTCGTAAATTATGTGTAAATAGCATGATAATATAAGCACATCAAAGCTGATAACTCACATACAAACACCCTGGTAACTTTGACTAGGAGATTTTCTTTAAAAATAGAACACATATAACTTTCGTGTAGATAACATACTAATATTTGATCACAAACTTGATAACTTATGCATAAACACCATGTGGGAGGGGGGGGGGGAGTTGTTGGTGAGATATCCCCCTGGTAACCTTTATGTGAATAGCATGGTGACTCACATATCGCAAACCTGATAACTTGTGTACCTCGGTCCTAATAACTTTGACATGGAGGGCGGGGTTGATGAAATATCACCTCAGTAACTTTTTTGTGAATAGCATGGTAACTCACACATCGCAGACCTGATAACTTATGTGGCTCGGTCCTGATAACTTTGGCTAGGGATTGTTTTAAAAACATACCCCGACAACTTTTGTGTAAATATTTGATAGTATACGCATTGTATACGTGATAATATATGCACAATCACCGCAACAACTTTAACCCGAGCTGGTAAGAAGGTTAGAGGGTTTATGCCCAGGTAATATATGTGTAAACATCATGGTAACATATGTAGCACATGCGTGATAACTTACTTAGCCCAGAAGTGATAACTTTTGATCTAAAATAAAAGCCGGAATATCTGTGCAAATAAATAAATAAATATGGCTTGTTTTTCCTGGCCGCGTATGTAGCCGCACAAATATTTATCGACCTTCTTTGTAATCACAAGTTGAAAGTAGACCAGGTGGATATGACAAGCTATAATGAACCAAGAGATAGTGAGTTTGACTCCCACTTATAATTTTTTACCATGTTTGTTTTACCACGCGATCGTCCGCACCTGTTGCTAACTTCTGGACGGTAGGAAGTTAGTCGCGTCCTCTGAAGTAAACACATGATTAACATGATACAAATAGCAAAGGCGTAAATTTAATGAGTGTGACTAAGTCTCAATCAAGTGAGATAGTTTATAAACAGGGCCGTCCATGGCCATGTGCGAAGCGTGCGACCGCACAGGGCCCCAAATTGTACAGGGGCCCCCAATTTGATCAATCTCTCTAGGTATTTTTATAACTGGGCTTTTCCTGTTAGTTTCTGCAGCCCACTTCCCACAGGCGCACATCGGATTATTAGTGGAATCAAGTCCAATCCGTTCGCTTCGTCCCCATCGCTACTCCGCCCGCCGCCACGCTCGTCGGCTAATCGTCCGCAAAGGCAGGCTGCAGGCGGCGTGCCGCACGCCCCACGGCAGCGCCAATACGGCTCAATCCTGATGAGGGTCAGATGCATCACCATCTTTCCAGCGGAAAATCAATTCACCATCTCCTTTAGGTACGTCCAAGGAAAAAGCCAACCCTAAACCTTATTTAATCTAGGCTATTTTCTCTAAATCAATTAATTTTGCTCCTTTTTTTCTGTCTGTGTGCATCAAATCATCATTTGTGTAAGTCATGTCTTCCTTAAATTGGATTAGAAAATAGTGAACCATTGTGACACGATGCATTTGCACAATAGTTGTGTGGCGGCAAACAGTCAATATCACCATCGCGCAAGAGCATAACTGATTAGTCCATCACTCTAACAGGTGCGCTAAGACACAGTCATATTAAATTTAGATTAAAATTAATGTTCAAACATTATATTAGTGATTGTACATATTTATCTTAGCAAGCACTATATTGACTAATTATATTATCTCCGTTCATCTTGGTAAGCACTATATTGAAAAATTAAATCTTCTCAGCAGTTCATCTTTGCGAATACCATGAATAATTATAATTTATCTTGTTATTTCCATCGTTTATCAATTGGTTGGCTAGTTGCTCTAGGGGCGCACATATTTCCAAGTATTGTATGCAAGGTTGTCAAAATCGTGATTCTGTTATACGATTCTACGACTTTACGATCCAAACAGACTCCTATGATTTTACGATTTTAGTTCTTAGAATCTACGTTTCTATGATCCCAATAGTGAAGATTCTACGATTTGCGATCTTATCATCGAAGCTCCGATCCAATTCAAAATAACGATTTTGACAACCTTGATTGTATGGAATAATATGTTTATAAAGTTATATAATGAAGAGCGTGTATATAATAGTTATGCAGTTACAAGAAAATTTTAAATTTTAGGGCCCAGCTTTTCATTTCGCACCGGGGCCCTAAATTTCTGGAGACGGCCCTGTTTATAAAAAAAGAAAAGCAAGCTTTGCACGAATTTCTATGCAACATCAAAGAAATATATCATCAACTGAGAAGTCTCAATCGATAGCAGCACGAAAATTAATAGTATTTGATAGTTCACGCTCGTTCCGCAAAGTTGGAAGGAGAGCGGTAGTGGTACAAGCTTTATTGCGTAGTCTACGAACTGGAACAAACATTTCTTGTAGGAGTACAACGGTCTGGCCGCCGGTGCAAAGTCTCCAACGTCTACGTAGCTAGCTAGCGCCGCCCGGCCGGCACCCTAAGGCCGGTCTTCTCCCAGACGCAGTAGTTATTCCCGTGAGCCACCACCTGGAAGTCCGACGGGATGACGCTGCCAGCGTCGAACCTCGGTCCAAGCTTGACGATAACTTTCTCGTCAACCGTCGCCACGTACATGTCGCTCTCCGCCGCCAGGATGCGCAGCTTGCTCCCGGCGTTGATCCCGTTGCGACTCCTCACCGCCGCCAACGCGTTGATCTCTTGTTTCAGGTTCCAGTCGAACACGTGATCGTAGAACTGCACAATATATAAGAGTATTAGACATAGATCATGCATGCGTGGCCATTAATTCCAGAAATGTAACAAGAAAATATGGCTCGATCGATCACGTACGATGCATGGAACTCCAGGGTGGGTGAGGATGTAGGCGTAGCCCATCATAACCTTGTCGGCCGGGAACGGCCACTTCTTCTGCGACGAGCCCGTGTCGTGGTTGTCCACGAACGTGACCGCCTTCTCCGGCAACAGGCCGATCATCCCGGGAGCCTGGCCCTCCTTGTCCCGCATCCTCCACAGCTCGCCCTGCACCGCCGACTGCAGGATGCCCTTGGTCGTGAAGTCGAACGCCATGCCAGGGCCGCCCACCGCCTTGGCCCAGTTCACCAGCTCCTGCCGCTCCACGTCCTGGTTGACGGCGGGCTTCCCGTCGCTGTCGTAGCTCAGGGAGTTCCATATTTCCGCGACCACGAAGCCGGGGCTCGTGTTCTGGACGTACGTCCTGGCGACGTCGGCCGAGTAGCCCTTGGCGAAGTCGAGGCGCCAGCCGTCGAAGCCGAGGTCGGACTTGAGCCAGTTGAGCCAGTCGGAGAGCTCCTTCTGGACGCGCGGGTTGAGGTGGTCGATGTCGGGCGCGGCGGCGAAGTCAGCGCCGGTGTCACGGTGGCCCGTGCCGTCGGAGAACTTGGTGTCGTCGCTGCAGATCATGCCGGGACCCCAGTCCAGGCTGCCGGCAGGTCCTCCGCCCTTGAAGATGCAGTAGATGCCGCGCCCGTCCTTGTCCTCGGCGCACCGGTGGTTGATGACGATGTCCGCGACGCACTTGATGCCCTTGGCGCCGAAGGCCGCGATGAGGGACTTGAGCTCCGCCGCCGTGCCGTACTTGGACGCGTCCAGGTCGTAGAGCCGGCCCGGCATGTAGCCTGCAATTGCATGCATGCATGCACGCAAGGAAACAGTCGATCACAGTCTCACAGAGGTAGGAGGCGTGCCATGCACTGTGGCAGCAACAACACACGTGACCTGGCCGTAGATGGTGGACTTGCCTTGAGATGAAACGGAGTGCGAAGGTGGCGGCAGCCAGACGTGTGTGACCCCGGCGCCGGCGATGTCGCCAACCTGGCCCTTGAGCATGTTGTACCAGCCCCCCTGCTTGTTCCACGAGTCCCAGTTGAACCCCTGCATGCATGCATGCATGCACAAGACCGAACAAGCTAGCCAGTTAGCCTACTAGGAGTACTGCACATCAATGGTCCGTACGTGCATGCGTGCATCACCTGGAACAGGATCTCCATCTGTGCATTGACGCCGGACGTGGACGTGAGCCGGAGCAGCACCACGAGAAGCCCGCACAGGGCGGCGATCTGCCTCCCCATAACTCTGGTGCGTGCGCACACTCGGATGCCCGTGTGTGTAGCGCTAACACTGTATATACTTGCCTAGTCAGCTTGTTATGGAACTTGCTTTCTGTGAAGCAGACACGTCCCGGGCAAGGTATTTATAGGGAGACGGCCAGGACGTGTGCTGTGGCTGGATGACCCGAACGGAATGGATAAGGCAGTCGCGCATGTGTGCGCCGTCTTCCGCACCGCAAAATCGTCTAGTACGTCGTGCTGGCTAACACTTGTACCAATCCGTTATCGTGCAACTCGAGGAGGGACAAAGCGGCGAAAGGCGGGCGTCCAGAATCCACGTACTCCAGTATGATCGCGCACGGCCGAGACAGTTTTCTAGTGGTTTCCTCGTGTTGCATCCAGATGATTATCCATGCAATTGTCCTATGTATTGTAATCCTTTGTTTTGCACTGAGAAACATCTGTAAGATTCATGCGTATTATCTACGTACTGGATAAATTAGCAATTTATGATTACTAACTGGATATAGGCTAACAATAGAGTCTTAAGTATTTCAAGTAGTGGACGTAGACAAACAATAACGAGCAGTCCCCCAGAAGTAGCAGCTGTGAGATGAGCGGTTGTGATGCATGCGCGAGGAGGCGGGTGAGATACATCTATGATGGGGCATCATCAACATTGCGGTTATGAAGTAAATGTCTAATGATTAAATGATGGTGAAAGAACTTGTCATCGGGCCGGGACTCTCTCTGGTTCTCTATTCTTAAGGCAAAGTACTTCCCTTCCTCTAACCATATGTTTGCTTCACCTAGGGGGGCTCACAGTTCTGGAGTTAAGATTCGTCTGCTTTTCAAGGAGCATGTAAAGTTTTTGATGGGTAATGGTGCTACGACTCGTTTTTGGTTAGACTGGTGGTGTGAGAATTCGACTCTTGCTATGGCTTTTTCTATATTGTTTTCCTTTTGTCCTAAGCCAGAAATCTCCATCGCAGATCTTTCTGGTGACCATTGGGACTTGGCCTTCCGTCGCTCGCTGTCTCCTGAAGAGTTGGTTCAGTGGCAGCAGCTTGCTGCTCTTTTCCCTCGCTCTCGGAGGCAGATGACTCGGTGGTCTGGCCCCATTCTGCGTCGGGTCGTTTTCTGTTAAATCTCTCTATTCTAGGCTTATCGCTGGTACTCCTACGAATAAATTTTGTCAGATTTGGCGTTCGCGCATCCCTCCTAAGATCAAAATCTTCTTATGGCAAGTTCAGGGGCCGTCTTCCGGCGGCCGACCAGATCCGAAAACATAATGGCTCTGGCTCGGATCGTTGTGCTCTTTGTGACGCTTTAGAGGACACCAATCATATCTTCTTTAACTGTGTCTTGGCAAAATTGATTTGGTGTTGCTTTAGATCCTAGCTGCATGTTTCGTGGGCCCCATCTTCTTTTTCTGAGCTTCGGGCCCTGACCAACTCTTTAGTTGGTGTTACCAAAAGATTATTTTGGATTGGGTTGGCGGCGATTTGTTGGGCTCTGTGGACGACCAGGAACAAGTTTACGGTTGAACACATTTTCGCTGCTAAACCTGCTGATTGTTTATTTAAGGCTTGCCTATTCTTGCAGCAGTGGAGATTATTGATTAAACCTGAAGATCGCGACTCCTTTGACGTGCTGTTATCTAAGATTTGGGCTTCGGCGTCCTCTTTGTCGCGGCAGGACCCTGATGTCTAAGTCCGCGGTGACCTGTGTGCTCGGTGGCTGCATTTTCTTTCTTATTGGGTTCTTTCGTCCAGCCTGCGTGCTGCGGGTGTGGCCTCGCGCCGTGTATCTCATACTTTCCTTTCGTTTTGGCTTGGTCAGCCTTGAACTGGTGTTATTATACTGGTGGTTGTTGGTTGTTGTGACTCTACCTTGTGGCTTCATTTATAAAGTCGGGTGTGTGTCTTTTCTCTTAAAAAGATACAACTATGATTGTCAACTCGTATGTATGGACGATGGCCGAGTCAGTGATAATCCACTAGGTATGAGCTCGCTTCATTCACGAACAAGCAACGAAGAAGGGGCACACTTGCCGAGAATTGCATTTCCGCTTCAGCTTCCCCGGTTTAGTTGGTTTGGAGGATTAATTGATTGGATACCCAATCCGCATAATCCTTCAAAGTCACTGCTTCTATGATGATAGGCGTAAAGGCATGATTAGTTCCACGAATCTCACTACACTCACCCTAGTAAATTCCTTCTCGTTGTACCGAGATGGAGGTAAGATTTGAACGTATCACTCATCTTCTCATGCAGGGCGATTCTACGTGTAAGTTGTGGGGTCAGCTGACCCCACAGCTTTTTTGATTGCAAGCCTAGTTGTGATAATATTTGTGGAAAAATTAGGACATTTTTGAGATATTAGTGTAGTTGAACCCACAACTATTTGGTGCTGGCACCGCCACTGTTCTCATGCTCTAATAGAATATGGAAGAGAGTCTCTTATGTGTTGGTCTCAAGCAGGGGCACCGCCCCTGTTCTCATGCTCTAATAGAATGTGGAAGAGAGTCTCTTATGTGTTGGTCTCAAGCAGGGGCGTAGCCAGGCCCCAGGCTGCCCTGGCCATGGCCTGGTGCGTGGAAATAAAACAATTTGTATAATATAGCTACAGTAGCATACTATAGGTACAATATTTACTGTTCCAATGAAGTTGGCTCGGGGTGTACCTATGTCCTGCCTACATCACTGGTCTCAATTCTACTCCACCATGCCATGAAACCACACATTGTCCTTTGTGATTTTTCAGGAATTAAATGTTATATTGGCCTAAAGCCCAACTAATAATATTCAACAATATCGCATTCCTTTGTTTCTCAATATTGCGATCAACTACCTAAGACTATAGTTATACCAATGTGCTCATTCCACCCGGCAACAGAGAAACTCGCAGGGGCATGAAGGGAGAGGAGCAGGGGCGGAGCTTAGCTAGGGCCGAACTAGGCCATGGCCCGCCCAGGTTTTTTGCACTTCTTCCTTTACCTATGCAATGGAGCCCAGCCCATCATCTACAGTTCTCTCCTTTGGGCTAGCCCATTCAGGTTTTCCTGTGAAGCCCCGCCACTAGAGAGGAGCACGCATGCACATAGCCGGCGGATTGCTTTAAGATTCGAAAACCTATTTGGTCGTAAGGCATTTGATTGTTGTAGGGTGGAGTCCATCCATGCATGCTTTTGGACACTTCTACTGAGTTGCATGCATCATCCACTCCACCCCTCATGTCTTTTTATTTCAACTTCAAATTTGAATCTACTATATCTTTTGAATCGAAAGTCCAAATTAATTTTTGATGGCATATTGTGTTCAATGCGATGAGAACTTTCGAACAAGACCAATTTTGAATACATTTTGACAACTTAAAAATTCAAGTTTCAAATATTCAAACTTGATAGTCAAAAATATAAGTTTTTATCAAGTATCATTTGCATTTAGGGTTTAGGATTTAGGGCTCAGGATTTAGGATTTAGGGTTGAGGGTTTACGATTTAGTCTTTAAGTTTTAGTTTCAGAAGCTTAGAGTTTAGGGGCTGTGTTTAAATTTTAATTTTGAAACATGATGAATTTATCATTCGTTTTTATCAAGTTATTGTTGTTGAAACATGGTGATGTTTCTAAAATTTGTCCAAACATGTTCAAGAGTATCTTTTTCAACGCCCTCGTCACAATGAACACGACTGTGCAAACAAATACGGGCATTGGTTCAAAGGAGACAATAGATTGAAGAGATCTGGTGGGTGGACTGTCTTGTCTATGTCAAAAGCTGCCACATGCAAGAATTCACAGGGGATTAAGCCCAAAGCATATCTAAGAGACCAATCCACTTTAGGTTGTGTTCGGTTGAGAGGGATTTGAAGGGGGTTTGACAGGGATTGGAGTCGATTTAATCCCCTACAAGTCAAAACCTCCCCAAATCCCCTCCAATCCTCTTTGTGGAGAGGTGTAACCGAACAAGGCCTTATGGATCACGACGCAAATATGTGGCTTGAAATCCAGGTAGCCCGCCCCTTGCATGCCACAAATCATCACCCCCCGCCGACGGGTACACTTATTTTTCCTATGGCCACGTCTACCTTGTGCTCCCTCCTGCGCAAAGACTGGCTGAGATGGCCCCAATGTTCAACCAACACATCAAGCCTCCTCACGCTCTTTTTCTATCGCCTGATGTTGCCAAATAAGTCCCCTGCTTTTGTTTCATTTCAACTAACAAATGAGACAAGAAGTTACCTTCGGCTTAGAAAAATCCTCAATTTTTCACCTCTTAGGTTTCCTTCCCATCTCTTGGGTATCCTCGCCATATATTCCTTGATGATGCTTCTGTGCTAACTATACAAGAAAGTACAATAAAAAAGTTCAAAAAATTCTGAATTTTTTAACAACATTGATACAAGATGCCATTATGATGCTCCAGATTTTCATCTCAAAACTGTATCGATGGATCTATAAAAAAACAAATCCACCATATTTAAATTATGGTACTATTCATAGTCAGTTTGTTCATAATCAACCATGACAGTATAGAGAACACTAGAGAAAGAAAAAATCATAACTTGGTTCATGGATCATCTAGTGATGACTACGAGCACCGGAGCGAGCCAAAGGCGCAACACCGTGAGCGCTCCACGCTCACCTGAGCTGCGCAAATCTTGTTGTAATAGACAATCGGAAAGCCATCTCGTGTTAATACCCACAGGACCAAGTAAATTAAGGTGAGGCAGAAGGAAAACCCGTCCCCCACGTCGCCTCTAGGCGGCTCGGGCGGAGTCCATCGTCGCCGGCGCCTCCTTCCTCCCCGCCCCCTCCACCTCCCCTGTGGCACCCTGCTACTTCTCGAGCTTGCGTTGTATTCCCTCGAAGAGGAAATGGAGATGCAACATAGTAGCGTAAGTATTTCCCTCAGTTTTTAAGAACCAAGGTATCAATCCAGTAGGAGACCACGCGCGAGTCCCTCGCACCTGCACAAACAAATAAGAACTTCGCAGCCAACGCGATAAGGGGTTGTCAATCCCTTTACGGTCACTTACGAAAGTGAGATCTGATAGAGATGATAATTTATATTTTTGGTATTTTTGATTTATAAGAACAACAAATAAAAGCGATAAAAGTAAAGTAGATGTAGATTGATATGTTGAGAATATACCCCGGAGCCATAGTGTTCTCTAGTGGCTTCTCTCATGATAGCGATATTCTACGGCGGGTAAACAAATTACTGTCGAGCAATTGATAGAAAAGAGAATAATTATGAGACTATCTAGGCATGATCATTGTATATAGGCATCACGTCCGAGACAAGTAGACCGACTCCTGCCTGTATCTACTACTATTACTCCACACATCGACCGCTATCCAGCATGCATCTAGTGTATTGAGTTCATACGAACAGAGTAACGCCTTAAGAAAGATGACATGATGTAGAGGGATAAACTCAAGCAATATGATGAAAACCCCATCTTTTTATCCTCGATGGCAACAATACAATACGTGCCTTGCTGCCCCTACTGTCACTGGGAAAGGACACCGCAAGATTGAACCCAAAGCCAAGCACTTCTCCCATTGCAAGAACTATAGATCTATTATGCCAAACCAAACCAAAAATTCGAAGAGACTTGCAAGGATATTATGAGCACACATAATAAGTTCAGATAAGAACCAAATATCTTTCATAGATAATCTTGATCATAAACTCACAATTCATCGGATCTCGACAAACACACTGCAAACAGAGATTACATCAAATAGATCTCCTCGAAGACTGAGGAGAACTTTGTATTGAGATCCAGAGAGAGAGAAGAAGACATATAGATACTAGCTATGGACCCGAAGGTCTGTGGTAAACTACTCACAAATCATGGTGAGGGCAATGATGATGATGATGAAGAACTCCATGATGGATCCCCCTCCGGTGGAGCTCCAGAACAGGCTCCAAGATGGGATCTCACGGGAACAGAAGGTTACGGCGGTGGAATTAGGGTTTTCTCTCTATTGTCGAAGGTTTCAGGGTGCGTGGACTTATATAGGAAGAAGGATGGCACCGGGGGACACTCAGGGGCCCCACGAGGCAGGGGGGCACGCCCTGGGAAGGGGGCGCACCTCCACCCTCGTGGGCAGCCCCTTGATCCCCTGACGTGGTTCTCAAGCTCCGTGTGCGTGATTGTCTCCAAAAATATCTCTCGCGAAGGTTTCATTCCGTTTGGACTCCGTTTGATATTCTTTTTCTGCAAAACCCTGAAACAGGCAAAAAAAGCAATCTGGACTGGGCCTTTGGGTTAGTAGGTTAGTCCCAAAAATGATATAAAAGTGTATGATAAAGCCCATTAATCATCCAAGACTTCATAAATAATAGCATGGAACAATAAAAAATTATAGATACGTTGGAGACGTATCAAGCATCCCCAAGCTTAATTCATGCTCGTCCTCGAGTAGGTAAATGATAAAGAAAGAATTTTTGATGTGGAATGCTAACCAATATAGTTTTTCAATGTAATTCTCTTAATTGTGGCATGAATGTTCAGATCTGAAAGATTCAAGATGAAAGTCCATATTGACATAAGACATGACAATACTTCAAGCATACTAACAAAGCAATCATGTCTTCTCAAAATACTATGGCTAAAGAAAGTTATCCCTACAAAATCATATAGTCTGGCTATGCTCCCTCTTCATCACACAAAATATTCATATCATGCACAACCCCGATTTCAGCCAAGCACTTGTTTTCATACTCTATCTTTTCAAACCTTTCAACTTTCACGCAATACATGAGCATGAGCCATGGATATAGCACTATGGGTGGAATAGAGGTGGTTGTGGAGAAGACAAAAAGGAGGGAGATAGTCTCACATCGACTAGGCGTATCAATGGGCTATGGAGATGCCCATCAGTAGATATCAATGTGAGTGAGTAGGGATTGCCATGCAACGGATGCACTAGAGCTAAGTATGTATGAAAGCTCGACAAAAGAAACTAGTGGGTGTGCATCCAACTTCCTTGCTCACGAAGACCAAGGGCACTTGAGGAAGCCCATCGTTGGAATATACAAGCCAAGTTCTATAATGAAAATTCCCACTAGTATATGAAAGTGACTAAACATGAGACTCTCTATAATGAAGAACATGGTTCTAATTTGAAGCACAAGTGTGGAAAAAGATAGTAGCAATTGTCCCTTCTCTCTTTTCTCTCATTTTTTTGGAGGGGCTTTCTCCTTTTTTATTAGCCCCTCTCTATATATATTTTTTTGGCCATCTCTTTTTTTATTGGCCTTTCCTCACATGGGACAATGCTCTAATAATGATGATCATCACACTTTTATTACAACTCGAAATTACAACTCGATACTACAACAAGTATGACTCTACATGAATGCCTCCGGCGGTGTACCAGGATGTGCAATGAATCAAGAGTGACATATATGAAGATTATGCATTGTGGCTTTGCCACAAATACGATGTCAACTACATGATCATGCATGGCAATATGACAATATGATGCGTGTCATATGAACGGAACGGTGGAAAGTTGCATGGCAATATATCTCGGAATGGCTATGGAAATGCCATAATAGGTAGGTATGGTGGCTGTTTTGAGGAATAATATGGTGGCTATTTTGAGGAGGGATATATAGTGGGTTTATCGTACCGACGAAAGTTGCGCGGCACAAGAGAGGATAGCAATGGTGGAAGGGTGAGAGTGCGTATAATCCATGGACTCAACATTAGTCATAAGAACTCATATACTTATTGCAAAAATCTACGAGTCATCAAAACAAAGCAATCAACGCATGCTCCTAGGGGGGAGGTTGGTAGGAGTTAACCATCGCGGGCGCCCCCGACCTCCACACAAAGGTTGGCACTCTACAAATACCTCATGCTCTAACTTCGTCACATAGCGGTTCACCATACGTGCATGATACGAGAATCACTAACCTTAACACAAGTATTCCTAAATTTCATAATAACTCTACTAGCATGACTCTAATATCACAATCCTCATATCTCAAAACAATTATCAAGCATCCAACATCTCATTCTATTCAATGCACTTAGTGTGAATTTTTTTACTACATTGACATTGGATGTCTATCATGTGAAGACTAGTTTCTTTAGCCTAAACACATTACCATGCTGTTTTAATAGACTCTCAAAAGGATATAAGTGAAGCATGAGAGTTCAACAATTTCTACAAAGTATTACCACCACCGTGCTCTAAAAGATGTAAGTGAAGCACTAGAGCAAAGACTATTCAACTCAAAAGATATAAGTGAAGCACATAGAGTGTTCTAACAATTTCTAGGCCATATTTAACTCTCTTAAATAGGTGTGTCCAGCAAGGATGGTTGTGTAAAACTAACAAGCAAAGAATCAAATTATACGAGACGCTCCAAGCAAAACACATATCATGTTGCGAATAAAAAATATAGCTCCAAGTATAGTTACCGATGGATGAAGACGAAAGAGAGGATGCCTTCCCGAGGCATCCCCAAGCTTAGGCTTTTGATTATCTTGAATTTACTTGGGGTGCCATGGGCATCCCCAAGCTTAGGCCTTTGCTACTCCTTGTTCCATAGTCCATCAAAGCAATACTCAAAACTTGAAAACTTCACAACACAAAACTTAGACAAACAATTCTCGTGAGCTCCGTTAGTATAAGAAAGCAAACCACTACTCAAAGGTGCAGCAATGAATTCATTAATTATTTATATTGGTGTTAAACCTACTGTATTCCAACTTCTCTATGGTTCATATCCTCCAATACTACTCATAGATGCATCGGAATAAGCAAACAACACACGAAAAACAGAATCTGTCAAAAACAGAACAGTCTGTAGTAATCTGCAAGTTTTCCCTACTTCTAGAAATCCAAAAAATTAAAATTAAATTGGTAAATTTGTGGAATTTTTCTATCAATAATCCGCAAAAAGAATCAACTAAAAATCACGCTCAAGTAAAATCTGAAGACTACTTTAGCGAGCGCTAACGATTCTGTTTTTCACAGCAAGATCACATAAACTTCACACAAGTCTTCCCAAAGGTTCTACTTGGCACAAACACTAAACAAAACATGAAACCACATCTAATCAGAGGCTAGATGCAATATTTATTCCCTAACAGCAACAAAAACAAAAAAATATAAAGTTGGATTGCCTCCCAACAAGCGCTATCGTTTTACGCCCCTAGCTAGGCACGATACAAGATAAATCTAGGTATTGCCATCTTTGGAAGGCAATTATTTGATTAAGCACTTATGATTCTTAGGCACTTCTTTGTCCCTATTAATAATCAAACTCTTTGGCAAGAAATCAAGAAATTCTAAAGTGTCAAAAGGGTCTCTTGCAAAAGTAAGAAAATTAGGGTGAACACTTTTGGATTTGAGATCCGCAATTCTAGACGTTTCACCTTTGTCTTTAGGGACATACATGAACTTGGAAAATATAGTGGTAGAGGTATTTGGAGTAGTTTTTATAGCAGAAACAGCAGAACCCACATTAGTGATAATATCCTCAAGCTTATTGATTCTAGTCGAATCCTTATCTAGCTTTTCTTTAACTATGGGCTCCTTTTCCTTAAGATTTTTCAGAACAACTCCTACCTTATATCCATATTGGGTGATTTCATTATGGATTTTTCTATCCAAGTTCTCTACCAATTCTACCATAGAAACTTTGTTTTCAATGATTTCTAACCTTTGCATAACATGCTCCAAAGTTAAAATGGTCCCATTAACCATAAGAGGTGGTGAGCCAAATAATTCAGTCATAGCATTATAAGAATCAACGGTGTGGCTACCCAAGAAATTTCCTCCGATAATGGTATCTAAGATAAATCTATACCACAGTGTTATGACAACATAAAAATTGCGAAGAAGCACATAAGTGGAAAGCTTCCTATTAGATCTATTTTGAGCATTGCAAATTCTATACCAGGCATCTTATAAGTTTTCTTCCTCCCTTTGTTTAAAGTTGAGGACCTCACTCTCGGGAGTGGTGATAATGATAGGTGTGCTAGACATCATGACAAGCAAGCAAGCAGCACACGAGCAGACAAGAAGCAAGCGAACGATAAACACATGACGGAAGAAGGACAAATAAAACGGCAAGGGTGAAGTGGGGGAGAGGAAAACGAGAGGCAAATAAATGTAATGCGAAGGATAAGGGTTTGTGATAGGTACTTGGTATATGACTTTTGCATAAGCCTCCCCGGCAACGGTGCGAGAAATTCTTCTTGCTACTTCTCGAGCTTGCGTTGTATTCCCTCGAAGAGGAAAGGGAGATGCAGCATAGTAGCATAAGTATTTCCCTCAGTTTTTGAGAACCAAGGTATCAATCCAGTAGGAGGCCACGCGCGAGTCCCTTGCACCTGCACAAACAAATAAGAAATTCGCAGCCAACGCGATAAGGGGTTGTCAATCTCTTTACGGTCACTTACGAAAGTGAGATCTGATAGAGATGATAGTTTACATTTTTGGTATTTTTGATTTATAAGAACAACAAATAAAAGCGATAAAAGTAAAGTAGATGTAGATTGATATGTTGAGAATAGACCCGGGGGCCATAGTGTTCTCTAGTGGCTTCTCTGATGATAGCGATATTCTACGGCGGGTAAACAAATTACTGGCGAGCAATTGATAGAAAAGCGAATAATTATGAGACTATCTAGGCATGATCATTGTATATAGGCATCACGTCCGAGTCAAGTAGACCGACTCCTACCTGCATCTACTACTATTACTCCACACATCGACCGCTATCCAGCATGCATCTAGTGTATTGAGTTCATAAGAACAGAGTGACGCCTTAAGCAAGATGACATGATGTAGAGGGATAAACTCAAGCAATATGATTTAAACCCGATCTATTTATCCTCGATGGCAACAATACAATACGTGCCTTGCTACCCCTACTGTCACTGGGAAAGGACACCGCAAGATTGAACCCAAAGCCAAGCACTTCTCCCATTGCAAGAACTATAGATCTAGTAGGCCAAACCAAACCAATAATTCGAAGAGACTTGCAAGGATATTATGAGCACACATAAAAAGTTCAGAGAAGAACCAAATATCTTTCGTAGAAACTCCAATCCGCAGGGACTCTGGCTGGAACGTTTATCCTAGCTCGCGAACACGGGAATAACACCAAACAAGCAAGCAATCCAGGCACAACCTGCAAGCTGGCATGACACGCCAGGTCAGTACATTGAATGTACTTGCAAGCTCACAATAGCCAGAAGCATTCAAGACAAACAACATCATGGCAATTACAGTTTAATCAGGAATTATCATGAGATCATCAGGATAACATAGCATGAACAACATGAACATGATACAACTAGACAATATGAGAATGCCATGAACATATAAATCTAATGAGACTAGCATGCAACATGATGACACTACATGCACCATTTATTCTGTTCGGGTTACCTCGTAACCATCACATGCATCACTTACCAACCTCGGACATTATACGATCATCTCAGGATCAAATCAAGCTTGGTATAAACAATACCGTAGTAATCATCAAACGACCACAAGGAGCTTGATCTTTACCCACGGTTCTCGCACAACATCATGAATATCCAACAACTCGGTATCCTCGATACCACGGTGATCATTCCGGCGATCACAACCATGACCAACACTTGGTCTCAAACGGTGATCTTTCCGGCGATCACAACCAACTTATCTCATCATCGAACCGGGGTTGTTATTAAGCACATTATGATTATTACTGTTGACTCATAGTGTGACCAACTACGAACTGGGCCCTTATCCACGGGCGCGGCTATTGATTGATTTAGTATACACTCTGCAGAGGTAGCGCACTGTACCCACACTACGGAACCTGATACGTCTCCAACGTATCTATAATTTTTTATTGTTCCATGCTATTATTTATGAAGTCTTGGATGTTTAATGGGCTTTATCATTCACTTTTATATCATTTTTGGGACTAACCTACTAACCCAAAGGCCAAGTCCAGATTGTTATTTTTTGCCTATTTCAGGGTTTTGCAGAAAAGGAATATCAAACAGAGTCCAAACGGAATGAAACCTTCGCAGGAGATATTTTTGGAGAAAATCACGCACGAAAGACTTCGGGGCCAAGCCAGGAGACAGAGGGGCCACCCTTGAGGGTGGGGGGCGCGCCCCCCTTCCCAGGGCGTGCCCCCTGCCTCGAGGGCAGCCCTTGTGGCCCCGGTGCCCCCCTTCTTCCTATATATACCTACGTACCCCAGAAACTCCAAGCACAGAGAGAAAACCCTAATTCCACCGCCGTAGCTTCTGTTCGCGTGGAGATCCCATCTTGGAGCCTGTTCCGGGAGGGGGATCCATCAATGAGGCCTTCATCATCATCATCATCGCCCTCACCATGAGTTGTGAGTAGTTTACCTCAGACCTTTGGGTCCATAGCTATTATCTAGATGGCTTCTTCTCTCTCTCTGGATCTCAATACAAAGTTCTCCTCGCTCTTCGAGGAGATCTATTCGATGTAATCTCTTTTTGCGGTGTGTTTGTCGAGATCCGATGAATTGTGAGTTTATGATCAAGGTTATCTATGAAAGATATTTGGTTCTTATCTGAACTTTTTATGTGTGCTCATAATATCCTTGCAAGTCTCTTCGAATTATTGGTTTGGTTTGGCATAATAGATCTATAGTTCTTGCAATGGGAGAAGTGCTTGGCTTTGGGTTCAATCTTGCGGTGTCCTTTCCCAGTGACAGTAGGGGCAGCAAGGCACGTATTGTATTGTTGCCATCGAGGATAAAAAGATGGGGTTTTCATCATATTGCTTGAGTTTATCCCTCTACATCATGTCATCTTTCTTAAGGCGTTACTCTGTTCGTATGAACTCAATACACTAGATGCATGCTGGATAGCGGTCGATGTGTGGAGTAATAGTAGTAGATGCAGAATCGTTTCGGTCTACTTGTCTCGGACGTGATGCCTATATACAATGATCATGCCTAGACAGTCTCATAATTATTCGCTTTTCTATCAATTGCTCGACAGTAATTTGGTTACCCGCCGTAGAATATCGCTATCATGAGAGATACCACTAGAGAAAACTATGGCCCCCGGGTCTATCTTTATCATTTTATTTCCCGTCAATTTCTGCCGCCGTTGTTTATTTGCTTTCTTTACTTTTTGTTTTTATATAAAAAATTCCAAAAATATAATTATCATCTCTATCAGATCTCACTATCGTAAGTGACCATAAAGGGATTGCCAACCCCTTATCTTGTTGGCTGCGAAGTTCTTATTTGTTTGTGCAGGTGCGAGGGACTGGCGCGTGGTCTCCTACTGGATTGATACCTTGGTTCTCAAAAACTGAGGGAAATACTTATGCTACTGTGCTGCATCTCCCTGTCCTCTTCGAGGGAATACAACGCAAGCTCAAGAGTTAGCAAGAAGAATTTCTGGCGCCGTTGTCGGGGAGGCTTACGCAAAAGTCATATACCAAGTACATATCACAAACCCTTATCCTTCGCATTACATTTATTTGCCTCTCGTTTTCCTCTCCCCCACTTCACCTTTGTCATTTTATTCGCCCTTCTTCCGCCATGTGTTTTTCGTTCGCTTGTTCCTTGTTTGCTTGTGTGCTGCTTGTCTGCTTGTCATCATGTCTAGCACACCTATCATTATCACCACTCCCGAGAGTGAGGTCCTCAACTTTCAACAAAGGGAGGAAGAAAACTTAAAAGATGCCTGGTATAGAATTTGCAATGCTCAAAATAGATCTAATAGGAAGCTTTCCACTTCCGTGCTTCTTCGCAATTTTTATATTGGCATAACTCCTTGGAATAGATTTATCTTAGATACCATTACCGGAGGGAATTTCTTGGGTAGCCATACCGTTGATTCTCATAAAGCTTTGACTGAATTATTTGGTTCCCCACCTCTTATGGTTAATGGGACCGTTTTAACGCTGGAGCATGTTATGCAAATGTTAGAAATCATTGAAAACAAAGTTGCTATGGTAGATTTGGTAGAAAACTTGGAAAGAAAAATTCATAATGAAATCACTCAATATGGATCCAAGGTAGGAGTTGTTCTGAAAAATCTGAAGGAAAAAGAGCCCATAGTTAAAGAAAAGCTAGATCAGGATTCCACTAGAATCAATAAGCTTGAGGATGTTATCACTAATGTGGGTTCCGCTCTTTCCGCTATAAAAACTACTCCAAATACCTCCACTAAAATATCTAAGTTCATGTATGTCCCTAAAGACAAGGGTGAAAGTTCTAGACTTGCGGATCTCAAATCCATAAGTGTTCATCCTAATTTTCTCACTTTTGCAAGAGACCCTTTTGACACTTTAGAATTTCTTGATTTCTTGCCCAAGAGTTTGATTATTCATAGGGACAAAGAAGTGCCCAAGAATCACAAGTGCTTAATTAAAGAATTGCCATCCAAGGATGGCAATACCTAGATCTATCTTGTATCGTGCCTTGCTAGGGGCGTAAAACGATAGCGCTTGTTGGGAGGCAACCCAATTTTATGTTTTTTGTTTTTGTTGCTGTTAGGGAATAAATATTGCATATAGCCTCTGATTAGATGTGTTTTCATGTTTTGTTTAGTGTTTGTGCCAAGTAGAACCTTTGGTAAAACTTGTGTGAAGTTTATTTGATCTTGCTGTGAAAAACAGAATCATTAGCGCTCACTAAAGTAGTCTTCAGATTTTACTGGAGCATGATTTTTAGTTGATTCTTTTTGCTGCTGATTGTTAGACAAATTGCACAAATTTAACAATTTAGTTTGAATTAATTGGAGTTCAATAAGTAGGCGAACCCAGCAGATTACTATAGACTGTTCTGTTTTTGACAGATTCTGTTTTTCGTGTGTTGTTTGCTTATTCCAATGCATCTATGAGTAATATTAGAGGATATGAACCATAGAGAACTTGGATTACAGTAAGTTTAACACCAATATAAACAAAGAATTAATTCCTTGCTGTACCTTTGAGTGGTGGTTTGCTTTCTCTTACTAACGGAGCTCACGAGAATTTTTGTCTAAGTTTTGTGTTGTGAAGTTTTCAAGTTTTGAGTATTGCTTTGATGGACTATGGAACAAGGAGTAGCAAAGGCCCAAGCTTAGGGATGCCCATGGCACCCCAAGTAAATTCAAGATAATCAAAAGTCTAATCTTGGGGATGCCCCGGGAAGGCATCCCCTCTTTCGTCTTCATCCATCGGTAACTATACTTGGAGCTATATTTTTATTCGCAACATGCTATGTGTTTTGCTTGGAGCGTCTTGTATAATTTGATTCTTTGCTTGTTAGTTTGTCACAATCATCCTTTCTGGACACACCTATTTGAGAGAGTTAAATATGGCCTAGAAATTATTAGAACACTCTATGTGCTTCACTTACATCTTTTGAGTTGAATAGTTTTTGCTCTAGTGCTTCACTTATATCTTTTACAGCATGGCGGTGGTTATATTTTGTAGAAGTTTTTGAACTCTCATGCTTCACTTATATCTATTTGAGAGTTTATTAAAACAGCATGGTAATGTGTTTAGGCTAAAGAAACTAGTCTTCACATGATAAACATCCAATGTCAATGTAGTAAAATTTTCACACCAAGTGCATTGAATAGAATGAGACGTTGGATGCTTGATAATTGTTTTGAGACATGAGGATAGTGATATTAGAGTCATGCTAGTGGAGTTATTATGAAATTGAAGAATACTTGTGTTAAGGTTAGTGATTCCCGTATCATGCACGTATGGTGAACCGCTATCTGATGAAGTTAGAGCATGAGGTATTTGTAGAGTGCCAACCTTTGTGTGGAGGTCGGGGGCACGCGATGGTTAACTCCAACCAACCTCCCCCCTAGGAGCATGCGTTGATTACTTTGTTTTTGATGACTCGTAAATTTTTGCAATAAGTATATGAGTTCTTATGACTAATGTTGAGTCCATGGATTATAAGCACTCTCACCCTTCCACCATTGCTAGCCTCTCTTGTACCGCGCAACTTTCGCCGGTGCCATAAACCCACTATATATCCTTCCTCAAAACAGCCACCATACCTACCTATCATGGCATTTCCATAGCCATTCTGAGATATATTGCCATGCAACTTTCCACCGTTCCGTTCATATGACACGTATCATATTGTCATAGTGCCATGCATGATCATGTAGTTGACATCGTAGTTGTGGCAAAGCCACCATGCATAATTTTTCATACATGTCACACATGATTCATTGCTTATGCCGGTACACTGACGGAGGCATTCATTTAGAGTCATACTTGTTGTAGTATCGAGTTGTAATTTCAAGTTGTAACAAAAAGTGTGATGATCATCATTACTAGAGCATTGTCTTGTGTGAGGAAAGGCCAATAAAAAAAAGAGAAGGCCCAAAAAAATAGAGAGGGGCAAATAAAAAAAAGGAGAAAGCCCCTCAAAAAAAATGAGAGAAAAGAGAGAAGGGGCAATGCTACTATCTTTTTTCCACACTTGTGCTTCAAAGTAGCACCATGATCTTCATTGTAGAGAGTCTCATGCTTAGTCATTTTCATATACTAGTGGGAATTTTCGTTATTGAACTTGGCTTGTATATTCCAACGATGGGCTTCCTCAAATGCCCTAGGTCTTCGTGAGCAAGCAAGTTGGATGCACACCCACTAGTTTCTTTTGTTGAGCTTTCATTCATATTTAGCTCTAGTGCATCCGTTGCATGGCAATCCCTACTCACTCACATTGATATCTATTGATGGGCATCTCCATAGCCCGTTGATACGCCTAGTCGATGTAAGACTATCTTCCTCTTTTTTGTCTTCTCCACAACCACCTCTATTCCACCCATAGTGCTATATCCATGGCTCACGCTCATGTATTGCGTGAAAGTTGAAAGGTTTAAAAAGAACAGAGTATGAAAACAAGTTCTTGGCTGAAATTGGGGTTGTGCATGATATGAATAATTTGTGTGATGAAGAGGGAGCATAGCCAGACCATATGATTTTGTAGGGATAACTTCCTTTAGCCATAGTATTTTGAGAAAACATGATTGCTTTGTTAGTATTGCTTGAAGTATTGTTATTTCTTATGTCAATATAGACTTTTATCTTGGATCTTTCAGATCTGAACATTCATGCCACAATTAAGAGAATTGCATTGAAACAATTATATTGGTTAGCATTCCACATCAAAAATTCTGTCTTTATCATTTACCTACTCGAGGACGAGCAGGAATTAAGCTTGGGGATGCTTGATGCGTCTCCAACGTATCTATAATTTTTGATTGTTCCATGCTATTATTTATGAAGTCTTGGATGTTTAATGGGCTTTATCATTCACTTTTATATCATTTTTGGGACTAACCTACTAACCCAAAGGCCCAGTCCAGATTGCTGTTTTCTTGCCTATTTCAGGGTTTTGCAGAAAAGGAATATCAAAGGGAGTCCAAACGGAAGGAGACCTTCGCAGGAGATATTTTTGGAGGAAATCACGCACGAAAGACTTCGGGGCCTAGCCAGGAGACAGAGCGGCCACCCTCAAGGGTGGGGGCGTGCCCCCCTTCCCAGGGCGCGCCCCCTACCTCGAAGGCAGCCCCTGTGGCCCCGGTGCCCCCCTTCTTCCTATATATACCTACGTACCCCAAAAACTCCAAGCACAGAGAGAAAACCCTAATTCCACCGCCGTAGCTTCTGTTCCCGTGGAGATCCCATCTTGGAGCCTGTTCCGGGAGGGGGATCCATCACGGAGGCCTTCATTATCATCATCACCCTCACCATGAGTTGTGAGTCCATAGCTAGTATCTAGATGGCTTCTTCTCTCTCTCTGGATCTCAGTACAAAGTTCTCCTCGGTCTTCGAGGAGATCTATTCGATGTAATCTCTTTTTGCGGTGTGTTTGTCGAGATGCGATGAATTGTGAGTTTATGATCAAGGTTATCTATGAAAGATATTTGGTTCTTGTCTGAACTTTTTATGTGTGCTCATAATATCCTTGCAAGTCTCTTCGAATTATTGGTTTGGTTTGGCCTACTAGATCTATAGTTCTTGCAATGGGAGAAGTGCTTGGCTTTGGGTTCAATCTTGCTGTGTCCTTTCCCAGTGATAGTAGGGGCAGCGAGGCACGTATTGTATTGTTGCCATCGAGGATAAAAAGATGGAGTTTTCATCATATTGCTTGAGTTTATCCCTCTACATCATGTCATCTTCCTTAAGGCGTTACTCTGTTCGTATGAACTCAATACACTAGATGTATGCTGGATAGCGGTCGATGTGTGGAGTAATAGTAGTAGATGCAGAATCGTCTCGGTCTACTTGTCTCGGACGTGATGCCTATATACAATGATCATGCCTAGATAGTCTCATAATTATTCGCTTTTCTATCAATTGCTCGACAGTAATTTGTTTACCCGCCGTAGAATATCGCTATCATGAGAGAAGCCACTAGAGAAAACTATGGCCCCTGGGTCTATGTTTATCATTTTATTTCCCGACAATTTCTGTCGCCATTGTTTATTTGCTTTCTTTACTTTCTGTTTCTATATCAAAAATACCAAAAATATAATTATCATCTCTATCAGATCTCACTATCGTAAGTAACCGTAAAGGGATTGACAACCCCTTATCGCGTTGGCTACGAAGTTCTTATTTGTTTATGCAGGTGCGAGGGACTGGCGCGTGGTCTCCTACCTGATTGATAACTTGGTTCTCAAAAACTGAGGGAAATACTTACGCTACTGTGTTGCATCTCCCTTTCCTCTTCGAGGGAATACAACGCAAGCTCAAGAGGTAGCAGAACCCATGGCCTTGTTCTCCCATTCAGATGGACCAACGGCGTTCCGACAAAACCGATCTACTGCCATGACACTCTCCCGGCCACTCCGACCAACTCCCCTTTGGGCTAAGTTCTGGGTGGCCCCGTGTCTACCAAAGACACAAGGACTACCGTCGTGGCCAAATATAAACAGCCCCAAACGGGGACCCGGATCCATAACAACAACAACGAGCACATAAGGTTATGTCTGCTTACCAGGCCAGGGTACCGCACGCCCATAACCTTCCCTCGTTGGAGGCACCGGTGAGAGGCATGACAATAGACCCAGTTAGGACCTTCCCATAAAGGTAAACGTGGTTGCACTGGTCAGTTCGATATGGTGGCACCATGACTCAGCCAACAGTTGTTCAAGTTCAATTTAATCCGGTTAAACTTGAATGCAAATATGCTGAGCCATGATAAAATACATGATGCAATTACAATTCATGAGCATGAATATCAACATAATCATGAGAGAACCACATAACTATCCACCATATCAACAATGAATCATAAGCATGGCATACTGACTAGCATGAACATCATAAGTACATACTTCTCCGAAACATAGCATGACCACTAACATCAACAATAAATATCATGCAAGAACATATCAACGATACCGACATGCAATCATTTAACTAACTGGATGCAAAGGAACATGCATAACAACGGTACTCGGGACAGACGGCAGTCATGCACCGAAGACCATCACCAACATCAACATGTACTACTAGCAAGCATAAACATATTAAAGGAGTACTAGCAACTAGCAGGGCATGATAACCAGGTGCATAACAACATAGCAAGAAAGTAAGCATTAACCCCGAAGCATTACCGAAACAACAATAAAAATAATTTAAACAAACAAACATTTAATAAATATTCAAGTTGAAAACCATGGCTACTGCATGACTATCATGCAAGTGGGTATTGTGGCTTGCCTGGGGTGACGGAGACTCCGCGAAGAAGTGCGGTGAAGCCGCGGAAAGATTCGCCGGAAACAGTTCTCTCACGGAGGGGGCTGTTTACGGGCAAGGGCAAAGTGGTCATTTTCACAGCATGAACACTTGTTGAAAATGGTACCAACAGAAAGGTCTCGACGAGACGAAGACGTGAGCGTTGGTTTCACCTGATTCGGAGTTACGTTCGCGAAGATATGAGGTGTTGAAGCTGAGGGACCAATCTGTGAATAGTTTTATCACCAACGGGTCCCTGAGTGGATAAGACAGAAGCACAGAATCAGAAATACGCTTTCAGAACTTGGAAAATGTATTCGGCCCCGAAGTAGAACGAAAGTACGCTTTTGTTAAAAGAAAACGTACTTACGGAAATACGTTTCCACTTGAATCCTCACGGGCCCGGGGCACAGTCAATGCGTTTGGCTGACGAGCGGGACCCACGTGCAGGGGGGCCGATCGGGGGCATCTTCTTCCTCCTCGTGACTCTTTTCTCTCGTGGAACAGAGCGGAGGCAGGGGAGGGCGATGCCGGCGACGGGGCGAGCCGCTCCAGCCACCTCTGGCCAGGGTGCGGCCACCAGCGGGTGCGGGACGGCGCAGCGCGCCCGTCCAGGGAGGAAACGGCCACCGAGGAGGAGTGGGGAGACGGGGACGGGAGGAGGTAGGAGGAGACATAAGCGGGCGGCCGGTGATGGGGCTCGCGGCTCCGGCCGTCTCCGGCCAAGCGGAGCACACCGGCGGGTGCGAGGCGGTGCACCGGTCCCGTTCATAGGCCAAGGGAACACCGGGGAGGAGCAAGGAGGGCGAGAGGGGTGGCACCGTGGGAGTCACAGGAAGCTTTGGGTGGCCAGGCTTCTCGGTGCTGCGGCCGTCTTAGGCGGAAAACAAGTAGGTGGGGGCTCGGTGGTACGAGGGGGAGACAGTGGACAACACGAGAGGAGAGGGGGAGGGTCGAGTTAGCCGGAATCATGCCGAGACCGAGGCGGCCATGGCGGTCTCCGGTGAAAAGAAGAGGAACCCGAGGGCTTTGGTGGTCGAGGAGGAGCAAGGAGAGGCTGGTGAGGTGCGGGAGGAGTCGGGCACTCCTTAAATAGCCGAGGGGAGGGCTCTAGACGATCGCTAGTGAGCTTGAGCAGTGCGCTAATGGAGGTCAGAGGCAGTGCACAGCACGGGCACTGTTGTGACGGCGCAATGCTGGCGAACCATGACGATGCAGTGATGCAGGGCGATGCAGAGAGCACGGGCGAGCTCCTGGACAAGGTTGGAGGTCGAGACGAGGACAGAGGAGACGAGCACAGTGGCCGGACCGATCCAGAGCGCGCGATGTGCATGACGCAAGCGTGATCACCACGTGCACTGGTGCGAGCGGCGCGCTTTGGCATGGCCAAGCATGTCCAGTAGATGGACCTTAGTGCCCTTAGTAAAGATGCAGAAAGAAATTAGTCCAGGGGCAAAGAAGAGATTTGCAGATGGCCCCAAAGTAAATCAACATGAAGGTGCTTGTAACTTCCCGTGGTTAAACCAGCTTGGTAACTCAGTAACTAAGTTGTCTGGCGATGATCTTACACTAAGGTGATGTTGGTTACCAAAAATCAGACTAAGAGGAGGAGTTTAGCTGAGGGTTGTTGTAGAAAGTGCAAAACTGGACAGATTAGGGGATTATGATGTTGCACTCACATACTTAAGTGTCATGAGGTGAAATTTTCTGGCACCCCGGCTCAGAGAAATCGGAACGCCCCGTATTCCAGCCCAGAGATTGAGGAGATGTCTTCTGGAATACAGCACTGCTTAGCATAGAACAAACCAGCCTTGTTTTATTACACGAACACGAATACAAGGTCTTTGATATTACAACGAATAACACTGGCACGGCGACACTACGCCGACCACGGTTGCTCTATGCAAGCAGCATAACAACTCGAGGCAGCGGAACAACTACTAGCAGCGGAACAACGAACGGCGGTGATGGACTCCAATCCGCGGGGACTCTAGCTGGAACGTTTATCCTAGCTCACGAACACAGGAACAACACCAAAACAAGCAAGCAATCCTGGCACGACCTGCAAACTGGCATGACATGCGAGGTCAGTACATTGAATGTACTTGCAAGCTCACAATAAACCAAAAGCAATCAAGACAAACAACAACATGGCATTATCCGATTAATTCAATCATGAACATGGTATTAACAGAACAACATGGCATGCACAACTGATCATAATACAACTTAGCACGAGCATAGTATGGATATGATAATACTACATGATGATACTGTCATGCACCAACTTACTCTGTTCGGGTTACTTTGTAACCAGCACATGTACAAACTTACCACCACGGACATTACACGATCATCTCAGGATCAAATCAAGCTTGGTATAAACAATACCGTAGTAATCATTAAATGACCACAAGGAGCTTGACCTTTACCATTGATTTCGCATAATATCATGAATATTCAACAACTCGGTACCCTCGATACCACGGTGATCATTCCGGCGATCACAAACAACTTATCTCATCATCGAACCGGGGTTCTTATTAAACAAGTTATTATTATTATTACTGTTGACTCACGGTGTGACCGACGCGAACTAGGCCCTTATCTGCGGGCACGGCTATCGATAGATTTAGACACACACACTCTGCAGAGGTAACGCACTGTACCCACACCATAGAACCCATGGCCTCTTTCTCCCATTCGGGTGGACCAACAGCGTTCTGACAAAACCGATCTACTGTCATGACACTTTCCCGGCCACTCCGACCAACTGCCCTTTGGGCTAAGTCCTGGGTGGCCCCGTGTCTACCAAAGACACAACGACCACCGTCGTGGCCAAACGTAAATGGTCCCAAACGGGGACCCGAGCTCAAAACAATAACAACAACGGGCACAGAAGGTTATGTCCGCCTACCTGATCAGGGTAACGCATGTCCATAACCTTCCCTCATTGGAGGCACCGGTGAGAGGCATGACAATAGACCCAGTTAGGGCCTTCCCATAAAAGGCAAGTGTGGCTGCACTGGTCAGCTCGATTTGGTGGCACCATGACTCAGCCAACAGTTGTTCAAGTTCATTATTATCCGGTTAAACTTGAATGTAAAAAGCTGAGTCATAATAAAATAACATGATGCAACTACAATGCATGAGCATGATATCAACATAAGCATGAAGATGCACCTAATCATCGAGCATAACCATAATGAAATATTTAACCAAATGAACATGGCATACTGATGAGCATGAATATCATAAGCATAACGCTACTCGTGGCATACATGACTACTAGCATCATAAATAAATACCATGCAAGAGCATACTAGTATCAACAATAAATACCATGCAAGAACATAGCAAGAACAGTACCAAGTAAGCATGTAACTAGCTAGTTGCAACGGAACATGCATAACACGGTACAACAAGCATGCATCAAGACTACTGCTAGCATGTACTTCTACTACCAAGCATAACATGTGAACATGATAATAACAAGTAGTACAAGATAACAACAAGTATCAGATCATAACATGACAGTGAACATGAAACCACGAGCATAACCGAAACAACGACAACAGTAGCAAACAAGCAGACACATAACAACAATCTTTTATTAAATATTCAAGTTGAAAACCATGGCTACTGCATGGCTATCATGCAAGTGGTTGTTGTGGCTTGCCTGGGGATGAAGAAGGCACCGGGAAGAAGTGCGGTGAAGCCGCGGAAAGAATCACCGGAAATAGTTCTCTCTCGGAGGGGTCTGTTTATGGCAAGGGCAAAATGGTCATTTCCAATATTTCAACCCATAATGAAAATGTTACCAACAGAACGGGCTCGACAATACGAAGAGATGGGCTTTGGATTCACCTCATTTGGAGTATCGAGCAAAAAGTTGGGATAGTTTTTCTGCCAGGGACCCATTTGTAAATAAAACCATCACAAACAGGCCCTCGGCTGGAAAAACAGAATGCGCACTCCAGAAAAAACGCCTCCTCCTCTGGGAAACGTATTATTCGCTGTAACAGAGAGAAAATACGCTTTCAGTAAAGGAAAGCGTATTTTTTCTGAAGGAGAGGCAGAAAACGCTTTCGATACACGGAAACGTATTGCGGTGGATTACGTCTCCACTTATTGACGTGGCAGAGGCGGGGCCGGGTGCTGGGTCGCTGACGTGCGGGTCCCGCGGGGCGGGGCCCGACACTTATACACGCTGGCCGCCGGGTCAACGCATCGGAGGCCGACGGGTGGGATCAGGGGCGACGCGGGGCCCGCCTGGCTGGTCGTCGTCTTCTTCCCCCGTGCTCGCTCGCGATGCAGAGGCGAGGCCCGACGCCGGTGATGAGCTCCGACGACTCCGGGCGTCTCGAGCCGAACTAGATGCACCGGCGGCCTCGGGAAGGAGGGCCGCACCACACCAAAGGCTTCACGCGCGCCTGGGAGTTCCGTGCCGAGCAGAGTATGGCTTGTGGCGGACACCAGTTACGACGATGATGGGTAGGGCACCATGGCCACGGAGAGGGGACGGAGTGCAATGGGGAGCGGACTAGGGTGGTGGTGGAAGGCTCTAGTGGTGTTGGAATGGAGGGAGAGGTCCTAGGTCGCCGGAATTTAGGCGCACCCGAGCGGCAGCCATGGCGGCCATGGCGAGCGGAGAGAGCTCCTCGAGCTCGAATAAGAGGCTAGGGAGGGGTCTGGGTGTAATGCCCAGTATGAGATTATACCTCCCACGTGTCGAGGCACGACTTAATGGTATAAGCTCATACTAGAATGATCTCAAGTATGGTATCTTTGCACGACTCATGTAAAAGAGGGATGAAATTGCAAAAGAGTAGTTGGCTTACACTCGCCACGTCACACAATACATTACATAAGCAATCACCATCCAAATAACATCACAGTCCGACTACGGACGAAGATCCAAATGAAAGATACCATAAATAAAGCCACATGGACCGAATCGCCCCTAGTAGAAGCCACTACTGATCCTCTGGGTAAGACACGTAGTATCGGCCACGTTCTTCATCGAACTCCCAGTACAACTCCGTGCCATCACTTGTGTAGTTCACCATGGTACCTGCATCTGGTGTTGTGTAGAATCTGTGAGCCACGGAGGACTCAGCAATCCCGTTCCCGGGTAGCAAAACTAACTAAGCCTTGGGTGTGGAACAAGGCTGAAGAACAAAGGTTGCAGCTGCACTAGCACTAGCTTACGTGTTTAGAGCGAGAAGAGAAGTGCCATGAGCGTCAAAGTGATCACGAAGTGATCCTATCTAAGCACGTCATTCATAACCCCACCGTGTTCACTTCCCGAACCCCTTCGGAAAATGACCGTCACGGTTACTCACGCTGGTAGTGTATAATGAACATGGTGTCAAGTTATCTACAACCGGATATTAACAAATTCCCATCTGCCACATAACCGCGGGGACGACTTTCGAAAGATCAAACCCTGCAGGGGTGTCCCAACTTAGCCCATCACAAGCTCACGATCTGCGGAGTCACAACTCCAAGGTGGGAAGACCCGAGTATTCTCAGAATCATGTGCTCAAGATATTCCGACTAAGGTAAAAACTAATCCAGCAAGACCTCCCGGCGTGCCGACACCCTGACAGTAGCCGCGCGTATCTAGTCTCAGGCCACGACCGGATGGGACATCCTATAGGTAATACCAGATACCTCGGGTTTCCCCGAGGCGGCCCTGCACTCCGCCCAGTTCGGACCAACACTCATGTGGAGCACTGGCCCGGGCGTTGTTAATTAAGTCCACGGGATAGCTAGTCCCTATGCAAGTATTTAGTTATTAGGCAAATGTAAAACCAATGTTGGGCCTTGCTGGAAAAGCTTTATCGCTATGCGGGTTATCAAGGGGGGCCCATAAACCCCAACCGTGTTAGGGACGCATAATCAAGGAACATAACACCGGTTTAAACGGTTCCTACGGCGGCATGAGTGGAACAAAACACCAAGCAAGAGGCTTAGCCTTCCACCCATTACCAATATATAGATGATTTGGTTTAACAGATTATATAGTGTGATATCCCAACAAAACTTCATCATGAAGCAAGAATCTTTAAATCTTCTCCTGCAACTAACAATGATATAAGAGGGGCTGAGCGAAGCTTACGTAGCCAATCAAAGGTTTGCTAGGTTGGGTGGTTAGATAGATTCATGGGTACAATAGGAGGCTGACAAACAAACATGGGCATCGAGGCAATAAGCTAAAGAGCGAGACATCTAGCAATAGGCAAAGATAGTAATGATATCTGGGTCAGGTCATCTTGCCTGTTGAGTCGTCGATGGGATCATAACCTTGCTCCTCACACTCAACCTCGGTAGGACCCTCGTTCTCGGTCTCGGCTCCCGGCTCTACTCAACACAAGAACACAACATGGCACAATATCAAACACGGTGCAATGCACAATCAACATGATGCAAGAATCTTATGCGTATGCATGTGGAAGCACTTGAGCCTAAGGAGAAGATGATGGAGAAGGCCTCATCTTGGAAAACCAAGTAAGCCACTGGATAGAGGGGAATATTTTGGTTGAAATCGATATAAAGATCGCCGGAAATGGACACACGGTTTGCAAAAGGCAAGCAAAACAATATTCACACAAGGCTGCAGTTTTCAGCCACATGGCATGTTTGGAGCAAGAAATAATTATGCTATAGCACTCAAACATGGAGACAAAGGGCATGGACATGAAGTAGACATGTTAATTAACAAGCATGAACTTAGAACACCCCCCAAAACCTACTGGAACATAATTAACCAAGCATGGCAAGTTGCAATAAAATTATCCAGACTTAGCCAAAATCTGGGAAGGCAAAAACATCATCACGATGCTGCATTCGGAGGGACAAAACAACATGCATATCAACTCCACTAAGTATATAAAGATCATGGACATGTAGTAGACATATCATACATCAAACAACTCCATTGGAGCAACTCCATAGGAGGCATGGATCAACAGCAACAAGCTACACCAAATTGATCATGCTGATAAAAACCTGACAGGTATAATTTATAGCAACTTGAGATCAAGAAATAAATAAGCTACAGCAAGCCATATGTGCAAGTAAGGGCATGGATGGATAGAGCATAACATGGAAAACAAGATATGACCATTGGCCACTCCAAAACAAGCATGGATTTAAGTGGGGCATCAAGCAAACATAGCAGCAGGTTAAAACAGATTCCAGACTTAGCAGTTTTTTCACTAAGTATAAAACAGTAACATTGGCATGGCATGTTTACAAGCTTGTTTAAGTCACCTCAAGGCATATCATGGAAACTGGTTTGCACCACAGCAAAGACCATATGATGTTGCTTCTAAAACATATTGACATGTGACATGAGGACAAACACATCAATAGCAATGAGCTCTTCAAATCAGCATCTCATAGCAAGTTTCAGCACTTAACAGCCACATGCACTTTTGCAACAGAGATTAACATGGGAATATGACACCTAACATGAATGCTACAGCAACCATCTTGTAGAGCACTTCACAATGAACATTTTGACATATCATATGCTCCATTTGGATAAACATGCACCAAGTTATCAAGTCTCAAACATGGCAACAAATTAACAAGTAACCACAGTTTTAAACATATAGCACTCTTGCAACGATGATTAGGCATCAAGATGATCTCAAACAAACATGCCACAATGGAACAAAATGTAGAGCATATCACCACGATCATTTTGATATATCAGAAGCCCAAAACGGATCTACGAGCACGAAGTTACAGCCATGCAAAGGAGGCAACAAAATATAGCAGATCTGGGGACTTGGTCGTTTTTATACCTTCTGAAAAGTCAACGTGGACGAGGAGATCCCGGGACGGAGGCGGCCGTTTGGATGGAGGAGCTGGTGGATCTGGTCCACCTGACCAGATCCGGCCGGCGGCGGCTCGGAGCTCGCCGGAGCTCTCGCCGGCGGCGGTGGCCGGAGACGGAGGTCGAGGCGGGGCCGGAGGCGGCGACGTTGGCGGCGTCGAGGTGCGGCAGTGGGCGGCCGGGGTCGATGCGGTGGCGGCTGCCGAAGGCTGGCGGCGGAGTTCCCGCGGCGGCGGGCGGCGTGGCCGGCATCGGTGATGGAGGCGGTGGCCGACGCCGGTCGCGGAGGAACTGGCTCGGGCGGCGAGGCGCTCGGGACCGCCTGCGGGAACCCGGAGTGGAGACGGCGAGGGTTCCGCGAGGCGCGGCGGCGGCGGGCCACCGGAGGCGGCGGGGAACGGCGACGCGAGCTCGCCGGCGGCGGCAGAGGGGATGCGCGGGGCGGCGATCGAGGCGCGGCGTCGGGCGCGGGCCAGGCGGGCCGGCTGCGGGCCGCGGCGGCGCGGTGGGAGAGAGGGAGTGGGAGCGGACACGTGTCGCGCTGAGAGTGGCTGAGGGGGGCGGAGCGGACGTGTCCGGCGGCGCGGAGGAGCTCGGGTTAGGGTTTCGTCCGCAAAAATGGACGTGGGGGGCTGTTTTATAGGCATAGGGAGCTAGAAGACTCCAAATAGGGAGCGGTTTTCGCCCACACGTTTGTGATCCGATGACCGAGATGATGGGAGGGGTTGTGCTGGGTTAGTGGGCTGTTGTGGAGGGGGTCTTGGGCCAAAAGGAAGAGACGAGTGGGACCGGGTGCAAGTGATAACACGAATGCAATGCAATGCTCATGATAACATGACATGGATTAAATGCACACACGCACGCGACAAAATGAAGAAACCCGAAATGGAAGAAGACCCGAGAATGGAATTGATGAAGTCAACGTTTCATATATTACCCACTGTTCAAGAAATCTTCCGATTCAGTGATTTATTGTCCGATTTATCGCTACTCTTGGGGTGACCGATAATATTATGCCTTATCTTCATCATTTATCGTTTGGGCCAATTTATCGCTATGACAAGCGATTTATCGGGAATCTACCGATAAATCGGGCCTATTCGTAGCAGTATGTTTGCAAAAACTATGCTTATTTGTGTTTTGTGGACCTTTTTACTCAATATGTAATGTTTTTCTATTTTGTTTGTCATTATATTAGGATTCAAAGGCTAGGATTCAAGGTAACACTTCTGTCCAATATTGTTTTGGTGTTGAATATAGCATATTTTAGTGTTGGGAACCTCAGATTTGAAAAAACTGGCCGATTAATAGCCGACCGATAAAATCGATTAATTGGCCGATTTTTGATTAATCTCTAATCCCCAGCTGACCGAGATGATAACGATAAGCGATATCCTCAACATTGATATTACCATAATTGGAAGGTGTTACATCTGGGGCATTACACTGGGGGTGAGGGAGAGCTGCTGGTGAGAAAAGGAGGGGCTCGGGTGGCCTTAAATAGCCGGGGTGAGAGGGAGCCGAGCTGGCACCGCCATGGACGCGTGTCCGGCGCCGCGGACGCGTGTGCGCGTGCTCAAGCTCGAGGGTAGGCGACGAGAGGGAACATGAGGGAGGGCTCACGGGGAAGAGGCGGCCAAGGGAGCGCAGGGAGAAGGAGCCGAGCGCCTCTGAGGCTCGGTCGGACACAGCGCTCCCGTGGGCGCGCGGCGACGAGCGCCGACGAGGAGGCTTGTGGAGGGGGAGAAGGGTCCAGGAGAATGGCGACGACGCGGGCCAGCTGCTGGACACGCTCACGCGCGCGAAGGCGATGAGAGGAGAAGGGGGTCCAGCACAAACAACCACTGGACGCGGCCACTGCACACACAGAGCGTGCACAGGCACGCCATTGTCGTGGTCACCATGTGAACCGTGGCATACTATGCTCAACAGCACCCAAAACGTTTTCTAGCTGATAGTTTATCCAGGGGAGGTTGTACTTTGGTGGTAGCTCGGTGAAAACTGCTCTGGTTAGAAGATAAGCATCGTCTAAAGTTTACTGCAGTAAACTTGACCATGAGCTGGTGATCAAAAGAAAAGAGTTGGGAAGCAAAGAGTTTGTCTGGGGAGTTTAGGTTAGGAAGGACTACAGTCCTGGTAAGTTTGAGAAGATTTGGACCAAGATAAATCATGGTTGCTTTGCAACTGGCAAATCTGGTCCAGAAACAAGATTTGGATGTTGCACTCACTTGGTGAGACCACTTGAGCTGAATTTTTGCAAGGCTTGGTCATTTGGTCATATATAGATGCTGTAGAAATTTCATATCAATTGGAAAAGCCAAAATGGTACTTCCTTCACAAACATCTCCACTGACCATAAACTTGCAAACATTCTAGAGGAATAATGGCTTAATGAGCCAGGCCCAAAATGGGTGGAGGTGAGTTATATGGATAATATAAGGCCTAGAAAAATTGGCAGACAAAATGGAGCAAGATAAAATATACTTGCTTCACAAACTGAAATTTTGGACAAAATCAAAGAATTTAAGATGAGCTCACATGGAAGCATGAAATGAGCTCTACTTTGGTGGAGGGCTCGGATATGATGATATGAGGGATCATGCAAAATGGCAACTCATTTGGACATGCCTAGCTTGCACCTCCTTCACAAAGCTTCTTTCTGGATAGAAACTTTGGAAAATCATAATTAAATAATTACTAGGCAAATGAGGATTCATTTTGGCATGTGGCAATGATATGGACAGGAAAAGGTGTCCAAGTATTTTGAGGTCAATTGGGCAAAGATAAATAGCACTTACTTCACAAAGTGCCATTTAGGGCAGAATAGAAAAATGAATATTGGTGAAATATTTTTGAATATGGCAATGAAAAGTTTTGCCATATTTGATGAATATATGACCGAAACAATTTATGAGAATTTATTTGGGAATTTTGGAGTGATGGAAATATAGGTTGCTTCACAACCTAGGGCAGACAGGGTTATTCCTTTTATAGAAAAAGGAATATTCCCTAAAAAAGAATATTGAGGTTGGTCCAAGATGGAAATGGCATGGTCTAGGGATAGTCATGAGGATGACAAGCCACTCTGGAAAGAAAGAAGAGGTCATCTTCTTCAGTTTCCAGACCACATAGCCACGGAAAAAGAAAACTCAAGGAAAAATCTCAGAAAAACAAAAGAAAAAGAAAGGGCCAAAAATCAGGCTGTGACAAATTTGGTGGAGTGGGGTTAAATGGCCATATGGAGCCGCTATGAAAATCTCATGCCATTTGGAGTTACCAAAGTGGCACTTCCTTCACAAAGCTCCATTCTGGCCAGTAACTAGAAGAATTTACTGAGGGTAAATGGATAACTGGATTGAGCCAGAACTTGGTGGAGAGAGTAGATGTAGATGTAAGAATGTCCTCGTAAATTTTCAGCTCAAATGAAGCAAGGTAAAATAGTGTTGCTTCACAAGGTGAAAATCTGACCAGAAACCAAGATTTGGAGGTGAGCTCACATAGATGATCTCCATGAGCTCAAATTTGGTAGAGATTCATGATTTGGTCAAATGAAGGATGTGACCAAGTTTCAACTCATTTGGCCTAGAATATACTTCCTTCACAAAGTTCCTTTCTGGACAGAAACTTTGGAAAATCCCCGAACAATATTTACTAGGCAAATGAGTATGAAATTTGGCACAGAGCAATGATATGGACATGAAAAGATGTCCACAAAGTTTGGGGGCAATTGGGAAAAGATAAATAGCACTTGCTTCACAAAGTGCCATTTAGGGCAGAATAGGAAAATGATTATTGGGGGATTATTTTTGAACATGGCAATGAAATGTTTTTCCATATTTGAGCAAGATATGACCCAAAAAAATTATGAGAATTATTTGGAATATTTTAGAATGACAGGGATATAGGTTGCTTCATAACCTAGGGAAAAAAGAATTATTCCTTTAATAGAAAAGGAACATTCTCTAGAAAAAGAATATTGGGTTAGGTCAAGAATGGAAATGACAGGGTCTTGGGATGATTATGAGGAAGGCAAGCCACTACAAAACCTAGGAAGACATGATCTTCCCAAGTTTCAGAACCACATAGCCACTGAAAAGCAAATAAAATCAAGAAATCCAAGAAAATCAAAAGAAAAAGAAAAGGGCAAAATCCAGGTTGTTACAAACTTTCCCCCCTTAAATAAATCTCGTCCTGGAGATTTGGTTGTTCAGGGTTAAATAATTTTTCTGACTTGAAGAAACCGTTTCCAACTTAGGTTTCTTTTATTCATAGTATTTCCACTGAATTGGATCTGACTGACTGTCTTGATCTGAGGTGGTTTGCTTTGTTGTATCTGACATTCTGACAGGACATACCTTATATGTTCCCGTTTATACTGACTCAAACTTTATTTCATGTCTGTTGGCTGAGCTAGCATCCGAAATATTATTTTTACGGACATACTTGTCCTTCTTGATATTGATCCTTACTGGAAATGTTATCCTCGTATCGAGTACTGAGGATATTCCACGGAGTTGGGGAACATATCTTCCCGTGGAACAAAGAATCTCTTCTATCCAGGCATCGGATTTCTCGAATATAGGCATGCCTTCTGGTTCCAAAACAGTGATGTGGATCATATCTGTTTTTGCTAACGAATGCTGTCATCTTGCAGGAGTTTCTGACTTATCTTGACTGTCTTCACCGTCTAGAGTATCCAAGTTGTACCAAAGGTTTGACTGTCGCTTGTCGTGACTGATAAAAAAATGCACCATCCTCTGATGATAAAACTTGCAGTCTTGACTGGCGGTGATCTTGGCAAAGAATCCCATCCACATAGGCTATTCTTTTAATTGTTTCCCCTATGCGAGAGATAACAATCCTCAAAGTATATGTTTTCACACTGATTCTTCAGTTTTGCCAGTATCTCCCTGGGAATAACAGTCGGTGCAATGCTCCATCGCGGGTGTTGAGGTCAATATATTGAGTTGTCCATGAGTCGGACAGATTCGGGTATTCAATGCTGACAGTTCTGAGCATACTGTGGACTGAGCTGGTCGCCTTGCTATGAGGTCCTTACCACAATGGAGTATACCTCTTAGATGGATCTTTGCTTGGGTTCGCCGTGGAATAAGACGGTCTTGGGCATCCATATTTTTCACATAATAACCGGCATACCTGTATTGTTGGTCTTGCTCTTTCATTATTACTTTCTTCATCTAGATCCTCAACTGAAAGAGCGGGGCCTTATATAGATCCTTGATTATTTTTGCGGCCCTGAATACGGTTACGTACAATATCTGGCAATCATACCTTGGTCTAGTTCATGTTTTGAGCCTCGGTATATTTATCCAGCTCACTTGTGGTTATACATATCTCAATACTGTTGGGGATTATGCCAGAGAGTGACCACAAGATGAATTATGTCCCATTATATTTGGTAGACCCTTCTTGAATACTGTTAATGCCAAGATAGACTGCGTGAAAGATATTGTTACTGTAGGGTTAGGGGATATGCCTCATGATTTTAACTTTGCTAAATTCCGTAGACAACCCCTTGAAAAGGAACCACCCAGTAAGGATAAAATTATTGGTCTTGCTTCTATTGCCGTGCCTCCGAATGATCCTTTAGAACAATACTTGCTAGACCATGAAAATGATATGCATATGAATGAGAGAAGGGAAATAGATGAAATATTTTTTAAATAGGGACCCGTATTGAAAAACAACTTGCTTGTTGAAATCCTAGGGGATCCTCCTCCACCCAAGGGTGATCCCGTGTTTGAACTTAAACCTTTACCTGATAATCTTAAGTATGTTTATCTTGATGAAAAGAAAATATATCCTATTATTATTAGTGCTAACCTTTCAGAGCAGGAAGAAGAAAAACTATTGAAAACTCTGAAGAAGCACCGTGCTGCTATTGGATATACTCTGGATGATCTTAAGGGTATTAGTCCCACTATATGCCAACACAAGATAAATTTGGAAGAAAATGCCAAACCAGTTGTTGATCATCAGTGACGGTTAAATCCTAAGATGAAAGAAGTGGTAAGGAAGGAAATACCGAAGCTTCTAGAGGCAGTTATTATCTATGCAGTTGCTGATAGCCAGTGGGTAAGTCCTGTCCATTGTGCACCTAAGAAAGAAGGTATGACTGTTGTTCCTAATGATAAAGATGAATTGATCCTGCAAAGAATAGTTACAGGTTATACAATGGTAATTGATTTCTGTAAGTTAAATAAAGCTCCTAAGAAAGATCATTACCCGTTGCCATTTATTAATCAAAAGCTAGAAAGGTTATCCAAGCATACTCATTTTTGCTTTCTAGATGGTTATTCTGGTTTCTCTCAAATACCTGTGTCAAAAGGGGATCAAGAAAGACCACTTTCACTTGTCCTTTCGGTACCTTTGCTTATAGAAGTATGCATTTTGGTTTATGTAATGCACCTGCTACCTTTCAAAGATTCATAATGGCAATATTCTCTGATTTTTGTGAAAAGATTGTTGAGGTGTTCATGGATGATTTCTCCGTTTACGGAACTTCTTTTGATGATTGCTTAAGCAACCTTGATCGAGTTTTGCAGAGATGTGAAGACACTAATCTTGTCTTGAATTGGGAGAAGTGCCACTTTATGGGTAATGAAGGCATTGTCTTGGGACATAAAATTTCTGAAAGAGGTATTGAAGTGGACAAAGCTAAAGTTGATGTTATTGAAAAGATGCCATGCCCTAAGGACATCAAATGTATACGAAGTTTCCTTGGTCATGCCGGGTTTTACAGGACGTTCATAAAGGACTTCTCCAAAATCTCTAGGCCTCTGACTAATCTCTTACAAAAAGATATTACTTTTGTCTTTGATGATGATTGTCTAGAAGCATTTGAAATTCTTAAGAAAGCATTGATCTCTGCACCTATTGTCCAGCCTCCTGACTGGAATTTACCTTTTGAGATTATGTGCGATGCTAGTGATTATGCTGTAGGAGTTGTTCTAGGGCAAAGAGTTGATAAGAAATTAAATGTTATCCAATATGCTAGTAAAACTCTAGATAGTGCCCAAAGAAATTATGCTACTACTGAGAAACAATTTTTAGCAGTTGTATTTGCTTGTGATAAGTTTAGACCCTATATTGTTGATTCTAGAGTAACTATTCACACTGATCATGCTGCTATCAAATACCTTATGGAAAAAAAGATGCTAAACCTAGACTTATTAGAGGGGTTCTCTTGCTGCAAGAATTTGACTTGCATATTATTGATAGAAAGGGAGTTGAGAACCCCGTTGCAGACAACTTGTCTAGGTTAGAAAATGTACTTGATGACCCACAACCTATTGATGATATCTTTCTTGATGAACAACTAGCTGTCATAAATACTTCTTGTACTGCTCCATGGTATACTGATTATGCTAATTATATTGTTGCTAAGTTTATACCTCCAATCTTCACATACTAGCAAAAGAAAAGTTCTTCTATGATTTGATACATTACTTCTGGGATGACCCACATCTTTATAAAGGAGTAGATGGTATTATTAGACGTTGTGTACCTGAGCATGAACAGGAACATATCCTACGCAAGTGCCACTCCGAAGCTTATGGAGGACACCATGCGTGAGATAGAACTGCACACAAGGTATTGCAATCTGGTTTTTATTGGCCTACTCTCTTCAAGGATGCCCGTAAGTTTGTCTTATCTTGTGATGAATGTCAAAGAATTGTTAATATTAGTAGACATCAAGAAATTCCTATGAATTATTCACTTGTTATTGAACTGATACGTCCAAAACGTATCTATAATTTCTGCTTGCTCCATGCCTCGTTTGGGTGATATTGCTATGATATTTATACTCTTCCATACACTTTTGATCATATTTGGACTAACATATTAAATCAGTGCACCCCAGTGCCAGTTTCTGTTTTCGGCTGTTTTTGTATTTCAGGTTTTCACATTACGAGAAGTGCCAGGAAAAATCCAGAAAAATTATATAAAAAATCGGCGTTCCAGAAGCTACCGTGCGCCCGAAGTACAGCCGGGGGGGGGGGGGCACCAGGGCTCCAGGCGCCCTGGCGGCGCCCCCCCTGGGCCGCGCCGCGGGGGCGCCTGGGCCCCCCGAGGCTCCGCTGATGCCCTCCTTTGGCATATATTTAAAGCGTCTCCCGAAACCCTCGAGACGGGAACTCTTTTTCGCGATCTCATCTCTGTTCCGCCGCCGCCGCCGCTTCCAAGATCGGGAGCACCAGGAGAACTCTTCCCGGCACCCTGCCGGAGGGGAGGATCACCACCGGGAGCTTCTCCACCACCATGGACGCCTCCCGGATGAGTTGTGAGTAGTCTCCCTTGGACCATGAGTCCATGACCAGTAGCTATGTGATGTTCTCCTCCCGTTCTTGTGCTTCACTAATTAGTCCTCGTGAGCTGCCCTACATGATCGAGGCACATATGTAATCCTTATGATGTTGCTATGATGAGTTTGCTGGGATCCGATGGATTATGAGATTATGTTCAGATTGTGTTTGAGTAATATATTTGATTCACCTCTTTTATATTTATGTTCGTAAGTAATTCTTGCATGTTCTCCGTTGTTACTTATTGCTTTGGCCAAGTAGTAGGTAGTGACTCCAAGAGGGAACGTTATGCTTGATTGTGGGTTCATGCCCCTCGATGACTAGCTTGAGTGACAGAAACATGAGTCTAGGGGATGTGCTGTTGCCATAAGGGGGAAAACAACGGTGCTTGTGCCCGCGGGTGCAAGGATTGTTTACTTTACGCAAAGTTCTTTTAATGCAGTTGTCTGTTGCTTTGAGTTTACACTATGGGTGGGACTCGCAACTTAATACCAGCGAGATGTTCTGGATAGATATCTCAAGGTGGATGATTAGTAGTAGATGCAGATGGATTTCGGTCTACTTGCCTTGGCGTACCGCCCATGCTTTGAACCTCTACCTTTCTTGCAACATAGTTAGCATTGGTTTGCGCACATAATTCTGTCAATTGCCCAGCTGTAATTCGTTTACCTCACATAGTTGTTTTATCGTCTTTTGGGAGAGAGACATCACTAGTGAACATCATGGGACCCCGGTCCATATTACCATCATTGATCACATCCGCTATTTACTTTCCGCTTTTTACTTACTATTGCAGCAATACCTATCACTATTATCACTTGCGTTTGATCCTTTGTAAACGACAAGGCCGGAGGGATTGACAACCTCTCTGTACTCGTTGGGAGCAAAGTTATTTGTATCTGTGTGCAGGTCCACGTTGATTGCTAATATCTGGCGCCGTTAGCAGTTGACACCTTCTTGTTGAAACTGGGAGTCTCAGGGGAAATCGATCCTTGGTATCTTTGCCAAGGGAAAACTTCCGCTACACTGCATCTCAAACCTTCCACTTGGGGTAACCAACGAGGGGCGAGAAGCCATCAAGCAAAGTTTTCTGGCGCCGTTGCCGGGGACTCCACTCTTCAGGATAGGGGAGTTGCACGCTATCTTTTACCTTTGCTTTTTAGTTTTGTTAGTTTACCTTTCAGTTTTTGCTTTAGTATCTTTTATCGAAAATCACAAAAAATAGTTATCTTGCTTGCTTGCTGCTATGGGTTCCACCGAGAACACCAAGTTGTGTGACTTCACTAGTCATAACAACGATGACTTTATCTGCACACCTATCACTACACCTGCCACTTCAGCACCTTCGTATGAAATTAAACCTGCTTTACTGAACTTAGTCATGAAAGATCAATTCTCCGGTGCTGGAGATGATGCTGCTTTACACTTAAACAACTTTGTTGAACTTTGTGATATGCAAAAGTACCATGAATTTGCCCTTGGAGCTCTTCAATTCTTTCTTCAGACGCGGTGATGCTTTTCCACATCTCCTTCATCTCCTTCAGGAAGTAGTTCTTCAGCCCGTTGATGATGTCAAAGTTAGCTTCAACACCACGCTCGATCATCTTCTTGTACTCGAAGACTTCTTGCTCCACTTCTTCCAGCCTGGCCTGGATGCTCCCCTCCTAGATAGGTCCCTTCAGATCTTCTTGATGAAGGACACCGTCCTCCATCCGAACAACCTGAGGGTGCTTCTTCACCTCAGCGAGGTAAGGGTTGATGACGTTGACGACGAACTTGTCCTTGGGGGAACTTGGAGAAGCCATGGCACCTAGATTCAGCTGAAAGATTCCCTGGCAGAAACAGAACGAAAAGAAAACACATGCAATCGCAAGATACGTTGCCGGAACAATCCGGGCAAATATATAGCAAAAATTTATGCACAGAAAGGAAGGTAACAGGCTAAAGCGGGGTCGGAGACGGACCCCCTGGCGATACGTCCAAAACGTATCTATAATTTCTGCTTGCTCCATGCCTCTTTTGGGTGATATTGCTATGATATTTATATACTTCCATAGACTTTTGATCATATTTGGACTAACCTATTAACTCAGTGCACCCCAGTGCCAGTTTCTGTTTTCTGCTGTTTTTGTATTTCAGGTTTTCCCATTACGAGAACTGCCAGAAAAATCCCGGAAAATCATATAAAAAATCAGCGTTCCAGAAGCTTCCCGGCACCCGAAGTACAGCCGGAGGGGGGCCACCAGGGCTCCAGGCGCCCTGGTGGCGCGGCCCCCCTCCTGGCCGCGCCGGGGGGGCGCCTGGGCCCCCCAGGCCTCGTCTGATGCCCCCCTTTGGCATATATTTATATCGTGTCCCGAAACCCTCGAGACGGGAACCCTTTTTCGCGATCTCATCTCTGTTCCGCCGCCGCCGCGCTTCCAAGATCGGGAGCACCAGGAGAACTCTTCCCGGCACCCTGCCGGAGGGGAGGATCATCACCGGGAGCTTCTCCACCACCATGGACGCCTCCCGGATGAGTTGTGAGTAGTCTCCCTTGGACCATGGGTCCATGACCAGTAGCTATATGATGTTCTCCTCCTGTTCTTGTGCTTCACTAATTAGTCCTCGTGAGCTGCCCTACATGATCGAGGCACATATGTAATCCTTATGCTGTTGCTATGATGAGTTTGCTGGGATCCGATGGATTGTGAGATTATGTTCAGATTGTGTTTGAGTAATATATTTGATTCACCTCTTTTATATTTATGTTCGTAAGTAATTCTTGCATGTTCTCCGTTGTTATTTATTGCTTTGGCCAAGTGGTAGGTAGTGACTCCAAGAGGGAACGTTATGCTTGATTGTGGGTTCATGCCCCTCGATGACTAGCTTGAGTGACAGAAACATGAGTCTAGGGGATGTGCTGTTGCCACAAGGGGGAAAACAACGGTGCTTGTGCCCGCGGGTGCAAGGATTGTTTACTTTACGCAAAGTTCTTTTAATGCAGTTGTCTGTTGCTTTGAGTTTACACTATGGGTGGGACTCGCAACTTAATACCAGCGAGATGTTCTGGATAGATATCTCAAGGTGGATGATTAGTAGTAGATGCAGATGGATTTCGGTCTACTTACCTCGGCGTACCGCCCATGCTTTGAACCTCAACCTTTCTTGCAATGTAGTCAGCATTGGTTTGCGCACATGGTCCTGTCAATTGCCCAGCTGTAATTCGTTTACCTCACATAGCTGTTTTATCGTCTTTTGGGAGAGAGGCATCACTAGTGAACATCATGAGACTCCGGTCCATATTACCATCATTGATCACATCCGCTATTTACTTTTCCGCATTTTATTTACTATTGCAATTATATCTACCACTACTATCACTTGCGTTTGATCCTTTGTAAACTACAAGGCCGGAGGGATTGACAACCTCTCTGTACTCGTTGGGAGCAAAGTTATTTGTATCTGTGTGCAGGTCCATGTTGATTGCTAATATCTGGCGCCGTTAGCAGTTGACACCTTCTTGTTGAAACTGGGAGTCTCAGGGAAAACGATCCTTGGTATTGCCAAGGGAAAACTTCTGCTACACTGCATTTCTAACCTTCCACTTGGGGTAACCAACGAGGGGCGAGAAGCCTAGCAAAGCAATTTCTGGCGCCGTTGCCGGGGACTCCACTCTTCAGGATAGGGGAGTTGCACGCTATCTGTTACCTTTGCTTTTTAGTCTTGTTAGTTTACCTTTCAGTTTTTGCTTTAGTATCTTTTATCGAAAATCACAAAAATAGTTATCTTGCTTGCTTGCTACTATGGGTTCCACCGAGAACACCAAGTTGTGTGACTTCACTAGTCACAACAACGATGACTTTATCAGCACACCTATCACTACACCTGCCACTTCAGCACCTTCATATGAAATTAAACCTGCTTTACTGAATCAAGTCATGAAAGATCAATTCTCCGGTGCTGGAGACGATGCTGCTTTACACTTAAACAATTTTGTTGAACTTTGTGATATGCAAAAGTACCAAGAAATAGATGGTAATATTGTTAAGCTTAAGCTTTTTCCTTTCTCCTTGAGAGGAGGAGCTAAAATTTGGTTTCAGTCTTTGCCTAGAAATAGCATAGATTCATGGGACAAGTGCAAAGATGCTTTTATTGGAAAATACTATCCACCTGCTAAAATTATCCAACTAAGAAGTAACATAATGAATTTTAAACAATTGGATAATGAACACGTTGCCCAAGCTTGGGAACGTATGAAATCTCTTATCAAGAACTGCCCTACTCATGGTTTGACTACTTGGATGGTTATCCAAACTTTTTATGCAGGCTTGAACTTTACCTCGCGGAACTTGTTAGATTCGGCCGCGGGAGGAACCTTTATGTCAACTACACTTGGTGCTGCCACAAAACTTCTCGATGAGATGATGACCAACTATTCCCAATGGCACACCGAACGCGCTCCAATAGGTAGGAAGGTAAACTCTGTCGAGGAGATTTCCTCCCTAAATGAAAAAGTTGACTTGATCATGTCTCTACTTTCGAAGCAATCTTCTATTGATCCTCGTGATGTTCCTTTAAATTCTTTGATTGCTCAAGAATAAGTAGATGTGAACTTTATCTCTAGAAACAATTTTAATAACAATGCTTATAGGAGTAATTTTGGTAGCAATCCTAGACCGTTCCCCTCTAATTCTTATGGGAACAACAATGCTTATCCTAGCACCAGGAACTCCACTACTGAACTAGAGATTATGCTTAAAGATTTCATCACTACCCAAAAAGCTTTTAATAATAGTGTAGAAGAAAAACTAAACAAACTAGGTGATCTCTCTTCAAAGGTAGACAATTTAGCCAATGAGGTAGAATTGCTTAAAATTAGAACTTCTCCTCTTGAGGAGAGGAAGGTCACTCCTATGAATGCTATTTAAGTGCAAATTAATGAAAATATTAGGATGATGGCTAAACTTAAAGAGAGATGGGCTAGAGAAAGGGAGGAAGAGGATAGAATTAAGAGCCTTCCTACCCATCACACCGTTGCTACTATCCAAGTTGTTGAGGATATCCAAACTCTTAGCACCCAATGCACTCCTGGTCCCGATGGACCTATTAATGGTGATGCTATGACTATAGAAACTACCAAACAAGTGAACCTAAAGGACACCACTACCACTTTACTTGATGCTAGTGACCTTGATTTTGATAATTGCACTCTTACCGAAGTTATTGATTTCCTTCACATGATGTCTAGAGACCCCCGCACTAGCACGCTTAACCTTGCCTTCACAGAGCATATCACTAATGCTCTTATCAAAGCTAGGGAGGAGAAACTTAGAGTAGAAGCCTCCATACCTAGAAAGCTAGAAGATGGTTGGGATCCTATGATAAAAATTAAATTGAATGACTTCTCTTGCTATGCATTATGTGATGTTGGAGCTAGTACCTCTGTTATGCCCAAAAGACTATATGATATGCTTAAATTAAAACCTTTTGATTCTTGTTCTTTTGGTGTTCGTCTTGTTGATTCTTCCATAAAGAAACCTTTGGGGAGGATCGACGATGTTCTTATCGTTGTCAATGATAATTATGTTCCCGTTGATTTCACTATTATGGATATTGAATGTGATCCTTCTTGTCCAATTATTTTGGGACGTCCCTTTTTGCGCACCGTTGGTGCTATCATTGACATGAAAGAGGGTAGTATAAAATTTCAGTTTCCTCTCAAGAAAGGGATGGAACACTTCCCTCGAAAGAAGATCAAGTTACCTTTTGAGTCCGTTATACGTGCTAGCTATTCTTTTACTCTTGATAAAACTTGATCTCTATGCATTATGCCTAGCTTAAAGGCATAAAAGAAAGCGCTTTTGGGAGGCAGCCCACATGAATAAATTTATTTTGCTTTTGTTGTGTCTTGATGTTGTTTACTACAGTAGCATCATCATTGTATCTTTGCTTTTCAATTTTGTGCCAAGTGTAGCCTCTGATTGCTAGAAAGTTCAAAAGTTGTGAGGTGCTGTCCAGGAAACAGATTCTGTCCTTGGATAGAAAAATTCGTATAAAATCACCAGATCATCTTTTTGGTCTGAATTTTTTCGACAGCGTGCTCTATATAATTGTATTTCGTGCGTCTGTTCTGAGTTTTTTGATTAGAGTTGCAGAAGTGCCCCGAACAAATCATTTACTACCTGCTGTTCTGTTTTTCACAGATTCTGTCCTGTTTTGCCTTTCCTTCATTTTGCAAACCTAGAGCTTGCTTTTTCTTTGCAGAAACCTTTCGGCAATCTTGAGAAACAGTAGAACTTCAAGAATATCCTTATTTCCAGCAAGGTACAATTATTTTATTATGGGTACTTACCTCGCTAATCAGATTATGATGAGTTATGTATGAAGGGAGTTTTCAAGTGTGCGAGGGAAGATGATAAAAAGATTCAGGAGTGTCAAACGCTCAAGCTTGGAGATGCCCCCGTGCACCCCCAAGAAATATCCAAGGAGACTCAAGCGTCTAAGCTTGGGGATGCCCCCGTGCATCCCCTTCTCCATCAACATTATCAGTTCGTCTTTCGTTCCACTATATTTTTATCACTTCATGTGTTATGTGCTATGCTTGGAGCGTCTTGCTTTTAGTTTTCCTTTTAGTTTTCTTTAGCTTTTCATAACGAGTCAGAACTCAGCTTTCTTTATGTGGGAGAGAAACACGCTCCACTTCTACCTAGAACATAACATAGAATTTTCATGTCTATCCTTGCTGTGTGTGTTCTTTGTCTTTTAATAGCTACTATCATGCTTAGCTCTTAGTATTCATGCTTATCTTTTTCAAAGAGCTTTCGTTTAGTTGGTTGCTTGAACTCTCTTTAGTTATCATGCTTATCTTATTAAGAGAGTTTGCTCCTGTTGCATTGGTTGATATGTCTATGATAAAGATGCTACGTGCACGATGGCGCTTAGTAGTTCATGTTTTCTTATGGTTAGTCTCAAATAGCTGGGGGATTCCCAATGTGTTATTGGAGTACCAACATGGTTTGTTTGCCTATGATGTGGTATGGTTTAGTAATATCTTCCTTCAAGAATTTATTTTGATTGACTTGGCGTATGCTCACGCATATTTAAGACTGTAAAGAAAGTCTGTCAAGCCTTGATGATCTTTTATTTCTGAGTAGCGATATAACTTCCATGCCTGATTCAATATTGCTTTGTCGCTCTGCATGATTATGACCGTCATTGCTCTCTTAGTTGGTCGCTCCCAGTCTTTTGCTAACCTTCGCCTGTACTAAGCGGACTGACTGCTTGTGCATCCACATCCTTTTAATCCAGTTATGCCATATGAGTCCACCATATCTTCCTACATGGTATTTACCTGCCATTCCTAACGGAGACTTGCATGTGCCATCTCGAAATTATTCAAAGAAAAAGCATTCTTATTTTGTGCCTCTGTTGTAAGTCCATGAGGAAGTAGTAGTTAATTCATGATCTTTTTAAGTTGGACAAGCTTCACCCCGGGATTGCATGTATAATGTGCAAACCCATAATACGAGAAGGAACTGGCATTGAGTGCGCTCGGCTCAAAAAGATAATATAACAAACAAACCCTCCTTCACGCTTTGTTCATGAGAAATCAGAAAACTTTGGCAGTGATAAACAAAGGAGATTAAGAGGATGTGATCGTCCTCATTCGGGAGCCGTTCCTCGAAACTTGTCCATCTCAAGAAGTGATTGAGTTATCTGCTAGCATTCGTTGACAAAACATGCATGATCTAAAAAAATTATTACCTCTGTTTTAAAACCAAGAGCTCTGGTACATGTTTTGTCTTTGTTTCCGACTACGGGTTTTCAACCTTGCCAACAAAAGCCACGGTTCGAGAGTCTCCACCTTCTTTTAAAGCACCAACTACTGAGAGCATGATTGTCATTCTGAGTGTAATGTGCATTGTCCCAAAGTAGCATTGTCTTTTGCATGATTGTGATATCGTTTATTTTGAAATCATTGTATCTAGTCATCACTTAAACCTTGGAGGTGCCCCTGCATTTATGTTTTGCTTCACTAAAGGGGGCAAGCGAGATATCACTTTATTATATTTGCACATCATGTTCATTACAAATCTTTTTGATGTTTCAATATCATATTGTAAAACTTTCAGTTCTTTGTGATTTTCTCATGAGGCAACTTAATTACTATAGATTCATTGTCTCAGTAAGCTTTTGTCATATGACTATGAGTAAGTCCTATATGGTTAATAGCATGTCACCACAGAAATTATTCTTGTTATCATTTACCTACTCGAGGACGAGCAGGAATTAAGCTTGGGGATGTTGATACGTCCAAAACGTATCTATAATTTCTGCTTGCTCCATGCCTCTTTTGGGTGATATTGCTATGATATTTATACACTTCCATACACTTTTGATCATATTTGGACTAACCTATTAACTCAGTGCACCCCAGTGCCAGTTTCTGTTTTCGGCTGTTTTTGTATTTCAGGTTTTCACATTACGAGAACTGCCAGGAAAAATCCAGAAAAATTATATAAAAAATCAGCGTTCCAGAAACTACCGTGCGCCCGAAGAACAGCCGGGGGGGGGGCACCAGGGCTCCAGGCGCCCTGGCGGCGCGCCCCCCCTGGGCCGCGCCGGGGGGGGGAGGGCGCCTGGGCCCCCCGAGGCTCCTCCGATGCCCCCCTTTGGCATATATTTAAAGCGTCTCCCGAAACCCTCGAGACGAGAACTCTTTTTCGCGATCTCATCTCTGTTCCGCCGCCGCCGCCGCTTCCAAGATCGGGAGCACCAGGAGAACTCTTCCCGGCACCCTGCCGGAGGGGAGGATCACCACCGGGAGCTTCTCCACCACCATGGACGCCTCCCGGATGAGTTGTGAGTAGTCTCCCTTGGACCATGAGTCCATGACCAGTAGCTATGTGATGTTCTCCTCCCGTTCTTGTGCTTCACTAATTAGTCCTCGTGAGCTGCCCTACATGATCGAGGCACATATGTAATCCTTATGCTGTTGCTATGATGAGTTTGCTGGGATCCGATGGATTATGAGATTATGTTCAGATTGTGTTTGAGTAATATATTTGATTTACCTCTTTTATATTTATGTTCGTAAGTAATTCTTGCATGTTCTCCGTTGTTATTTATTGCTTTGGCCAAGTAGTAGGTAGTGACTCCAAGAGGGAACGTTATGCTTGATTGTGGGTTCATGCCCCTCGATGACTAGCTTGAGTGACAGAAACATGAGTCTAGGGGATGTGCTATTGCCACAAGGGGGAAAACAACGGTGCTTGTGCCCGCGGGTGCAAGGATTGTTTACTTTATGCAAAGTTCTTTTAATGCAGTTGTCTGTTGCTTTGAGTTTACACTATGGGTGGGACTCGCAACTTAATACCAGCGAGATGTTCTGGATAGATATCTCAAGGTGGATGATTAGTAGTAGATGCAGATGGATTTCGGTCTACTTACCTCGGCGTACCGCCCATGCTTTGAACCTCAACCTTTCTTGCAATGTAGTCAGCATTGGTTTGCGCACATGGTCCTCTCAATTGCCCAGCTGTAATTCGTTTACCTCACATAGCTGTTTTATCGTCTTTTGGGAGAGAGACATCACTAGTGAACATCATGAGACTCCGGTCCATATTACCATCATTGATCACATCCGCTATTTACTTTTCCGCATTTTATTTACTATTGCAATTATATCTACCACTACTATCACTTGCGTTTGATCCTTTGTAAACTACAAGGCCGGAGGGATTGACAACCTCTCTGTACTCGTTGGGAGCAAAGTTATTTGTATCTGTGTGCAGGTCCACGTTGATTGCTAATATCTGGCGCCGTTAGCAGTTGACACCTTCTTGTTGAAACTGGGAGTCTCAGGGAAAACGATCCTTGGTATTGCCAAGGGAAAACTTCTGCTACACTGCATCTCTAACCTTCCACTTGGGGTAACCAACGAGGGGCGAGAAGCCTAGCATGAACCATTTGATGTTTGGGGCTTTGATTATATGGGACCGTTTCCTGCCTCTAATGGGTACACACATATTTTAGTTACTGTTGATTACGTTACTAAGTGGGTAGAAGCTATTCCAACTAGTAGTGTTGATCATAACACCTCTATTAAGATGCTTAAAGAAGTTATTTTCCCGAGGTTTGGGGTCCCTAGATATCTAATGACTGATGGTGGTTCACACTTTATTCATGGTGCTTTCCGTAAGATGCTTGCTAAATATGATGTCAACCATAGAATTGCATCCCCATATCACCCACATACTAGTAGTCAAGTAGAACTAAGTAATAGGGAGTTGAAACTAATCTTGCGAAAGACAGTTAATAGGTCTAGGAAGAATTGGTCCAAGAAACTTGATGATGCATTATGAGCCTATAGAACTACTTACAAAAATCATATGCGTATGTCTCCATATAAGATGGTATATGGAAAAGCTTGTCACTTACCTCTTGAGCTAGAACATAAGGCATATTGGGCTATCAAAGAGCTCAATTATGATTTCAAACTTGCCGGTGAAAAGAGGCTATTTGACATTAGCTGTCTCGATGAATGGAGAACCCAGGCCTATGAGAATGACAAGCTGTTTAAAGAAAAAGTTAAAAGATGGCATGACAAAAGGATACAAAAGTGTTTGTTTAACGTAGGTGATTATGTCTTGCTATACAACTCTTGTTTAAGATTTTTTGTAGGAAAACTTCTGTCCAAGTGGGAAGGACCTTACGTTACAGAGGAGGTCTATCGTCCCGGTGCCATAAAAATCAACAACTTCGAAGGCACAAATCCGAAGGTGGTGAACGGTCAAAGAATCAAACACTATATCTCAGGTAATCCTATAAATGTTGAAACCAATGTTATTGAAATCGTAACCCCGGAGGAATACATAAGGGACACTTTCCAAAATGATTCAGCCTCCGAAAAGGAAGAGGTATGTGATACGGTAAGTAAACTGACTCCAAAACAGTTCTAAAGTCAAATTTTCTCTGTTTAGGAATATTTAAAAAATAGAAAAATAAGCCTCAGTCTGGAAGAGACACGAGCCGTTCACGAGGGTGAAGGGCGCGCCCCCTGCCTCGTGGGCAGCTCGTGTGCCTCCCGGACCCCGTTTTCTTGTGGGTTACTCCTTTTGGTCGGTAAAAATTCATTATATATACTCCTGAAGGTTTTGACCTCTGTATCATGCAAAAATCCTCTATTTTCGTTTCGAGCTGCTGATTTCGGCAGATCTAGATCATCATGGCGTCCTCCAACACCCCAAGGACAAGATATTTGAGAAGGTCATCAACCCCTACCTTGCGGAGGTGCTGCACCACCCTAAAACCATGGAGTTGCATTAGCGGGTGTTGCACATACGTGATATTGAGGGGCCGAGGAGGACCGGAAGCATGGAGACAAGACTTGAAGCAACGGAGCAGCAAGTTTTCAAGTGCCAAGGTATGGTGGAACGAGGACTCAACGCCAACCACATGATGATCTCGGAGCTTGCCAACAACCTCAAGCTGGACTCAAGGATCTTTGGGGAAGCTATCTCCAATCTCCAAGAGAAGATCGAACACCTCCAAGCCCAGATCTATGATCGGCAAAACCAAAACTGTGAGTATGAATATAGATTCAAGAAGATGAGTTTGGCTGCAGATTTGACTATCCCGGAGATTCAATCATCCTTCTACGATGGTGAACCCATGCCTTGGAAGGTGGACAACAAGCCTACATCATCAACAACTCCATCATCACCACCCCCGAAGAAGGAGACATAATCATATGGGTATGGGCACTCCCCTTGGCAACTGCCAAGCTTGGGGGAGTGACCCCGGTATCGTATCACCATCACTCCTATCTTTACCGTTTTACTTAGTTCGATCCTTTTGGTAGTATCTTGATCTAGTAGAATAAAGTTAGCATGATATAGTTGTGAGCCTTTGCCTTCTGATCTTTACCCTTTGTAATCGAGTCTGTGAGCTATATAATAAAGATTAGTGTTGAGTCAAGGGCTTGATTTCCTCACTTGGGTCATGATAAAAAGAAAGAAAACATAAAGAGAATTGATGACCCACAACCGTAAGGGATCTATTGCAGCGTTTTCGATAAGTAAGAGTGTCGAACCCAACGAGGAGCAGAAGGTATTGATAAGTGGTTCTGAGCAAGGAATAACTGCAAGCACTGAAAGATAACTTTTTAGGGGTTTTCTTGATATAAGCAACATGAAGGAAAAAGCGAGCAAAGTAAAAGGCAATGGAGAGTAACAAGTGGCCCAATCCTTTCTGAGCAAAGGAGAGGCCTAGAAACTGAACTTATAAAGGCTAAGGTGTTCTTGAGGACACACGGGAGAGGTAGTCATGTGCTTTCGCCATATTCCGTATCGGTACTATGTGATGTGTTGATAAGTGTTGAGTGGGTGGATCTATGCTAGTACACTCTCTAGACTAAGATGAGTGCACTCTTATGATTAAACACCTTGCAAGCATCCGCAAATACAAGATAGTATTTAAGGCATAAGCCTAACCATAGCAATACGATCGGTGATCCATTGTTCCCTTGTGCAAAAGCGTGCAAACTGGGGTTCAGGTTTCTGTCACTCCGGCAACCCACCGTAAGCATTCTTTATACACAATGTATTCCCCTAGGTCCTTAACAAGGCGAAGTGTTGAGTGTTCGACTCACACAACACCACTAGTAAAATAACAACACAACTTAAGTATCAAACAACACATATTACTTCAACATCATATGACTACTAACAACAAGACTTTTCCCATGTCCTCAAGAACTAAAGTAACTACTCACAAGACATAAAAGAGATCATGATCAGTGGAGATGGATGGGTGATAAACAATCTGGACATAATGATATTTCTCCAACAAAACTCAATAGCATTTACCACAAAGTAGTAATCAACACCGATGGAGTAGAGAGGATAGATAGTACGGATTACAACACAAGTTGCAATGGTGAGATGAGATTGGATGAAGATGGAGATGGTGCTGATGTTGGGGATGATGTTGATGATGATCTCGATGATGCCCGTGACGATGGTGATGACGATGGCGATGATCTCCCCTTCCGGGAGGTGATCTCCCCGGCGGAATCTGCCCGCCGGAGATGGCTTTTTCTTCTCTGTAGGTTTCCGCCACGGAGCGGCGGCGGAACTCCGTCAAAACTCCTCTTTTTAGGTTTTTCGGATGACGAGGAGTATATAGGCAAAAGGGGGCAGCCGGAGGTGGGCCAGGGGCTCCAGGCGCCCCCCCCCCCCGGCGCGGCCAGGGAGGGGCCCGCGCCAGGTGGCCGCCTGGGCGCCCTGTGGCCCCCCTCTGGTTGCTCTTTTGCGTGCCTTCGTGATCCGTCTGGAAAATAACCTCCGTCGATTTTCAGGTAATTTGGAGGTATTCTTCTTCAGCAACTTAGCGTCCACTTTTTACCGCTGAATCCTGCGTCTGCTGCTTCGGCACCGGAAAGTTGCAAACTGTGTAAAATAAGCCAAAACAACATAAGAACATCATTGTAATGTGAAATATATCAATGAATAAGGATGAATTACGATACAAAATAGTGATGCATTTTGGACGTATCAACACCCCCAAGCTTAGACCTCGCTTGTCCCCAAGCGAATACTGAGCTCGGTAAACCTGTCCACAAGTTTAGAGAGTGAAGTGTCGATAAATAGAATACGGACGAGAAGCATCACAGTTTCTTCACCAACTCAAATATCCTCGACAGCAATTTTCAACTCATAAAGCCCTTATAAAAGAGTGGTAACACTTATAATCAAAAGTAGGGCTAAGGAAACTCATCAAATCATGGCAAACATGTCCTTTGGTCGAGGAACAACTAATAGCTTTTACTTTTGCTCTTTCTCTTTATGTTTTGATGAGATTAATTGAAGCTTTTGAAAGAACATGTTATTAGGCAAGAAGTGAAAGTGTTAACACGAAGGAAGATGTTTGCTTAAGCTGGGCTTGACAAACAACTTACTTATAAAATGATAATGTCAACAAGGATATGATATGACAAATCTTAATGCAACTTTATATGAATGAATCCTCGTCAACATCAAATGTCTGCTCTCTTTAAGAATAGAAGGAAGTAGGAATAACTGACTCATCCTAAAAACTAAGAGATAGGCCCTGCTCTAGGGAAGTAGGGAAAACTCATGTGCTATCCTTAAATCAAACAGAATGAAAACAAGTTTTGAGAGGTGCATGATTTGTCAACGAATGCTAATAGATAACTCAATTACTTCTCGAGCTGGACAAGTTTCGAGGAACGGCTCCCGCACGGGGACGATCACATCCCCTTAATCTCCTTTGTTTATCGCTGCCAAAGTTTTATGATTTCTCTTGAACAAAGCGTGAAGGAGGGTTTGTTTGTTGTATTATCTTTTATGAGCTGGGCGCACTCATGCCAGTTCCTTCTCGTATTAGGGGTTTGCAGATTAGACATGCAATCCCTTAGTAAAACTTGTCCAACTTAAAAAGATCATGAATTAACTATTACTTCCTCATGAGCTAAAACAGGGGCACAAAATAGAAGATTTTGAATATTCAAGGATAACACACAAATTCTATACTTTAGGAGATGGTAGTGGAATACCACGAATAGGAAGGTATGGTGGACTCATATGGAAGGTATTGGTTTAAGGGTATGGATGCACAAGCAGAATTCCGCTCAGTACAGAGTTTTAGGCTAGCAAAGGCTTTGAGAGAACAGACAAATGATGATGACTAAGATGCAAAACAATATAAAGCGTAAACATTAAAATAAGCATAACACATCAAGTTGTCTTCCTTGTCAGCATAACACTTCAAGCATAATAACATAAAGGTTATGGCTATGCCGCTACTTTAGGAAAATCATGCTTGTTGTTATGACCAAAGCTATGTTTGCCAAGATTAAATAAAGTTTTCACAGCCATACCTCATATAAGGTCAATACTCCCCATAAGAATCATCATATAAGGTCGATTGCGTGAAGAGAATACCGAGTGCAGCAAAGGAACCAATATACTTCTCATTAATATTCCATCATAGACGACTCCACACTCACGGATACAATCTCTCCACCGAAGGAGTGATAGACCTCAATGCACACACTTATTTCATATAATAACCTCCCTAGACATGATACGACTCTACTTGACTCTAAAAGACAAAAGATAAAGATAAAGATACCGGGCACTCCCCCAAGCTCGGAACAAGCCAAGGGAATGCCATTACCCAAGGAGATTTCACGCCTCATTCTTGTTGACGTTGATCACGTAGTCCTCGGCGAAACGCTTCCATGGAAGGGGTTCTCCAGTCGCATATGAGAAGTTTGTCTCCTGAATCCTGCATGCAGCACCCATACCCATGCGCATAAACCTTAGTTCATACTCACAGTTCTGGTGATGTAGATCATAAATTTGCCCTTGGAGCTCTTCAATTCTTTCTTCAGATGCGGTGATGCTTTTCCACATCTCCTTCATCTCCTTCAGGAAGTAGGTCTTCAACTCGTTGATGATGTCAAAGTTAGCTTCAACACCACGCTCGATCATCTTCTTGTACTTGAAGACTTCTTGCTCCACTTCTTCTAGCCTGGCCTGGATGCTCCCCTCCTTGATAGGTCCCTTCAGATCTTCTTGATGAAGGACACCGTCCTCCATCCGAACAACCTGAGGGTGCTTCTTCACCTCAGCGAGGTAAGGGTTGATGACGTTGACGACGAACTTGTCCTTGGGGGAACTTGGAGAAGCCATGGCACCTAGGTCCAGCTGAAAGATTCCCTGGTAGAAACAGATCGAAAAGAAAACACACGAAATCGCGAGATACGTTGCCGGAACAATCCGGGCAAATATATAGCAAAAATTTCTGCACAGAAAGGAAGGTAACAGGCTAAAGCGGGGTCGGAGACGGACTCCTGGGTGCCCAGGCGGCCTCCCGGTGCGGCCAGGAGGTAGGGCGCGCCAGGGGGGCGCCTGGGCCCCCTGGAGCTTGTCTCCGGCTCCACTTAGGCTTAGAATTTTACTAATTTTGCAAAAACTCATAATATGGAACTTTTATGGCGGTTCACGATGTTTCCTTACCGTAATACATACCTTTTCTTATTCTGCTTCTGCTGGTGTCTGAAACAGGGCTGCAACATGTTCTTCGTGAGTTGTTGTGTATATCATATTCACATCAACATTGACAGGGTCTCCTGCTATGTAATGCTTAAGTCTTTGCACATTCACAACTTGAGGTTTGGTGCCTTCAAAATTGTTAATCTTGATTGCACCAGACCGATAGACTTCTTCAATATGAAATGGCCCTTCCCACCTGGAAAGTAGTTTACCTAGAGAAAACCTGAAACGGGATCTAAACAACAAAACATTATCACCAACATTAAATTCACGTTTCAGAATCCTCCTATCATGCCACTTCTTTACCTTTTCCTTGAACATTTTAGCGCTCTCGTAAGCTTCACTTCTCCACTCATCTAGAGAAGTCAAGTTCATGAGACGCTTCTCACCAGCTAACTTTGGGTCAGCATTAAGCGCTCTAACAGCCCAGAAAGCTTTGTGCTCTAATTCTAATGGCAAATGGCAAGCCTTGCCATACACCATCTTATAGGGGGACATGCCCATGGGGTTTTTGTAAGCAGTTCTATACGCCCACAAAGCATCTCCTAACTTATTTGACCAGTCCTTTCTATTTCTGTCTACTGTCTTCTGTAAGATCAACTTGATCTCTCTATTGGTGAGCTCAACTTGCCCACTAGTCTGAGGATGGTACGATGATGCAATTCTATGATTGACATCGTACTTGGCTAAAGCTTTTCTAAAAGCTCCATGCGTGAAGTGTTATCCTCCGTCAGTCATGAGATACCTAGGTACACCGAACCTGGGAAAAATCACATCTTTGAGCATTTTCAAAGATGTCTTGTGATCAGCACTTTCAGTGGGAATTGCTTCAACCCACTTGGTCACATAATCAACAGCTACTAAAATGTGAGTGTATTTGTGCGAAGAAGGAAAAGGACCCATAAAATCAAAACCCCAGCAATCAAAGGGTTCAATCACTAGTGAGTAATTCATAGGCATCTCATTCCTTCTACTAATGTTACCAACTCTCTGACATTTATCACAGGCTAAAACATAATTTCTAGCATCCTTAAAGAGAGTAGGCCAATAAAAACCTGATTGAAGAACCTTATGTGCGGTCCTCTCACCGGCATGATGTCCTCCATAGGGACTATCATGACATTGTCTGAGAATGTCCTTCTGCTCATGTTCCGGTATGCATCTTCTCACGATCCCGTCGGGACCTTCTTTGAAAAGATGTGGGTCATCCCAAAAGTAGTGCCTCAAATCATGAAAGAACTTCTTTCTTTGCTGAAATGTTAAACCTGGAGGCAAATACTTCGCAACGATAAAATTAGCATAATCTGCAAACCAAGGATCGGAAAGAGACTGTACTTTTACAATGGCAAGTTGCTCGTCTGGAAAACTGTCGTTGACTGGGATGGGATCATGCGGTATATCTTCCATCCTTGAAAGATTGTCCGCCACCGGATTGTCTTCTCCTTTCCTATCAACAATCTGCAAATCAAATTCTTGAAGAAGGAGTACCCATCTGATAAGCCTTGGCTTGGCATTCTTCTTTGTCATAAGGTACTTAATGGCAGCATGGTCAGTATGAATAATAACTTTAGAATCAACAATATACTGTCTAAACTTATCACAAGCAAACACTACAGCTAAGAATTCTTTCTCAGTAGTAGCATAATTCTTTTGGGCGCTATCAAGGGTTTTACTAGCATAATGTATAACATTCAATTTCTTATCAACTCTTTGCCCTAAAACAGCTCCAATAGCAAAATCACTAGCATCACACATAATCTCAAAAGGTAAATTCCAGTCAGGTGGTTGTACTATAGGAGCGGTTATTAAAGCTTTCTTAAGAACTTCAAAAGCTTCCTTACAATCTTCATCAAATACAAAAGGGACGTCCTTCTGGAGAAGATTAGTGAGGGGTCTCGAAGTCTTAGAAAAGTTTTTAATAAATCTTCTATAGAAACCAGCATGACCAAGAAAACTGCGAATACCTTTGATGTCCCTTGGATAGGGCATCCTATCAATTGCTTCGATCTTGGCCTTGTCCACCTCAATTCCCCTTTCGGAAATCTTGTGGCCAAGAACAATTCCTTCGTTAACCATGAAGTGGCACTTCTCCCAGTTGAGTACCAGATTTGTCTCCTCACATCTCTGCAAAACTTTATTAAGGTTGTGGAGACAATGGTCAAAGGAAGTTCCATAGACGGAGAAATCGTCCATGAAGACTTCCACAATCTCCTCACAGAAACCATGAAAGATAGCAGACATACACCTTTGAAAAGTAGCAGGGGCATTACATAAACCAAAAGGCATATGCCTGTAAGCATAAGTACCAAAGGGACAAGTAAAAGTGGTCTTCTCTTGATCAGCAGTGTTAACATGAATTTGAGAGAAGCCAGAATAACCATCGAGGTAACAAAAGTGGGTATTTTTGGATAACCTTTCAAGCATTTGGTCGATGAACGGCAGCGGGTAGTGATCCTTCCTGGTTGCCTTGTTCAGCTTCCTGTAATCAATACACATTCTATATCCAATAATAATTCTCTGAGGTATTAGTTCATTCTTATCATTAGGAACCACAGTTGTACCTCCTTTCTTAGGAACACAATGTACCGGGCTTACCCACTTACTATCAGCTATAGGGTAGATAATACCTGCGGCTAGAAGCTTGAGAATCTCAGTTCTTACAACATCCATCATCTTCGGGTTCAACCGTCGTTAATGATCAACAACTGGTTTAGCATCGGGCTCAAGGTTGATAGTGTGTTGACAGATAGATGAACTAATACCCTTAAGGTCATCAAGGGTATAGCCAATTGCACCTCGGTGTTTACGAAGTACTTCCAATAGTCGCTCTTCTTCATATCCTGAAAGGTTAGAGTTGATAATAACAGGATATACTTTCTTTTCATCTAAATAAGCATACTTAAGCGTATCGGGAAGAGGTTTAAGATCGAACACCGGGTCTTCTTTTGGTTTTGATAAAATTCCCAAAGGTTCAACCGGAAGGTTGTTCTTCAGGATAGCAGGTTGTCTCATGAATATTTCATCTAATTCATTTCTTTCCTGCATATGCAAATCATTCTCGTGGTCCTCCATATATTGCTGCAAAGGATCATTAGGGGGAATGGCAATAGAAGCAATACTTTCGATAATTTTATAATCATTAGGTAAATCGGTACCACGAGGCTGCTTAGAGAACTTAGAAAAATTAAATTCATATGGCTCACCATTGAATTCAACAGAAACTTTACCTTTCTTGCAATCTATTATAGCTCCACAAGTTCTAAGAAAAGGTCTACCAAAAATAATAGGACAAAATTGTCCCTCTCTGAACCAAGTACTAGAAAGTCGGTAGGGTATTTTACCTTTCCACATAGGACTTCAACGTCTCTCACAATTCCGATAGGAGAGATAGTTGCTCTGTTTGCAAGATGAATGGTAACATCAACTCCTTCAAATTCACAAGGGGAAATCTCACCGATGATCTCTTCATAAAGTGAATAGGGGATAGCACTAGCACTCGATCCCAAATCGCATAGCCCATAATAATTGTGATCTCCTATTTTAACAGATATTACTGGAGTACCTGAAATTGGGCCTTTATTCTTGGCTGTGACAAGGTTAGTGGAAACAGCACAAAAATTTACATTGGAATCCAAAACATCATTAGTAACAAGGTCTTTAACCAATGCAACTTGAGGATCGACCTTGATCTGGTCCTCAGGCTCATCAATTCTTCTCTCACTTTTATTTATTACGCCTGTCACAAGAGAGTGCTCCCTTATCCTTGCGGGAAAAGGAGGCTTTTCATATATAACTGCAGGCAAAATAGGGTCAGCAACATGAATATCAACAGGTAACTCTTTGAAAGGTTCATGATGCTGATCTCTCTTCTTTTTAAAAGAATCAACGTGAGAGGCAAAATCCTTACAGAAATCAATCATTAGATGGGAATGAAGACCAATCTTAGAGCAAAAGGTATTGAAGTAATCAGTTTTCACATAGCTCTCAATATAATCATGCTCATAATTTATAGCGGGTTCAATACCTTTATAGATTTCCCAATCTTCGGTATTCCTCTGGATCCTTTCAATGAGATCCCACCTTTCTTCAACACTCTTCGTCTGAAATACCCCACTAGAGGAGGCATCCAGCATCTCCTTATCCTGACGAGAAAGCTTGGCATAAAAATTTGTAAGTATAATTTCCTTGGGGAGCTCATGAATAGGACATTTGAGCATTAGGGACTTCAATCTCCCCCAAGCTTGAGCAATGCTTTCTCTGTCACGAGACCTAAAGTTATAGATATAGTTCCTGTCTCGATGAATTTCATGAAGAGGATAAAACTTGGTATAAAAGAGAGACATAAGCTCTTGCCAATCAAGCAAGTGTGAGTTATCGAGAAGCTTATACCAATCTGAAGCTTTATCTATAAGCGATACGGAGAACAATTTCCTCATGACAAACTCCATTGATACACCTGCAAGCTTAAATAATGAACATAGTTGTGACAGATATAGCAAGTGTTCACCGGGATGTCTATCTCCTGCATAACAATTAGCCAAAACATAATCGATAATACCAGCCGGTATTTTATAGGGCACAATTTCAGTAAGGGGAGGAGCAACCACCACAGGTGTGGGGCGTCTTCCCACAAGCAACGATCCAATAGCAAGGTTGTCCATAAGGACAAAGAGCAGCAACAGCAAAATAAAAACAGAAATATAAAAACTTCCTTACCAGCTTCACTTACCAATAGCGCTACACTCCCCGGCAACGGCGCCAGAAAACGGTACTTGATGACCCACAACCGTAAGGGATCTATTGCAGCGTTTTCGATAAGTAAGAGTGTCGAACCCAACGAGGAGCAGAAGGTATTGATAAGTGGTTCTGAGCAAGGAATAACTGCAAGCACTGAAAGATAACTTATTAGGGGTTTTCTTGATATAAGCAACAGGAAGGTAAAAGCGAGCAAAGTAAAAGGCAATGGAGAGTAACAAGTGGCCCAATCCTTTCTGAGCAAAGGAGAGGCCTAGCAACTGAACTTATAAAGGCTAAGGTGTTCTTGAGGACACACGGGAGAGGTAGTCATGTGCTTTCGCCATATTCCATATCGGTACTATGTGATGTGTTGAGAAGTGTTGAGTGGGTGGATCTATGCTAGTACACTCTCTAGACTAAGATGAGTGCACTCTTATGATTAAACACCTTGCAAGAATCCGCAAATACAAGATAGTATTTAAGGCATGAGCCTAACCATAGCAATACGATCGGTGATCCATTGTTCCCTTGTGCAAAAGCGTGCAAACTTGGGTTCAGGTTTCTGTCACTCCGGCAACCCACCGTAAGCATTCTTTATACACAATGTATTCCCCTAGGTCCTTAACAAGGTGAAGTGTTGAGTGTTCGACTCACACAACACCACTAGTAAAATAACAACACAACTTAAGTATCAAACAACACATATTACTTCAACATCATATGACTACTAACAACAAGACTTTTCCCATGTCCTCAAGAACTAAAGTAACTACTCACAAGACATGAAAGAGATCATGATCAGTGGAGATGGATGGGTGATAAACAATCTGGACATAATGATATTTCTCCAACAAAACTCAATAGCATTCACCACAAAGTAGTAATCAACACCGATGGAGTAGAGAGGATAGATAGTACGGATTACAACACAAGTTGCAATGGTGAGATGAGATTGGATGAAGATGGAGATGGGGATGATGTTGATGATGATCTCGATGATGCCCGTGACGATGGTGATGACGATGGCGATGATCTCCCCTTCCGGGAGGTGATTTCCCCGGTGGAATCTGCCCGCCGGAGATGGCTTTTTCTTCTCTGTAGGTTTCCGCCACGGAGCGGCGGCGGAACTCCGTCAAAACTCCTCTTTTTAGGGTTTTCGGATGACGAGGAGTATATAGGCAAAAGGGGGCAGCCGGAGGTGGGCCAGGGGCTCCAGGCGCCCCCCCGGCGCGGCCAGGGAGGGGCCCGCGCCAGGTGGCCGCCTGGGCGCCCTGTGGCCCCCCTCTGGTTGCTCTTTTGCGTGCCTTCGTGATAAATACCCTCCGTCGATTTTCAGGTAATTTGGAGGTATTCTTCTTCAGCAACTTAGCGTCCACTTTTTACCGCTGAATCCTGCGTCTGCTACTTCGGCACCGGAAAGTTGCAAACTATGTAAAATAAGCCAAAACAACATAAGAACATCATTGTAATGTGAAATATATCAATGAATAAGGATGAATTACGATACAAAATAGTGATGCATTTTGGATGTATCAAGTATCAAAGAGATCATATCGATCTTATGGGAAGTAATGACTTCACATATAAGAGTATGATAAATAAAAGTTGTTGGGAGTTGACAAACATAGTTTTGGTCATCGTTGCAATTAATAGGAAGTAATAAAAGAAGAGAGGCTTCACGTACAAATATACTATCTTGGACATCTTTTATGATTGTGAGCACTCATTAAAATATGACATGCTAAAGAGTTGATGTTGGACAAGGAAGACAACATAATGAGTTATGTTCTCCTATATCCGAAATAATGTATATTGTCATGGATCATCCAACATGTTGAGCTTGCCTTTCCCCCTCATGCTAGCCAAAACTCCTCGCACCAAGTAGAGATACTACTTGTGCTTCCATACATCCTTAAACCCAGTTTTGCCATGAGAGTCCACCATACCGACCTATGGATTGAGAAAGATCCTTCCAAGTAAGTTGTCATGTTGCAAACTCGCTAAAATATGTATGATTTATTAGTGTGGGAGAAATTAGCTTTATACGATCTTGTGATATGGAAGTAATAAAAGTGACGGACTACATAATAAAGGTCCTTATCACAAGTGGCAATATAAAGTGAAGTTCTTTTATGCTAAGACTTTGTGCATCCAACCATAAAAACACATGACAACCTCTGCTTCCCTCTGCGAAGGGCCTATCTATTATTCTTGCCTTATAAGAGTCAAGGTGAAATTCACCTTTCCTTTTTACATCTTATCCTTTGGCAAGCACACTGTGTTGGAAAGATCCTGACATATATACCCACTTGGATGTAAGTTTTCATGGCCTATTACTGTTGACATTACCCTTGAGGTAAAAGGTTGGGAGGCAACAACATAAGTCCCTATCTTTCTCTGTGTCCGGTTAAAACTCCATAACCATAAGTATTGCGTGAGTGTGAGCAATTGTGAAAGACTATATGATAGTTGAGTATGTAGGCTTGCTGAAAAGCTCTTATATTGACTCTTTCCGATGTTACGATAAATGCAATTGCTTCAATGACCGAGATCAAAAGGTTTTTAGTTTCCAATGAAGTTTATGATGCATACTTGATATTGTGGATGAATTATTACTTTAGCATAAGAATCATATGACAATATATCTATGTTGCTGTTATGAAAATAATCATGATGCCCTCATGTCCGTATTTAGTTTTTATCGACACCTCTATCTCTAAACATGTGGACATATTTTTCGATTTCGGCTTTCGCTTGAGGACAAGCGAGGTCTAAGCTTGGGGGAGCTGATACGTCCATTTTGCATCATGCTTATATGTTGATATTTATTGCACTATGGGCTGTTATTACTTGTTTTGTCACAATACTTATGCCTTTTCTCTCTTATTTTACAAGGTTTACAAGAAGAGGGAGAATGCCGGCAGCTGGAATTCCGGGCTGGAAAAGGAGCAAACTCTAGAAACCTATTCTGCACAACTCCATCAGCCCCGAAACTCAACAGAACTCCGTTTCAGAAAATATAAAAAATATCTACCGAAAGAAGTCCATGAGGGGGGCCACCGGCTGTCCACGAAGGTGGGGGGCGCGCCCCCCTATCTCGTGGGCGCCTCGAAGGCCCCCTGATGCCCACCTTCTCCTATATGAGGTGTTTTGACCTAGAAAAAATCAGAAGGAGGCTTTCGGGACCAAACGCCGCCGTGTTGAGGCGGAACCAAGGCGGAAACCAATCTTGGGCTCCGGCAGAGCTGTTCTGCCGGGGATACTTCCCTCCCAGAGGGGGAAATCGTCACCGCCGTCATAACCAACAACTCTCCCTTCTTGGGGAGGGCTATCTTCATCAACATCTTCACCAGCACCATCTCCTCTCAAACCCTAGTTTATCTCTTGTATCCAATCTTTGTACCCAAACCTCAGATTGGTACCTGTGGGTTGCTAGTAGTGTTGATTACTCCTTGTAGTTGATGCTAGTTGGTTTATTTGGTGGAAGATCATATGTTCAGATCCATTATGCATATTAATACCCCTCTGATCATGAACAATATTATGTCTTGTGAGTAGTTACTTTTGTTCCTGAGGACATGGGAGAAGTCTTGCTATTAGTAGTCATGTGAATTTGGTCTTCGTTCGATATTTTGATGAGATGTATGTTGTCTCTCCTCTAGTGGTGTCATGTGAACGTTGACTACATGACACTTTACCATTATTTGGGCCAAGAGGAAGGCATTTGGAAGTAACAAGTAGATGATGGGTTGCTAGAGTGACAGAAGCTTAAACCCTAGTTTATGCGTTGCTTCGTAAGGGGCTGATTTGGATCCATATGTTTCAGGCTATGGTTAGGTTTACCTTAATACTTGTTTTGTAGTTGCGGATGCTTGCATTAGAGGTTAATCATAAGTGGGAGGCTTGTCCAAGTAAGGACAACACCCAAGCACCGGTCCACCCACATACCAAATTATCAAAGTACCGAACGCGAATCAGATGATCGTGATGAAAACTAGCTTGACGATAATTCCCATGTGTCCTCGGGAGCGCTTTCCTTTATATAAGAGTTTGTCCAGGCTTGTCCTTTGCTACAAAAAGGATTGGGCCACCTTGCTGCACTTCATTTACTTTTACCTTTTGTTACTTGCTACCAATTACCTTATCACAAAACTATATGTTACCTATAATTTCAGTGCTTGCAGAAAATACCTTACTGAAAACTGCCTATCATTTCCTTCTGATCCTCGTTGGGTTCGACACTCTTACTTATACAAAGGACTACGATAGATCCCCTACACTTGTGGGTCATCAGCGCACTATACCCACACTACGGAACCCATGGCCTTGTTCTCCCATTCGGGTGGACCAACGGCGTTCCGACAAAACCGATCTACTGCCATGACACTCTCCCGGCCACTCCGACCAACTCCCCATTGGGCTAAGTCTTGGGTGGCCCCGTGTCTACCAAAGACACAACGATCACCGTCGTGGCCAAACATAAACGGTCCCAAACGGGGACCCGGATCCATAACAACAACAACGGGCACACAAGGTTATGTCTGCTTTACTGGGCCAGGGTACCGCACACCCATAACCTTCCCTCGTTGGAGGCACCGGCGAGAGGCATGACAATAGGCCCAGTTAGGACCTTCCCATAAAGGTAAATGTGGTTGCACTGGCCAGTTTGATATGATGGCACCATGACTCAGCCAACAGTTGTTCAAGTTCAATTTAATCTGGTTAAACTTGAATGCAAATATGCTGAGCCATTATAAAATACATGATGCAATTACAATGCATGAGCATGAATATCAACATAATCATGAGAGAACCACATAACTATCCACCATATCAACAATGAATCATAAGCATGGCATACTGACTAGCATGAACATCATAAGTACATACTTCTCCGAAACATAGCATGACCACTAACATCAACAATAAATATCATGCAAGAACATATCAACGATACCGACATGCAAGCATTTAACTAACTGGATGCAAAGGAACATGCATAGCAACGGTACTCGGGACAGACGGCAGTCATGCACGGAAGACCATCACCAACATTAACATGTACTACTAGCAAGCATAAATATATGAAAGGAATACTAGCAACTAGCAGGGCATGATAACCAGGTGCATAACAACATAGCAAGAAAGTAAGCATTAACCCCGAAGCATTACCGAAACAACGATAACCATATTTTAAACAAACAAACATTTAATAAATATTCAAGTTGAAAACCATGGCTACTGCATGACTATCATGCAAGTGGGTATTGTGGCTTGCCTGGGGTGACGGAGACTTCGGGAAGAAGTGCGGTGAAGCCGCAGAAAGATTCGTCGGAAACAGTTCTATCTCGGAGGGGGCTGTTTACGGGCAAGGGCAAAGTGGTCATTTTCACAAAGTGAACACTTGGTGAAAATGGTACCAACAGAAAGGTCTCGACGAAACGAAGATGTGAGCGTCGGTTTCACCTGATTCGGAGTTACGGTCGCGAAGATATGAGGTGTTGAAGGTGAAGGACCAATCTGTTAATAGTTTTATCACCAACGGGTCCCTGAGTCGATAAGACAGAAGCGCGGAATCAGAAATACGCTTTCAGAACTAGGAAAAAGTATTTGGCCCCGAAGCCGAACAAAAGTACGCTTTTGTTAAAAGAAAACGTACTTACAGAAATACGTTTCCACTTGAATCCTCGCGGGCCCGGGGCACAGTCAACGTGTTTGGCTGACGAGCGGGACCCACGTGCAGGGGGGCCGATCGGGGGTGTCTTCTTCCTCCTCGTGACTCTGTTCCCTCGTGGAACAGAGCAGAGGCAGGGGAGGGCACTGCCGGCGACGGGGCGGGCCGCTCCGGCCACCTCTGGCCAGGGCGCGACCACCGGCGGGTGCGGGACGGCGCGGCGCGCCCGTCCAGGGAGGAAACGGCCACCGAGGAGGAGTGGGGAGACGGGGACGGGAGGAGTCAGGAGGAGACAGAAGCGGGCGGCCGGCGATGGGGCTCGCGGCTCCGGCCAAGCGGAGCACACCGGCGGGTGCGGGGCGGTGCATCGGTCCCGCTCAGAGGCCAAGGGAATGCCGGGGAGGAGCAAGAAGGGCGGGAGGGGTGGCGCCGTGGGATTCATAGAAAGCTTCGGGCGGCCGGGCTTCTCGGTGCTGCGGCCGTCTCCGGCGGAAAGCAAGTAGGTGGGGTCGCTTGGTGGTACGAGGGGGAGACAGTGGACAACACCAGAAGAGAGGGGGAGGCTCGAGTTAGCCGGAATCATGCCGAGACCGAGGCGGCCATGGCGGTCTCCGACGAAAAGAAGAGGAACCCGAGGGCTTTGGTGGTCGAGGAGGAGCGAGGAGAGGCTGGTGAGGTGCGAGAGGAGTCGGGCACTCCTTAAATAGCCGAGGGGAGGGCTCTAGACGATCACTAGTGAGCTTGAGCAGTGCGCTAATGGAGGTCAGAGGTAGTGCATAGTATGTGCACTGTTGTGACGGCGCAATGCTGGCGAACCACGACGATGCAGTGATGCAGGGCGACGCAACGGAGCACGGGCGAGCTCCTGGACAAGGTTGGAGGTCGAGACGAGGAGAGAGGAGACGAGCACAATGGCCGGACCGATCCACAACGCACACTGTGCATGACGCAAGCATGATCACCACGCGCATTGGTGCGAGCGGCGCGCTTTGGCGTTGCCAACCATGTCCTGTAGATGGACCTTAGTGCCCTTAGTAAAGATGCAGAAAGAAATTGGTCCAGGGGCAAAGAAGAAATTTGCAGATGGCCCCAAAGTAAATCAACAGGAAGGTTCTTGTAACTTCCTGTGGTTAAACCAGCTTGGTAACTCAGTAACTAAGTTGTCTAGCGATGATCTTATACTAAGGTGATCTTGATTACCAAAAATCAGACTAAGAGGAGGAGTTTAGCTGAGGGTTGTTGTAGAAAGTGCAAAACTGGACAGATTAGGGGATTATGATGTTGCACTCACATACTTAAGTTTCATGAGCTGAAATTTGGTGGAGTGGGGTTAAATGGCCATATGGAGATGCTGTAAAAATCTCATGCCATTTGGAGTTACCAAAGTGGCACTTCCTTCACAAAGCTCCATTCTGGTCAGTAACTAGAAGAATTTACTGAGGGTAAATGGATAACTGGATTGAGCCAGAACTTGGTGGAGGTATTATATGTAGATGTAAGAATGTCCTGGTAAATTTTCAGGTCAAATGAAACAAGGTAAAATAGTGTTGCTTCACAAGGTGAAAATCTGACCAGAAACCAAGATTTCGAGATGAGGTTACATAGATGATCTCCATGAGCTCAAATCTGGTAGAGATTCATGATTTGGTCAAATAAAGGATGTGACCTAGTTTCAACTCATGTGGACATGCCTAGAATATACTTCCTTCACAAAGTTCCTTTCTGGACAGAAACTTTGGAAAATCACTGAAAAATATTTACTTGGCAAATGAGTATGAAATTTGGCACATAGCAATGATATGGACATGAAAAGATGTCCACAAAGTTTGGGGGCAATTGGAAAAAAAATAGCACTTGCTTCACAAAGTGCCATTTAGGGCAGAATAGGAAAATGATTATTGGGGGATTATTTTTGAACATGGCAATGAAATGTTTTTCCATATTTGAGCAAGATATGAACCAAACAATTTATGAGAATTATTTGGGAATTTTTAGAATGACAGGGATATAGGTTGCTTCACAACCTAGGGCAAAAAGAATTATTCCTTTAATAGAAAAGGAACATTCTCTAGAAAAAGAATATTGGGTTAGGTCAAGGATGGAAATGGCAGGGTCTTGGGATGATTATGAGGATGGCAAGCCACTACAAAACCTAGGAAGACATGATCTTCCCAAGTTTCAGAACCACATGGCCACTGAAAAGCAAATAAAATCAAGAAATCCAAGAAAATCAAAAGAAAAAGAAAATGGCAAAATCCAGGCTGTTACATCCCCTCGCCGCCGCCGAATGACCCGGCCGGGCTAAGCTCGCGCAGCAGACGGTGGCGGCGGGGGCTCTCCGGCCCAACAGCGGCGCGGGCGGCTCTCTGGGTCTCGGGCGGCGGCCCGGTCTTCGTGGTGGTTGTCGGCAGTTGCGGCCGCGTGGGAGGCAATGCCTGGTGGTGCTCCAGCCTCACCCTCGGCGGCGCTCGGCTTCGGGGGCATGCTGATCCGGATCTCGGCGCTCCCGCTCTGTTTCGGAGTTGGCAGAGGAGGCGCCTCAGTCTGGCGCGGGCGGCGGCTTGGCCCTCTAGCGCGGGCGCGATGGCCGGATCGTGGGCGTCAGGCTAGCGGCCGTGCGTGTGCTGCTGCTCCAGGGGCTGGATCTGGAGCACGTGTTGGTGGGGCTGTGTTGCTCGGATGCCGGGGTTGCGGCCCCGGACCTCTTCTTCAGCGACGGCAGCCGTGGTTGCTGCGTGGGTAGCGCCATGGCTGGAGCTCGGGGCGCTGGTACACTACGGCGGTGCGTTGGCCCTCGGGCGTGCTAGGGACGCTTGGTGCTGGCCGGTGGGTTGGTTGCTGCTGTGTGGGACGCCGGATCTGACCAGACGTGGTTGGTTCTGGCTACTGCGGTGGTGATGGGGTGGCCTGGTCAGTGGCTCTGTGTGGTGCAGGTGGCGGCGGCAAGGCTGTTCTGATCGGCGGCTCCTGCCTCTGGTGGTAGGAGGTGGTTCAGGCGGGCGGTGGCTCTCGTGTGCCGGTTCGAGGGAAGGGCTTCCGCTGGCTGCTCGGGACGAAAGCCTTGCTTCGGCCTTGGCTAAAGCCGGCGGCAGCGACGCCTATGGGCATCGCACACCTTCTTGGAGGCGTCGTCGTTCGAGGGCCTTCGACCTCTTCTCTCACACTCCGGGGGAAACCCTTGCTCCAGGTTCTTGGAGCGGATGATGGCGGCGCTCCGGCGGTGCGGTCCTTCTTGGAGGCATCGTTCTGGAGTGGTCTTGGCCTGGGAGAGTCATCGGCTCGGGTGGTGCGCGGCCTCGGGGTCGGCGTGGAAGTCGGAGCGGCGGCTCTAGATCTCGTCGTCTTGGAGGGGTGTCAGCATTGGTCACGTGGGTGGCAGTGTCGTTGGCCTGCCTGGTGCGCGGCCTCGGGGCCGGCGTGGAAGTCGGAGCGGCGGCTCCGGATCTCGTCGTCTTGGATGGGTGCTGGCATTGGTCACGTGGGTGGCAATGTCGTTGGCCTGCCTAGTGCGCGGCCTCGGGGTCGGCGTAGAAGTCGGAG
>LR738713.1:535965710-535986109 GCA_902687465.1 Secale cereale
TGGCGTGGATGTCGGAGCAGCGGCTCCAAATGCGGTGTTTGGGTGTCGGCTCCGGTTGCTCGTGTTATGAAGCTGACGGCTCGCCTGGTGCGCGGCCACGGGGTTGGTGTGTGGGGTTTCTGTCTGTACGTCGGAGCGGCGGCTTTGGAGATGGTTGTGGGTGTCGGCTCCGGTTGCTCGGGCAGCAGAGCAGGTGGCTCGCCTGGTGCGCGGCCTCGGGGTCAGTGTGGATGCCAGAGCGGCGGCTTCGGTCTTGGTTGTAGGGTGTCGGCTACGGGTTGCTTGGGTGAAAGAGCAGGCGGCTCGGCTGGAGCGCGGCCCTGGGGTCGGCATGGGTTTCTTTCGGTTATCCCTGATTAGCTGAGAATGTTAGGTTTTCGTGTCCGGTTTTCCTTATAAACTGAACCAAATCTCTTCTTCTTAATGAAATGCAGGAACCCCTGCCCCTTTCGAGGTGTTCTCAAAAAAAGAAAAAAAACCCACAGGACCAGTACAACAACAGCAACCATAATAGAGTCGTATATCAGAAGGATCGAACTATAAACACACATATGAAGACTGGATTCAAACAGTTCCACCGAAGTCCATCACCGAGCGACTGTCGCAAGTACCGACTAAGACACAGCTCCTCACACCCTCAGACGACGCTAGATGCATCATCAAGATAGGGATCGAACGTGAGGGAAATATTCCTACGGAGGGACGTCGCCGCTGCCACACAACCCTAACCAAGACGCTGAATCTAACAAGAACAAGAGGGGGTTCTCCCACCTACGGCAACACTGACGAGGGGAGGAAGAAACCTATATTCGCATGGGAATCTTGGTGGGAAGGGACGGAGAGGGGGGTGAAAGAACTTCCAACTTTTTTTAGGCCACTTGCTTACTCATTTGTCCGCTAGAATAATCAGCATAAGGTTGTGAGGTTGGAGTCTTGTACCAACTTCTGTCCGGGCACTCCCAAATCACTAAAGTACTGGTGGGCGTTAAGGATATCCGGAGTTAAAAACTAACTATAAAAATTTCAGATGCAGCTAATGAAAACAAATCACAATTAGTAGTGTTAAACCTAGTATGTAAACTTTTCTCTTGAGGCATCCCGACAAACTTAATTATTCATTGCTCAAAAACATTCATAGGTGCAAAGGATAAATTGTGAGGTATGCCGAACCAAACACGACGGCCAACACTCAAAGATAAAGCATGTTTAGCCAGATTGTGGTCTTCAAAAATGAAATATCTCATCTCGTTGAACAAATGAGCATGATGCAAAACTTGACACCCAGCATTGATCTCTTTGATGATCGCTCTGTATCTTTCCAAAGAGCCTTCTGTGTTTTCTTCAACAACGGCCTTACTAAGGATGCAAATTTGCAACCTTAAGGGTACCCTCTCACCTTCCTTAGTTCAACTAAATGAACTAAATTTTCAGAATTCATGCTACTTTTGATATCATTTGGTTGAACTAAGTAGGGTCGAAGAGTACCCTAAAGGTTTCAAATTTGCATGTTGGCCTTACAATCACATGCCACCTGAATTAAAGATTGTCCGTCAAAGCCGCCAAAGTACCCACATGCAACGAAATAGAAAAACAACAGCCCCGCACCCCCCGGGTCGTCCCGCGCGGGGGACCGCGGGGCCGATCCAATCTCGCCGCCAAGGCAACCCACCAGTCTCCTTGTCTCGCCACCGCCTGAGGCCTTGCCGGCGAAGACTGCGCTGGTCCGAGGACGGCGGCGGTGAGGCATTCTCTCTCTCTCTCTCTCTCTCTCCCGGCTTGGATCCCGTCGGTGGCGGCTCGTTGAAGGCCTCGGGCGGATCAGCATGTTGAGTTCGGCAGGGCTGTGGCGCCCTCAACCGGCGCCAGATCCAGGGCGGGTGGTCGCCGCGGTATCCCCTGTGAGGCAAAGTTTCATGCGTGGAGGACGGGGGCGGCAGTCAGGGCGCTGCCCCTGCTGCGCGGCGGTGATCGAAGCCTCCATGGCCGGCGGTGACCTGAGGTTGGGTGGTGGCGGTGGCGGCACTCCACTCAGCGAGGGTGGCGGCTGCGTGCAGATGGATGGCATCGATGGTTGTGGATCTGGCGTCCTGTCCAGATCCGTCACGGGTTGGCCTTGGCCAGCCGGTGGCGCGAGGAGGACTGGTGAGGGGCGGCCGGAGGCTCCCTGCAGTATGCCGACAGCGGCCCTTTTCTCCACGGCAAGGCTCCGTTCGGATACACCCAGCTGCGAGATCGGGGGGGCGCGACTTCCGGTGAAAATCGCGCCGACTACGGTCATGGCGGACGATGACGGCATCTTGTTGGGGAATGTAGTATTTAAAAAAAATCCTACGATCACGCAAGATCTATCTAGGAGAAGCATAGCAACGAGTGGGGAGAGTGAGTCTACGTACCCTCGTAGACCGAAAGCGGAAGTGTGTAGTAACGCGGTTGATGTAGTCAAACGTCTTCACGATCCAACCGATCCAAGTACCGAACGTACGGCACCTCGGTGTTCAGCACACGTTCAGCACGATGACGTCCCTCAAGCTCTTGATCCAGTTGAGGACGAGGGAGAGTTCCGTCAGCACGACGGCGTGGTGACGGTGTTGATGATGTGATCCGCGCAGGGCTTCGCCTAAACACTGCGACAATATGACTTGAGGTGGAATCTGCGGACGGGGGCACCGCACACGGCTAAAACAACTGTTAACTTGTGTGTCCTTGGGTGCCCCCTGCCCCCGTATATAAAGGAGCAAAGGGGAGGCCGGTCGGCCCTATAGGACGCGCCCAAGGGGCGCAATCCTACTCCTACTAGGAGTAGGAACCCCCCCTTTCCTAGTCCAACTAGGAGAAGAAGGAAGGGAGGGAGAAGAGAAGGAAGGAGGGGGCGCCTCCCCTCCCCCTAGTCCAATTCGGACTAGGCCCATGGGGGGGGGCAGCCCTTGGCTGCCTTCCTCTCTCTCCCCTAAGGCCCAATAAGGCCCATAACTTCCTTGGTGGTTCCGATAACCCTTCCGGCACTCTGATATTTATCCGGTGACCCCCGGAACTCATCCGTTGTCCGAATAACATCGTCCAGTATATCATTCTTTATGTATCGACCATTCCGAGATTCCTCGTCATGTCTGTGGTCTCATCCAGGACTCCGAACAAACTTCGGTCATCAAAAACACATAACTCATAATACAAATCGTCATTGAACGTTAAGCGTGCGGACCCTACAAGTTTGAGAACTATGTAGACATGACCGAGACACATCTCCAGTCAATAACCAATAGCGGAACCTAGATGCTCATATTGCCTCCTACATATTCTACGAAGATCTTTATCGGTCAAACAGCATAACAACATACGTTGTTCCCTTTGTCACCGGTATGTTACTTGCCCGAGATTCGATCGCCGGTATCATCATACCTAGTTCAATCTCGTTATCGGCAAGGCTCTTTACTCGTTCCGTAATACAACATCTCGTGACTAACTCATTAGTCATTTGCTTGCCAGGCTTATTATGGCGTGTATTACCGAGAGGGCCAACAGATACCTCTCAGGCACTCGGAGTGACAAATCATAATCTTGATATATGCCAACACCACAAACACTTCCGGAAACACCTGTAGAGCATGTTTATAATCACCCAATTACGTTGTGACGTTTTATAGCGCACAAGGTGTTCCTCCGATATTCGGGAGTTGCATAATCTCATAGTCACAGGAAACATGTATAAGTCATGAAGAAAACAATAGCAATAAAACTAAACAATCATTGTGCTAAGCTAACGGATGGGTCTTGTCCATCACATCATTCTCCTAGTGATGTGACCCCGTTGATCAAATGACAATACATGTCTATGGTTAGGAAACAAAACCATCTTTGATTAACGAGCTAGTCTAGTAGAGGCATACTAGGGACACTCTGTTTTGTCTATGTATTCACATACGTATCAAGTTTTCGGTTAATACAATTCTAGCATGAATAAAAGAAATTTATCATGATATATAAGGAAATATAAATAACAACTTTATTATTGCCTCTAGGACATATTTCCTTCACATCTGTGACGTCGTTCCCTTCTCGAGGCATCGTTGTTGCAGGTTGGCACCCCACTCGTTATGCTCCAGGGGAAGCTCTAGATCCGAATCTACTGGATCGGACGATGATGGCACCTTCGATGTCGTTGTCCCTCCTGGGGTTATCGTTTTGGAGTAACAGTAGTCTGGAGGGGACAAGAGGTGGAGCAGTGTTCTGGAGATGGACCAGTGGAAGATGGCGGCGGCAGCCTCGGAGAGTGCGCCGGACCGGTGTGCGACCTAGTCCCGGTATGTGGCTGGGCTGGGGCATCCGGCTTTAGATGCTAGGCTTTGGTGCGATGTCTGTTTGATATTCGGTTCGGACATTCAACACACCTTCATCAAGGGGATAGGAGTAGCAACATGTGTTGCCTAGATGGTGGCTTCAGGCTTACCGATGTATTCCTCTGTATGGTCTTTGTTAATAAATAATAAAATAGTTGCATGCATTGTCCGGATGCAGAGGCCGAGGGTCTATCATCTTTCTCTAAAAATAAAAGTACCAGGATAAGTGACACAATTAAAACTAATTCCTCCGTAAAATAATATAAGATCTTATATAGCTCCACAAAATGATCCGTGATTGTCCCTGCACACAACTGCAATAGCTCTTCTGCCAACACAAGAAACTGCACAATCGACATTTTATCTTTGAGAACAAGAGTCCTGCTTCGGTACAACCCCCCCCCCCCCACAAAACGTATAAAGGGTAGTATGGACTTTTCGCAAATTATACCCACATTTGTATGTATGATAAGTCACCAACCGGTATGTATACGCCCCTATTCTTTTTACGAAATACGCCAAGTCGCCAACCCCCTCCGTGGTCGGCCTATCTGCACCTTCTTTTATTTTTCAAAAAGGGTGCTCAAACCAAGAATCGAGCTCACAACCTCTGGGTTATATACAATGCACCAACCAACAAGACACTTCTCCCGTTTTGTTTGATTACCTTCTTTTCTTTTTTTTCAATCAAATAACGATACATGAACCTGCATGGTTCTTTTATTTTAGTTTTGTATTGGCCGGGTTTTTCTTCTGATTTTTTGTTTTTAACTTTTCTTAATTAATTTTACTTTCTTTTCTAAAAATCATGAACTTTTTAAAAAATCATTGATTTTTTTCAAATCCATAAACTTTTTACAAATGCAGAAAAGTTTTCCAAATCTAGTTTTCAAACTCATGAACTTTTAAAAAAAACCATTGTTTTTTTTTCAAATCCATAAACTTTTTACAAATGTAGAAAAGTTTGCCAAATCCAGTTTTCAAACTCATGAACTTTTTCAAAGGCCTAAACTTTTTTTCTTTTTACAAATGCAGGAAAGTTTTCAAATCCAGTTTCCAACTTTTACAAACTTTTTTCCAAATTCGTGAACTTTTTTTGAAAGGCCTAAGCTTTTTTTCTCGAACAGACACTCTACGTATGAGAGCATGTCTACCATGCTCATGCCCACCTGGTGGCAAAAGTTGGGGACATTTTAAGGATGTCTACAAGAAACCAGGTGAGTGTACGGCTAGGGAGAAGGGTTCATTTGACAACACGTAGTTTTTTGAAATTCTTGAAATGGCCCCAATTTTTTTCATGGTCTTGTATAACTAATTCAAGGCACCACGTCAAGTTGTTTTGGTTTTCGACAAAATTTGCATTTTCTTTCAATTTTCTCGGTTAAAAATGGCCAATAAACGGCCAGACGTGTCGCGACTTGCATACGGTGTCAAAAATAGTTCAAACCTTACATGGATGCATACATGGGCATCTGCACATGGTTACAATTTGTTGGATGCTCAAAAATAGACCATGTTCAACAGAGGGTGTTCGGTTAGGGCTAGAAGGCTCCGTCTGAGAGCAAGTTATTTTTCAACAACCTTAAATGACCCCAATTTTGTTTCATCGTCGTGTATGACCAATTTAAAGCACCATGTTAAGTTGTTTGGGTTTTCGACAAGTTTTGTATTTTGTAGGGTTTTGTCGGTTAAAAAAGCTAATAAATGGTCGGACATGTCATAACTTACATACATGTCAAAGGTCGTTCAAACCAAGTACGCATGCCTATCATCGACATGCTCACCTTGTTGCAAAAGTTAGGGTCGTTTTAAGATTGTTAAAAAATAGACCATGTTCAACGGAGGGTGTTCGTAGAGGTAAAACCTGGACGGATTCGGATAGATAATCCTCATATCGTATGTTGTTCCATATTTTTCTTTCGGATTCAGAACCGATACAAATACAATACAAATATGGAAACAAATACGTAATATGTTGGAATATATCAGAAGCAGACACGTTAGGGTAACGAAGTGGCGACGGACCGGAAGCTGACAAAAAAATCAGAATTAATTTGGCCGGATATTGTGAGTCAATAGCAACTAGGGCTGGGCCTTGTCCTTTCTTAAAGTTAAATTGATAAATTAATTAAAATGTTTGTTATTTGTGTGTTTCAGTATCCCTCAAAAAAATAGTGTGTTTCCGTTTTTGTTGGCACTGCCAGAACTGAAATTTCATAAATCCAAATTAATTTGGCCGGATAATCTTATTCTAATAACAAATATTATCAGTTCCTTAGGATAATGGTTTAGCTGTATGGATTTTTAAAGAAGTTACTTTTTTCGTAACAATTTTGTAAAAGACGCAGGTTTGTAAAAAAGGTCTACCTATTCGGAACTTTTATTTTTAAACTGTGAATCTTTTTGTATTATTCTACATATACAAAATTTCGTAGATTTTCAAAAATAGTTGCCAGACAATTCAAGAAGTTGAAAAAAGACTAACACATTAGAGAAAAAGTTATGAATTCGTTTTTTCATTTTGAAAAGTTCATGCATGTCAAAAAAAGAAAAAGGAAATAAAAAAAGAACAACATAAATTAGGGTAAACCCGGTTTAACAGTAGAAAAGTGCGGCCTATAATTTCACAGTTATACTTACGACATAAGTGGAAAAGGAAAGCAATATGACACTGTGAGTACTCTGTCTTGTTGGTTAACAAAACTAGTTAGTAACCTTGAGGTTGGCGGCTCGAATCTCCAATGATGCATTTTTTTTTACCAAATACTGTTCGGTATGTCAGCCACGACACGTATTTTCTAAAAAGACCATCATCCTCTTCGTTATGAAGGGGTAAGAGTATCTCCAGCCACGCGATTTTTCCACACCGGCACACAAAAATCGGCCCAGTCGCGTCCCCAGAAGCCTAATTTTCGTCGGCTCGGGCAGAATTTGGCGCCGGCGGACCCAAGCCGAACACGGCGCGTTGGAGGCGCCGGGCGAAACGGTTTTGGCGCAAAAGAGCCACGGGCCCGCCGAGTCGGCGACACTCGCCTCGTCGTCTTCAGAACGCCTCGGTTTTCCGTGAGGAATCAATGCCAAGGCTGCCGCCGGTCAGCCTTCCATTGATTCCTCACCACGGGGTGACTCTTCACGGGCGGCGCGGCGACGCCTCACTCCCCAGCACGCGTACACACGTCTCCACGACGGCTATAAAAAGCGGCGCTCCTCCGCCGCTGGCCACACACGTCGTGCTCTCTGCATCTCTCTCTCTCCGCCGCTGACGCACCTCCCCTCTCCTCTATCCAGCCTAGTCGCGACGATATGCGAGCGGTTCCCCGGCGACGGAGCGCCGGCCAAAGGCTTCGGCGCCGCTCGCTGCACGCGTGGGAGGCGCACCTGCTTTCCGAGGCGAACATCCCGGCGCCTCCACACATGCGCGCTGGGCCGTCAGGATGGAGGCTCAGCGCCGGAGGCGTCCCCGTCCCCCCATTGTCGGACGCCGACGCGCGTCCCAACTACTTCGCCGGCGAGGTCGACCGTGTTCGGTCGTCGCTGACCGAGGAGCAGCGCGCCTCCCCGCAGTACGCCACCGACAACCACGAGGCGTGGGCGGCGTACTTCCAGCACCGGCAGGAGCAGCACCTCGCCTCCACCAACGGGGCACCGGTGGTGGGGGGCCGATGGAACAGCGAGGGGCGACGCCTGTGGTGGGCCGCCCCTGGCCGGACGCTCCACGAGGTTCTCGCGTACCTCGAGGGCGGCAACGACCCGCCGCTCACATACCCGGCCGCCGCCCCGGCCCCCCACCGCGGCACCGGGCAGTGGATGTGTCAGGCCCAAGATGCGATTCTATCCCGATCACGTGACACTTACGTGATTGGGGCACAACCGCATTTCGGGCGCTTAGCAAGATGGATATCATTACATCATACCATTACATACATACATGGGGGGATACAACAATACATACAATTCACAAGAATACAATACCATCAATACAAAGTATCCGACTACGGATACAAACATAAAAAAACTCAAAGACATCCATCTGCTATCCCAGGCTGCCGACCCGGAACCTAACCCAAGACTGAAGAAGAAGAAGAAGAACTCCAACAAAAGAACATCGCTCTCACGTCAAGACATCGGAAACCTGCACCTGCAACTGTTGTTGTAGTATCTGTGCGCCACGAGGACTCAGCACTCCCATAACCATGGGTAACAAGACTATCAAAGCTTAATAGGTAGGAAGAGGTAAAGTGGTGAGGTTGCAGCATCGGCTAAGCAATATATATGGTGGCTAACTTACGAGTACAAGAATAAGATGAGCATCTACGCAAACGGTCGCAAACTAGTAGTGATCGCTAAAGATCCTGAACTACTTACGAGTCAAACATAACCCCACCGTGTTCTCTTCTCAAAGTGAAAAGAGACAGTCACGGTTACTCACACAGTTGTGTGTTTTACTTCGGATCCTCTGTCAAGTTTTCTACAACCGGACATTAACAAATTCCAATCTGCCACATAACCGCGGGCACGGCTTTCGAAAGATCATAATCCTGCAGGGGTGTCCCAACTTAGCCCATCACAAGCTCACACGATCAGCTGAAGTGATAAATATAATATCATCACCCCTTATCTTAGGGAAATCCGATCAGGCTCGGTATCCCGGTGCACAAGACATTTCGACAATGGTAAAACAAGTCCAGCAAGACCTCCCGGTGTGTCGACACCCTGATAGTAGCCGCGCGTATCTCGTCTCAGGCCACGACCGGATGGGTGATGCTACAGGTAAAACCAGCCCTCGGGTTCCCCCAAGGTGGCCCTGCAGGACCCCCGTTTGGGACCAATACCATCAGCACTGGCCCCCCTGCTATGTAGAAAGAATCCTCGGGTAGCGCTAACTCCCTATGCAATTTAATTAATTAATTAAGTTGTTATTATGAGCAAATTAAAACCAATATTGGGCCTTGCTGGAGGAGTTTTATTCAAAGACGAACTGTCAAGGGGTCCCCATATACCCAACCGTGTAAGGAACGCAAAATCAAGGAACATAATGTCGGTTTATCGGCTCCTAAGGTGGCATGAGTGGAACAAAACACCGAGAAAAAGGCCAAGCCTTCCACCCATGCCCAGTATATAGGTGTGTTAATATATAATAATAGATATTGTGATATTCCAACAACAAATTCCCGCCTGGAACGAACTTCATCTTCACCTGCAACTAACAACGGTATAAGAGGGGCTGAGCAAGCGAGTAACATAGCCAAACAATGGTTTTTGCTAGGAAGGTGTCAAAGGTTAGAGGTTTCATGGCAACAAGGAGAGGGGCTGACAATAATGATGGGTAGCGTGACATATAATGATAGCATCGAGACACTAAGCATGGCAATGATAGTAAAGGTATCTAAGGGTATGGTCATCTTGCCTGAGATCCCGCAAGGAAGAAGAACGGATCCATGAAGAAGACGAAGAAGAACCACAGGTGGACGAACGAATCCTCACGATCGCAGCGGAACAAGCACTAACGAGAAGAAGCAAGCAATATGGTAAACACACAACACAAGATCATTACAATATGCTCAACCAAGTATGATGAGAAACTAGTCTACATATGAAGCACAACAAGGCTATACAGGAAGCACAACATGGCAAGGTAGGAAGCAAAGAAAAACAACACAATTCTATGTGATGCAATACATGGCAAGGTATGATGCATGAAAAATCTATACGGGAAGCACAACAAGTCTATACAGGAAGCATAACATGGCAAGGTAGGAAGCACAGAAAAACAACACAAGTCTATATGATGCAATACATGGCAAGGTATGATGCATGACAAGACTATACAGGAAGCACAACAAGTCTATACAGGAAGCATAACATGGCATGGTGGGAAGCATAGAAAAACAACACAGTTTATATATGATGCATTACATGGAAAGATATGATGCATGACAAGACTATACATGAAGCACAACAAGTCTATACAGGAAGCATAACGTGGCAAGGTAGGAAGCACAGAAAAACAACACAGTTTATATATGATGCATTACATGGCAAGGTATGATGCATTACATGACAACATATGAAGCACACCAGAATAACACAAGAACAACAAGTTTAAATGAGGCCGGAAGCTACTTAAGACAAATCCGGTAAGTCCTCATATGCATAGTTTGAAATTAGTCCAGATCTGCACAAACCTTAAGTTAAAGTTGTTAAACAGCAATTTAACATGCACCATCATGATCTACACGGAATTCTAGTCAAGTTTCATATAAAGTTTGTTTAATTCGGAGCTATGGCCTAGAAGATATGAACAAAACAAGTTAAGCATGGCATCGGTGCTAGATGCATCCAAACATCAAGCTAAGTCACTCCAAACATGAAAACAACATGATATTATGATTCTACATGCAAAATCACACAAGTTTCATATAAGGAACACTCAAAACGGAGCAACGGGCTAAAAGATAGACATGAAACAAGACATAACAACAAGCTGAAATTAACAGCCACATAGCAACTTGGAAGAAAGATATATATACTCTACAGAACTCAAACATGGTGACAAGAAGCATGGACATGAAGTAGACATATCCTACAGCAAAAAACTCCATTGGAGCAACTCCATAGGAGGCATGGATCAATAGCAACAAACTACAACATTTTGATCATGACAATAAAAACCCGACAGCAATATTTTATAGCAACTTGGGAGCAAGAAATAAATAAGCTACAGCAAGTCAAATGAGCAAGTGAAGGCATGAATGGATAGACAACAACATATACAACAAGGAATGATCAATGGCCACCCCAAAACTAACATGGATTCACCTAGGGCATCAAGCAAACATAGCATCAGGATATTACAGATTCCAGACTTAGTGAAATTTCACTAAGTGTTAAAACAGCAATAACAACATGGCATGTTTGCAAGCATGTTTAAGTCAACACAAGGCATATCATGGAAAGTTAAATGCACCACATCAAAGAACACATCATGGAGATTCTAAAACACCTAGGCATGTGAGAAGGGAAAAAACACATCAATAACAACGAGCTCCTCAACTAGGCATCTCGTAACAAGTTACAAAACCTAACAGCCACATGCACTTTTGTAACAGGGATAAACATGGCAAAATGAACTCTAACATGCATGCTAAAGCAACCAACATGTAGAGCATCTCATGATGAACATTTTGACATATCATTTGCACCATTTGGATAAACATGCACCAAGTTATCACATCTCAAACATGGCATGAAAATAACAAGTAGCAGCAGTTTATAACAAGTAGCACCCTTGCAACAGATATTAGAGCATCTAAATGAACTCAAATGAGCATGGCACAATGGAACAAAGTGTAGAGCATATCACCATGATCATTTTGACATATCATACACTCAATGTGGATAAGTACACACAAAGTTACCAGCAGTCAAAGTATGCATCAGATTACAACAGAAAAAGGACTTAGCAGTTTTTAGACAAGGGAAAAAAACAAACGGGCGTCATATAGCTATTCGTTGCACGGGCGGGATTTAAGCTGCTCACCCATGGGATTTGGCCCAAGTCGAAGCAGAGGAGGCAGGCCGGGGAGATGGAGGCAGAGGGAGTTGGGCCGCGGGGCAGACGGAGGCAGAGGCGAGGCGAGGCTAGGCCCGCTGGGGGGTCGGTGGAGGCCGGCGCTAGGGCCTGGGCGAGGCCCATGCGACGGGAGCTGGGTGGCTGGCGAGCAGGCCAGCCCAGGCGAGTGATCGGGCGCCCGTCCTCCCGCAAGGTTGAGGACGACGGAGGCCATGGCGGCGCCGGCGACATGCAGAGCTCCGGCGGGCGAGGGGACCTCTGGCGAAGGTAACCGGCGAGGGGTTGGGCCGGATCTGGCCGGAACAGGGTCCGGCGACTCCGTTCCCGGCGTCAGGGAGGTCCGGTGGCGAGGTGAAGCTCCGGCGAAGGAGCTCCTGCCGGCGGCGGGGTCGAAGGCGCGGGGCGGCGGTTGGCGAAGTGAGCTCGAGGAGGCCTATGGTGGTCGCTGGCGGGACGGCTCGCCGGAGCGGCCTGGAGGGCGGTGATGACCCACAACCGTAAGGGATCTATTGCAGCATTTTTGATAAGTAAGAGTGTCGAACCCAACGAGGAGCAGAAGGTATTGATAAGCGATTCTGAGCAAGGAATAACTGCAAGCACTAAAAGATAACTTTTTAGGGGTTTTCTTGATATAAGCAACAGGAAAGTAAAAGCGAGCAAAGTAAAAGGCATTGGAGAGTAACAAGTGGCCCAATCCTTTCTGAGCAAAGGAGAGGCCTAGCAACTGAACTTATAAAGGCTAAAATGTTCTTGAGGACACACGGGAGAGGTAGTCATGTGCTTTCGCCATATTCCGTATCGGTACTATGTGATGTGTTGATAAGTGTTGAGTGGGTGGATCTATGCTAGTACACTCTCTAGACTAAGATGAGTGCACGCTTATGATTAAACACCTTGCAAGCATCCGCAAATACAAGATAGTATTTAAGGCAAAAGCATAACCATAGCAATACGATCGATGATCCATTGTTCCCTCATGCAAAAGCGTACGAACCGGGGTTCAGGTTTCTGTCACTCCGGCAACCCACCGTAAGCATTCTTTGTACACAATGTATTCCCCTAGGTCCTTAATAAGGCGAAGTGTTGAGTGTTCGACTCACACAACACCACTAGTAAAATAACAACACAACTTAAGTATCAAGCAACGCATATTACTTCAACATCATATGACTACTAACAACAAGACTTTTGCCATGTCCTCAAGAACTAAAGTAACTACTCACAAGACATAAAAGAGATCATGATCAGTGGAGATAAATGGGTGATAAACAATCTGGACATAATGATATTTCTCCAACAAAACTCAATAGCATTCACCACAAAGTAGTAATCAACACCGATAGAGTAGAGAGGATAGATAGTACGGATTACAACACAAGTTGCAATGGTGAGATGAGATTGGATGAAGATGGAGATGGTGCTGATGTTGGGGATGATGTTGATGATGATCTCGATGATGCCCGTGAAGATGGTGATGACGATGGCGACGATCTCCCCTTCCGGGAGGTGATCTCCCCGGCGGAATCTGCCTGCCGGAGATGGCTTTTTCTTCTCTGTAGGTTTCCGCCACGGAGCGGCGGCGGAACTCCGTCAAAACTCTCCTTTTTAGGGTTTTTGGATGACGAGGAGTATATATGCCAAAGGGGACCACCAGAAGCGGAGAGGGGGGCCCAGGCGCCCCCCTAGGGCGGCCAGGGGTGGGGCCGCCTGGGGTGGCCGCCTGGGCTGCCCCTGGCTCCCCTCTGGTTGCTCTTTTGCGTGTCTTCGTGATCTTTCTGGAAAATACCCTCCGTCGATTTTCAGGTAATTCGGAGGTATTCTTCTTCAGCAACTCAGCGTCCACTTTTTACCGCTGAATCCTACGTCTGCTGCTTCGGCACCGGAAAGTTGCAAACTGTGTAATATAGGCCAAAACAACATAAGAACATCATCGTAATGTGAAATATATCAATGAATAAGGATGAATTATGATATAAAATAGTGATGCATTTTGGACGTATCAACACCCCCAAGCTTAGACCTCGCTTGTCCCCAAGCGAATACTGAGCTCGGTAAACCTGTCCACAAGTTTAGAGAGTGAAGTGTCGATAAATAGATTACGGACAAGAAGCATCACAGTCTCTTCACCAAACTCAAATATCCACAACAGCAATCTTCAACTTATAAGGCCCTTATAAAAGAGTGGTAACACTTATAATCGAGAGTAGGGCTAAGGAAACTCATCAAATCATGGCAAACATGTCCTTTGGTCAAAGAACGACTAATAGCTTTTACTTTTGCTCTTTCTCTTTATGTTTTGATGAGATTAATTGAAGCTTTTGAAAGAACATGTTATTAGGCAAGAAGTGAAAGTGTTAAAACAAAGGAAGATGTTTGCTTTAGCTGGGCTTGACAAACAACTTACTTATCAAATGATAATGTCAACAAGAATATGATATGACAAATCTTAATGCAACTTTATATGAATGAATCCTCGTCAACATCAAATGTCTGCTCTCTTTAGGAATAGAAGGAAGTAGGAATAACTGACTCAACCTAAAACTAAGAGATAGGCCCTGCTCTAGGGAAGTAGGGAAAACTCATGCGCTATCCTTAAATCAAACAGAATGAAAACAAGTTTTGAGAGGTGCATGATTTGTCAACGAATGCTAATAGATAACTCAATTACTTCTCGAGCTGGACAAGTTTCGAGGAACGGCCCCCGCACGGGGACGATCACATCCCCTTAATCTCCTTTGTTTATCGCTGCCAAAGTTTTCTGATTTCTCATGAACAAAGCGTGAAGGATGGTTTGTTTGTTGTATTATCTTTTATGAGCCAGGCGCACTCATGCCAGTTCCTTCTCGTATTAAGGGTTTGCAGATTAGACATGCAATCCCGGGGTATTACTTGTCCAACTTAAAAAGATCATGAATTAACTATTATTTCCTCATGAGCGAAAACAGGGGCACAAAATAGAAGATTTTGAACATTTAAGGATAACACACAAATTCTATACTTTAGGAGGTGGTAGTGGAATACCACGAATAGGAAGGTATGGTGGACTCATATGGAAGGTATTGGTTTAAGGGTATGGATGCACAAGCAGAATTCCGCTTAGTACAGAGTTTAGGCTAGCAAAGGCTTTGAGAGAGCAGACAATTGATGATGACTAAGATGCAAAGCAATATAAAGCATAAACATTAAAATAAGCATAACACATCAAGTTGTCTTCCTTGTCAGCATAACACTTCAAGCATAATAGCATAAAGGTTTTGGCTATGTCGCTACTTTAAGAAAATCATGCTTGTTGTTATGACCAAAGCTATGTTTGCCAAGATTAAATAAAGTTTTCAAAGCCATACCTGATATAAGGTCAATACTCCCCATAAGAATCATCATATAAGGTCGATTGCGTGAAGAGAATACTGAGTGCGGCAAAGGAACCAATAGATTTCTCATTAATATTCCATCATAGACGACTCCACACTCACGGATACAATCTCTCCACAGAAGGAGTGATAGACCTCAATGCACACACCTTTTTCATATAATAACCTCCCAAGACATGATACGACTCTACTTGACTCTAAAAGACAAAAGATAAAGATACCGGGCACTCCCCCAAGCTTGGAACAAGCCAAGGGAATGCCATTACCCAAGGAGATTTCACTCCTCATTCTTGTTGACGTTGATCACGTAGTCCTCGGCGAAGCGCTTCCATGGAAGGGGTTCTCCAGTCTCATATGAGAAGTTTGTCTCCTGAATCCTGCATGCAGCACCCATACCCATGCGCATAAACCTTAGTTCATACTCACAGTTCTGGTGATGTAGATCATAAATTTGCCCTTGGAGCTCTTCAATTCTTTCTTCAGATGCGGTGATGCTTTTCCACATCTCCTTCATCTCCTTCAGGAAGTAGGTCTTCAGCTCGTTGATGATGTCAAAGTTAGCTTCAACACCACGCTCGATCATCTTCTTGTACTTGAAGACTTCTTGCTCCACTTCTTCTAGCCTGGCCTGGATGCTCCCCTCCTTGATAGGTCCCTTCAGATCTTCTTGATGGAGGACACCGTCCTCCATCCGAACAACCTGAGGGTGCTTCTTCACCTCAGCCAGGTAAGGGTTGATGATGTTGACGACGAACTTGTCCTTGGGGGAACTTGGGGAAGCCATGGCACCTAGGTCTAGCCAAAAGATTTCCTGGCAGAAACAGATCGAAAAGAAAACACACGAAATCGCGAGATACGTTGCCGGAACAATCCGGGCAAATATATAGCAAAAATTTTTGCACAGAAAGGAAGGTAACAAGCTAAAGCAGGGTCGGAGGCGGACTCCTGGGTGCCCAGGCGGACTCCTGGGTGCCCAGGCGGCCTCCCGGCGCGGCCAGGAGGTAGGCCGCGCCAGGGGGGCGCCTGGGCCCCCTGGAGCTTGTCTCCGGCTCCACTTAGGCTTAGAATTTTCCTAATTTTGTAAAAACTCATAATATGGAACTTTTATGGCGGTTCACGATGTTTCCTTACCGTAATACATACCTTTTCTTATTCTGCTTCTGCTGGTGTCTGAAACAAGGCTGCAACATGTTCTTCGTGAGTTGTTGTGTATATCATATTCACATCAACATTGACAGGGTCTCCTGCTATGTAATGCTTAAGTCTTTGCCCATTCACAACTTGAGGTTTGGTGCCTTCAAAATTGTTAATCTTGATTGCACCAGACCGATAGACTTCTTCAATATGAAATGGCCCTTCCCACCTGGAAAGTAGTTTGCCTGGAGAAAACCTGAAACGGGATCTAAACAACAAAACTTTATCACCAACATTAAATTCACGTTTCAGAATCCTCCTATCATGCCACTTATTTACCTTTTCTTTGAACATTTTAGCGCTCTCGTAAGCTTCACTTCTCCACTCATCTAGAGAAGTCAAGTTCATGAGACGCTTCTCACCAGCTAACTTTGGGTCAGCATTGACCTCTCTAACAGCCCAGAAAGCTTTGTGCTCTAATTCTAATGGCAAATGGCAAGCCTTGCCATAAACCATCTTATAGGGGGACATGCCCATGGGGTTTTTGTAAGCAGTTCTATACGCCCGCAAGGCATCTCCTAACTTATTTGACCAGTCCTTTCTATTTCTGTTTACTGTCTTCTGCAAGATCAACTTGATCTCTCTATTGGTGAGCTCAACTTGCCCACTAGTCTGAGGATGGTACGGTGAAGCAATTCTATGATTGACATCATACTTGGCTAAAGCTTTTCTAAAAGCTCCATGCGTGAAGTGTGATCCTCCATCAGTCATGAGATACCTAGGTACACCAAACCTAGGGAAAATCACATCTTTGAGCATTTTCAAAGATGTCTTGTGATCAGCACTTTCAGTGGGGATTGCTTCAACCCACTTGGTCACATAATCAACAGCTACTAAAATGTGAGTGTACTTGTGCGAAGAAGGAAAAGGACCCATAAAATCAAAACCCCAGCAATCAAAAGGTTCAATCACTAGTGAGTAATTCATAGGCATCTCATTCCTTCTACTAATGTTACCAACTATCTGACATTTATCACAGGCTAAAACATAATTTCTAGCATCCTTAAAGAGAGTAGGCCAATAAAAACCTGATTGAAGAACCTTATGTGCGGTCCTCTCACCGGCATGATGTCCTCCATAGGGACTATCATGACATTATCTGAGAATGTCTTTCTGCTCATGTTCCGGTATGCATCTTCTCACGATCTCGTCGGGACCTTCTTTGAAAAGATGTGGGTCATCCCAAAAGTAGTGCCTCAAATCATGAAAGAACTTCTTCCTTTGCTGAAATGTTAAACCTGGAGGCAAATACTTTGCAACGATAAAATTAGCATAATCTGCAAACCAAGGATCGGAAAGAGATTGTACTTTTACAACGGCAAGTTGCTCGTCTGGAAAACTGTCGTTGACTGGGATGGGATCATGCGGTATATCTTCCATCCTTGAAAGATTGTCCGCCACCGGATTGTCTTCTCCCTTCCTATCAACAATCTGCAAATCAAATTCTTAAAGAAGGAGCACCCATCTGATAAGCCTTGGCTTGGCATCCTTCTTTGTCATAAGGTACTTAATGGCAGCATGGTCAGTATGAATAATAACTTTGGAATCAACAATATACTGCCTAAACTTATCACAAGCAAACACTACAGCTAAGAATTCTTTCTCAGTAGTAGCATAATTCTTTTGAGCACTATCAAGGGTTTTACTAGCATAATGTATAACATTCAATTTCTTATCAACTCTTTGCCCTAAAACAGCTCCAACAGCAAAATCACTAGCATCACACATAATCTCAAAAGGTAAATTCCAGTCAGGTGGTTGTACTATAGGAGCGGTTATTAAAGCTCTCTTGAGAACTTCAAAAGCCTCCTTACAATCTTCATCAAATACAAAAGGAACGTCCTTCTGGAGAAGATTAGTGAGGGGTCTCGAAGTCTTAGAAAAGTCTTTAATAAATCTTCTATAGAAACCAGCATGACCAAGAAAACTGTGAATACCTTTGATGTCCCTTGGATAGGGCAATCTCTCAATTGCTTCGATCTTGGCCTTGTCCACCTCAATTCCCCTTTCGGAAATCTTGTGACCAAGAACAATTCCTTCGTTAACCATGAAGTGGCACTTCACCCAGTTGAGTACCAGATTTGTCTCCTCACATCTCTGCAAAACTTTATTAAGGTTGTGGAGACAATGGTCAAAGGAAGTTCCATAGACGGAGAAAGCGTCCATGAAGACTTCCACAATCTCCTCACAGAAACCATGAAAGATAGCAGACATACACCTTTGAAAAGTAGCAGGGGCATTAGATAAACCAAAAGGCATATGCCTGTAAGCATAAGTACCAAAGGGACAAGTAAAAGTGGTCTTCTCTTGATCAGCAGTGTTAACATGAATTTGAGAGAAGCCAGAATAACCATCGAGGTAACAAAAGTGGGTATTTTTGGATAACCTTTCAAGCATTTGGTCGATGAACGGCAACGGGTAGTGATCCTTCCTGGTTGCCTTGTTCAGCTTCCTGTAATCAATACACATTCTATATCCAATAATAATTCTCTGAGGTATTAGTTCATTCTTATCATTAGGAACCACAGTTGTACCTCCTTTCTTAGGAACACAATGTACCGGGCTTACCCACTTACTATCTGCTATAGGGTAGATAATACCTGCGGCTAGAAGCTTGAGAATCTCAGTTCTTACAACATCCATCATCTTCGGGTTCAACCGTCGTTGATGATCAACAACTGGTTTAGCATCGGGCTCAAGGTTGATAGTATGTTGACAGATAGATGGACTAATCCCCTTAAGGTCATCAAGGGTATAGCCAATTGCACCTCGGTGTTTACGAAGTACTTCCAATAGTCGCTCTTCTTCATATCCTGAAAGGTTAGAGCTGATAATAACAGGATATACTTTCTTTTCATCTAAATAAGCATACTTGAGTGTATTGGGAAGGGGTTTAAGATCGAACACCGGGTCTTCTTTTGGTTTTGATAAAATTCCCAAAGGTTCAACCGGAAGGTTGTGCTTCAGGATAGCAGGTTGTCTCAAGAATATTTCATCTAGTTCATTTCTTTCCTGCATATGCAAATCATTCTCGTGGTCCTCCATATATTGCTGCAAAGGATCATTAGGGGGAATAGCAATAGAAGCAATACTTTCAATAATTTTATCATCACTAGGTAAATCGGTACCACGAGGCTGCTTAGAGAACTTAGAAAAGTTAAATTCATATGGCTCACCATTGAATTCAACGAAAACTTTACCTTTCTTGCAATCTATTATAGCTCCACAAGTTCTGAGAAAAGGTCTACCAAAAATAATAGGACAAAAATTGTCCCTCTCTGAACCAAGTACTAGAAAGTCGGTAGGGTATTTTACCTTTCCACATAGGACTTCAACGTCTCTCACAATTCCGATAGGAGAGATAGTTGCTCTGTTTGCAAGATGAATGGTAACATCAACTCCTTCAAGTTCACAAGGTGCAATCTCACCGATGATCTCTTGATAAAGTGAATAGGGGATAGCACTAGCACTCGATCCCAAATCGCATAGCCCATAATAATTGTGATCTCCTATTTTAACAGATACTATTGGAGTACCTGAAATTGGGCCTTTATTCTTGGCTGTGACAAGGTTAGTGGAAACAGCACAAAAATTTACATTGGAATCCAAAACATCATTAGTAACAAGGTCTTTAACCAATGCAACTTGAGGATCGACCTTGATCTGGTCCTCAGGCTCATCAATTCTTCTCTCACTTTTATTTATTATGCCTGTCACAAGAGAGTGCTCCCTTATCCTTGCGGGAAAAGGAGGCTTTTCATATATAACTGCAGGCAAAATAGGGTCAGCAACATGAATATCAACAGGTAACTCTTTGAAAGGTTCATGATGCTGGTCTCTCTTCTTTTTAAAAGAATCAACGTGAGAGGCAAAATCCTTACAGAAATCAATCATTAGATGGGAATCAAGACCAATCTTAGAGCAAAA
>LR738713.1:535986119-536018021 GCA_902687465.1 Secale cereale
ATAATTTATAGCGGGTTCAATACCTTTATCGATTTCCCAATCTTCGGTATTCCTCTGGATCCTTTCAATGAGATCCCACCTTTCTTCAACACTCTTCGTCTGAAATACCCCACTAGAGGAGGCATCCAGCATCTCCTTATCCTGACGAGAAAGCCTGGCATAAAAATTTGTAAGTATAATTTCCTTGGGGAGCTCATGAATAGGACATTTGAGCATTAGGGACTTCAATCTCCCCCAAGCTTGAGCAATGCTTTCTCCGTCACGAGACCTAAAGTTATAGATATAGTTCCTGTCTCGATGAATTTCATGAAGAGGATAAAACTTGGTATAAAAGAGAGACATAAGCTCTTGCCAATCAAGCAAGTGTGAGTTATCGAGAAGCTTATACCAATCTGAAGCTTTATCTATAAGCGATACGGAGAACAATTTCCTCATGACAAACTCCATTGATACACCTGTAAGCTTAAATAATGAACATAGTTGCGACAGATATAGCAAGTGTTCACCGGGATGTCTGTCTCCTGCATAACGATTAGCCAAAACATAATCGATAATACCAACTGGTATTTTATAGGGCACAATTTCAGTAGGGGGAGGAGCAACCACCACAGGTGTGGGGCGTCTTCCCTCAAGCAACGATCCAATAGCAAGGTTGTCCATAAGGACAAAGAGCAACAACAGCAAAATAAAAACAGAAATATAAAAACTTCCTTACCAACTTCACTTACCAATAGCGCTACACTCCCCGGCAACGGCACCAGAAAACGGTACTTGATGACCCACAACCGTAAGGGATCTATTGCAGCGTTTTCGATAAGTAAGAGTGTTGAACCCAACGAGGAGCAGAAGGTATTGATAAGCGATTCTGAGCAAGGAATAACTGCAAGCACTGAAAGATAACTTTTTAGGGGTTTTCTTGATATAAGCAACAGGAAAGTAAAAGCGAGCAAAGTAAAAGGCACTTGAGAGTAACAAGTGGCCCAATCCTTTCTGAGCAAAGGAGAGGCCTAGCAACTGAACTTATAAAGGCTAAAATGTTCTTGAGGACACACGGGAGAGGTAGTCATGTGCTTCCGCCATATTCCGTATCGGTACTATGTGATGTGTTGATAAGTGTTGAGTGGGTGGATCTATGCTAGTACACTCTCTAGACTAAGATGAGTGCACTCTTATGATTAAACACCTTGCAAGCATCCGCAAATACAAGATAGTATTTAAGGCAAAAGCCTAACCATAGCAATACGATCGATGATCCATTGTTCCCTCATGCAAAAGCGTACGAACTGGGGTTCAGGTTTATGTCACTCCGGCAACCCACCGTAAGCATTCTTTGTACACAATGTATTCCCCTAGGTCCTTAATAAGGCGAAGTGTTGAGTGTTCGACTCACACAACACCACTAGTAAAATAACAACACAACTTAAGTATCAATAAGAAGGTGCTGAAGTGGCAGGTGTAGCAATAGGCGTGCAGATAAAGTCATTGTTGTTATGACTAGTGAAGTCACACAACTTGGTGTTCTCGGTGGAACCCATAGCAGCAGCAAACAAGATAACTATTTTTGTGATTTTTGGTAAGGGACGCTAAAGCAAAAACTGAAAGGTAAACTAACAAGACTAAAAAGCAAAGATAAAAGATAGCGTGTAACTCCCCTATCTTGAAGAGTGGAGTCCCCGGCAACGGCGCCAGAAACTTTGCTTGATGGCTTCTCGCCCCTCGTTGGTTACCCCAAGTGGAAGGTTTGAGATGTAGCGTAACGGCAAGTTTCCCTTGGCAAGATACCAAGGATCGAATCCCGTGAGACTCCGAGGGTCGACAAGAAGGTGTCAACGGCTAACGGCGCCAGATACTTAGCGGTTGACATGACCTGCACACAGATACAAATAACTTTGCTCCCAACGAGTACAGAGAGGTTGTCAATCCCTCCAGCCTTGCTGTTTACAAAGGATCAAACACAAGAGATAATAATGATAGCTATGACTGCAACTAGGAAATAAAAGCAGGAAGTAAATATAAGGTGTGATCAATGGTGGTAATATGGACCGGGGTCCCATGATGTTCACTAGTGATGTCTCTCTCCCAAAAGACGATAAAACAGCTAAGCGAGGTAAACAAATTACAGCCGGGCAATTGACAGGATTATGTGCGCAAACCAATGCTAACTATGCTGTAAAGAAAGGTAGAGGCTCAATAGCATGGGTGGTACGCCAAGGCAAGTAGACCGAAATCCATCTGCATCTACTACTAATCATCCACCTTGAGATATCTATCCAGAACATCTCGCTGGTATTAAGTTGCGAGTCCCACCCAAAGTGTAAACTCAAAGCAATAGACAACTGCATTAAAAGAACTTTGCGTAAAGTAAACAATCCTTGCACCCGCAAGTACAAGCACCGTTGTTTTTCCCCTTGTGGCAACAGCACATCAGGGGGCATGAACCCACAATCAAGCATAACGTTCCCTCTTGGAGTTATTACCTACTACTCGGCCAAAGCAATAAACAGCAACGGAGAACATGCAAGAATTACTAAAGAACTAAAATATAAAAGAGGTGAATCAAATATATTACTCCCACACAATCTGAACATAATCTCATAATCCATCAGATCCCAGCAAACTCAACAGAGCAACAGCATAAAGATTACATATGTGCCTCGATCATGTAGGGCAGCTCACGAGGTCTAATCCATGAAGAACAAAGAGGGGAGGAGAACATCACATAGCTACTGGTCATGGACCCATGGTCCAAGGGGGACTACTCACAACTCATCCGGGAAGCGTCCATGGTGGTGGAGAAGCTCCCGGTGGTGGTCCTCCCCTCCGGCAGGGTGCCGGGAAGAGTTCTCCTGATGCTCCCGATCTTGGAAGCGTTGCGGCGGCGGAACAGAGGCGGGATCGCGAAAAAGGGTTCCGTCCTCGAGGGTTTCGGGACGCGAGGAGTATATATGCCAAAGGGGGTCACCAGAAGCGGAGAGGGGGCCCAGGCGCCCCCCTAGGGCGGCCAGGGGTGGGGCCGCCTGGGCTGCCCTTGGCTCCCATCTGGCCCCACTTTGGTTTTTCTCGAAGCTTCCTGTACGCTGATTTTTTCTATATTTTTCCCGGAATTTTTGGAGCACTTTTAATATGGGGGAAATCTGAAATAGAAAAACAGCAGAAAACAGGAACTGGCACTGTGGTGCACTGAGTTAATAGGTTAGTCCAAATATGATCAAAAGTGTATGGAAGTGCTTAAATATCATAGCAATATCACACAAAAGAAGCATGGAGCAAGCAGAAATTATAGATACGTTTTGGACGTATCAACATCCCCAAGCTTAATTCCTGCTCGTCCTCGAGTAGGTAAATGATAACAAGCATAATTTCTGTGGTGACATGCTATCAACCATATAAGAACTTTTTAAGTAAAGCAATCAAGGCATGTAATTCAATTCAAGTCATAACAAGCAAGAGTCTATATTAGCATTGTAACAAGTAACATAAGAACATAAAGGTGCAAGAGCTCTCGCTGTCCGTGACTCGAATGTCTCCAAATGGTGTTTGCGTGCAAGAAAGGGGATAGGGATATACGTGAGAGTAAAACATAGTTTTTGTATTGTTGAGAACTTAATCTACTAAAGTTTCACACTTGGTCTTCTTTGGAATCTTATCTTGACTCATCCCCAGACCATCAGCCAAGTACAAGTCAAAATGATCCACTCCCTTTCGATATTTTGAGCACTCATGCAATGGATGAGCGTAAGCAAGAAAGTCGACACTTAGGATGGCAAAGAGAGAAAAATGATGGAGGGGGAAGACAAAAAAAGGTGTGAAGGGCTCACATCAATGAGGACAATCATCGGCGAGAGAAAGCCAAATGATAGATATGATGTGAGGAGTAGGGATTGCCATGCAACGGATGCACATATGAGCTAAGGTAAACTCTCCAATGGAACTAGTGGGGGTGCATCCAACTTGCTTGCTCAAGAAGACCTAGAGCTCTTTTGAGGAGGCTCATCATTGCAATATACAAGCCAAGTTCTATAGTGTAAAGGTCCCCACATAGCTATATGCATGAATGATAATCTCTATGGAGTACAAGGTATAAGATGGAGTACGAGTGTGGATCTCGCAAAAGAAATAGTAGTGTGCCCCCTTCTCTCTTTTTATTTCTTTTTCTCTTTTTTTCTATTTTTTTTTATTTTTTTGTGGCCTCAATGGCTCTTTCTATTTAACTCTCATTTGTCCTCTTTGGGATCTTTTGATTTTGTCCTCTTTGGGGTCTTTTGATTTGTCCTCTTTGGGATCTTTTCCTCACTTTAGGGGCAACACTCTATGTATTACAGGAAGTATAGAAGATCTTTCACACTTTACAAAAGTACTCAACATAAAGAAAATGAAACTATCATGATGTATGCAAATGTATGCCTCTGCCAGTGTAGCAGGAAATGCAATGATACTAGCGCGTCATGTAGCAATGATTAGGGCAAGGCCCAACTAGCATGCGGCTTATCGATCAAGCAAAAAGCATGTATGACATGAAGATCAAGTCATGAGAGGATGGATGTTGCATGGCAATGTATCTCGGAAAGGCTATGGAAATGCCTTAATAGGTAGGTATGGTGGCTGTTTTGAGGGAGGATATAATGAGGCTTATGATGACAGAGCGTATCGTGCCAAGGATTTGGATGCACCGGCGAAGTATGCGCCAACTCTCGAGGTGAGAAAGGGCAATGCACGGTACCGAAGAGGCTAGAAAAATATGGATAGGTGGAAGTGTCAACTTTCGAATACTCACATTAGTCCGAAGAACTCATGCACTTATTATCGGTAACTCTCAATCTAATTAGGAGGTTCACAAAGAGACAAGTACCCCGAGGAGGAGTGTATGGGGGTTTGGTTATCCTTGCGCATCCTCAGCTCATGGTACGTGAGTGTACTCTAATATTCGATCCCTCCAAAGATTAGTGATCCATTTAGTAGCTAAAGTTCTCAACTATTTTGTAGGTTTTCGAAAATAAACACGGATTACCCAAAATACGACATCTATCACTAATAGGCTAAAGCTCTTGACACCAAAAGTTCAGACATTACTCATGGCAATACCTCAAAACTATTGCAAGTTACTACTAAAATTAAATAGCAACCTCAATTACCTACTTTAAGTTAAGACACACAACTCAGTGCAACAGGCAAACTCTCTTAACAAGATAAACATGAAAACTCAAGAGAGTTCAACAACCAACTAAACAAAAGCTCTTTAAAAAGAAAAGCATGAAAACTAAGAGCTAAACATGACAGTAGCTATGGAAAGACAAAGAACACACACAGCAAAGATAAGCATGAAAATCCTATGTTGTGTTCTAGGTTGAAGTGGAGCGTGTTTCTCTCCCACACAAAGAAAGCTGGGTTCTAACTTGCTATGAACAGCAAGCAAAGCTAAAGAAAACTAAAATGGAAACTAAGAGCAAGACGCTCCAAGCATAGCACATAACGCATGAAGTGATTAAAATATAGTGGAACGAAAGACGAACTGATAATTGTTGATGGAGAAGGGGATGCACGGGGGCATCCCCAAGCTTAGACGCTTGAGTCTTCTTGAATATTTCTTGGGGGTGCTTGGGGGTATCCCCAAGCTTGAGCGTTTGACCCTCCTGAATTTTCTTTTATCATCTTCCCTCGCACACTTGAAAACTCCCTTCATACATAACTCATCATAATCTGATTAGCGAGGTTAGTACCCATAATAAAATAATTTTTCCCTACTAGAAATAAGGATAATCTTAAATAGCTACTGTTTCTCAAGATTGCCAAAAGGTTTTTGCAAAGAAAAAGCAAGCTCAAGGTTTGCAAAACGAAGAAAAGGCAAAACAGGACAGAATCTGTGAAAAACAGACCAACAGGTAGTAAATAATTTTTTCGGGGCACTTCTGCAACTCAAATCAAAAAACTCATAACAGACGCTCGAAAGCCAATTGTATAGAGCACGCTGTCAAAAAAATTCAGATCAAAAAGATGATCTGGTGATTTTATACGAATTTTTCTGTCCAAAGACAGAATCTGTTTTCTGGACAGCACGTCACAACTTTTGAACTTTCTTGCAATCAGAGGCTAAACTTGGCACAAAGCTGAAAAGAAAAGATACAATGATGATGCTACTGTAGTAACAAACATCAAGACACAACAAAAGCAAAATAAAACCTAATTCGTTGTGGGCTGCCTCCCAAAAGCGCTTTCTTTTATGCCTTTAAGCTAGGCATAATGCAAAGAGAGAAGATCAAGTTTTATCAAGAGTAAGAGAATAGCTAGCCCGTGTAACGGACTCAAAAGGTAACTTAATCATCTTTCTAGGGAAGTGTTCCATCCCTTTCTTGAGAGGAAATTGGAATTTTATATTCCCCTCTTTCATGTCAATGATAGCACCAACGGTGCGAAGAAAAGGACGTCCCAAAGTAATTGGACAAGAAGGTTCACATTCAATATCCATAATAGTAAAATCAACGGGAACATAATTGTCATTGACAATGATAAGAACATCGTCGATCTTCCCCAAAGGTTTCTTCACGGAAGAATCAACAAGACGAACACCAAAAGAACAAGGATTAAAAGATTTCAATTTAAACATATCATACGTTCTTTTGGTCATAACGGAGGTACTAGCTCCAACATCACATAAAGCATAGCAAGAGAAGTTATTCAACTTAATTTTAATCATAGGATCCCAACCATCTTCTAGCTTTCTAGGTATGGAGGCTTCCACCCTAAGCTTCTCCTCCCTAGCTTTGATGAGAGCATTAGTGATATGCTCCGTGAAGGCAAGATTAAGTGTGCTAGTGTGGTGATCTCTAGACATCTTGTGAAGAAAACTAATAACTTCAGAAAGGGTGCAATTATCAAAATCAAGGTCACTACTATCAAGTAAAGTGGTAGTGGTGTCCTTTAGGCTCACTTGTTTGGTAGCTTCTATGTTCATAGGAGTTTCTTCTACGGTTGAGGTCATAGCATCACCATTAATAGGTCCAATGGGACTAGGAGTGCATTGGGTGCTAAGAGTTTGGATATCCTCAACAACTTGGATAGTAGCAACAGTGTGGTGGGTAGGAAGGCTCTTAATTCTATCTTCTTCCTCCTTTTCTCTAGCCCATCTCTCTTTAAGTTTAGCCATCATCCTAATGTTTTCATTAATTTGCACTTGAATAGCATTCATAGGAGTGGTCTTCCTCTCCTCAAGAGGAGAAGTTCTAATTTTAAGCAACTCTACCTCATGGGCTAAATTGTCTACCTTCGAAGAGAGATTATCTAGTTTGGCTAGTTTTTCTTCTACACTCTTATTGAAGGCTTTTTGGGTAGTGATGAAGTCTTTAAGCATAATCTCTAGTTCAGAAGTGGAGTTCTTGGTGCTAAGATAAGCATTGTTGTTCCCATAGGAATTAGAGAGGAACGGTCTAGGGTTGCTACCAAAATTACTCCTATAAGCATTGTTATTGAAATTGTTTCTAGAGATAAAGTTCACATCTACTTGATCTTGAGCAATCAAAGAATTTAAAGGAACATCATGAGGATCAATAGAAGATTGCTTGGAAAGTAGAGACATGATCAAGTCAACTTTTTCATTTAGGGAGGAAATCTCCTCGACAGAGTTTACCTTCCTACCTGTTGGAGCGCGTTCGGTGTGCCATTGGGAATAGTTGGTCATCATCTCATCGAGAAGCCTCGTGGCAGCACCAAGTGTAGTTGACATAAAGGTTCCTCCCGTGGCCGAATCTAACAAGTTCCGCGAGGTAAAGTTCAAGCCTGCATAAAAAGTTTGGATAACCATCCATGTAGTCAAACCATTAGTAGGGCAGTTCTTGACAAGAGATTTCATGCGTTCCCAAGCTTGGGCAACGTGTTCATTATCCAATTGTTTAAAATTCATTATGTTACTCCTTAGTTGGATAATTTTAGCAGGGGGATAGTACTTCCCAATAAAGGCATCCTTGCACTTGTCCCAAGAATCTATGCTATTCCTAGGCAAGGATTGAAACCAGATTTTAGCTCCTCCTCTCAAGGAGAAAGGAAAAAGCTTAAGCTTAACAATATCACTATCTACTTCTTTGTACTTTTGCATATCACAGAGCTCAACAAAATTATTTAAGTGCAAAGCAGCATCATCTCCAGCACCGGAGAATTGATCTTTCATAACTAGGTTCAATAAAGCAGGTTTAATCTCATAAGAAGGTGCTGAAGTGGCAGGTGTAGCAATAGGCGTGCAGATAAAGTCATTGTTGTTATGACTAGTGAAGTCACACAACTTGGTGTTCTCGGTGGAACCCATAGCAGCAGCAAACAAGATAACTATTTTTGTGATTTTTGGTAAGGGATGCTAAAGCAAAAACTGAAAGGTAAACTAACAAGACTAAAAAGCAAAGATAAAAGATAGCGTGCAACTCCCCTATCTTGAAGAGTGGAGTCCCCGGCAACGGCGCCAGAAACTTTGCTTGATGGCTTCTCGCCCCTCGTTGGTTACCCCAAGTGGAAGGTTTGAGATGTAGCGTAACGGCAAGTTTCCCTTGGCAAGATACCAAGGATCGAATCCCGTGAGACTCCGAGGGTCGACAAGAAGGTGTCAACGGCTAACGGCGCCAGATACTTAGCGGTTGACAGGACCTGCACACAGATACAAATAACTTTGCTCCCAACGAGAACAGAGAGGTTGTCAATCCCTCCGGCCTTGCTGTTTACAAAGGATCAAACACAAGAGATAATAATAATAGCTATGACTGCAACTAGGAAATAAAAGCAAGAAGTAAATATAAGGTGTGATCAATGGTGGTAATATGGACCGGGGTCCCATGATGTTCACTAGTGATGTCTCTCTCCCAAAAGACGATAAAACAGCTAAGCGAGGTAAACAAATTACAGCTGGGCAATTGACAGGATTATGTGCGCAAACCAATGCTAACTATGCTGTAAAGAAAGGTAGAGGCTCAATAGCATGGGTGGTACGCCAAGGAAAGTAGACCGAAATCCATCTGTATCTACTACTAATCATCCACCTTGAGATATCTATCCAGAACATCTCGCTGGTATTAAGTTGCGAGTCCCACCCAAAGTGTAAACTCAAAGCAACAGACAACTGCATTAAAAGAACTTTGCGTAAAGTAAACAATCCTTGCACCCGCAAGTACAAGCACTGTTGTTTTCCCCCTTGTGGCAACAACACATCCCCTAGACTCATGTTTCTGTCACTCAAACTAGTCATCAGGGGGCATGAAACCACAATCAAGCATAACGTTCCCTCTTGGAGTTACTACCTACTACTCGGCCAAAGCAATAAACAGCAACGGAGAACATGCAAGAATTACTCAAGAACTAAAATATAAAAGAGGTGAATCAAATATATTACTCACACACAATCTGAACATAATCTCATAATCCATCAGATCCTAGCAAACTCAGCAGAGCAACAGCATAAAGATTACATATGTGCCTCGATCATGTAGGGCAGCTCACGAGGTATAATCCATGAAAAACAAAGAGGGGAGGAGAACATCACATAGCTACTGGTCATGGGCCCATGGTCCAAGGGGGACTACTCACAACTCATCCGGGAAGCGTCCATGGTGGTGGAGAAGCTCCCGGTGGTGGTCCTCCCCTCCGGCAGGGTGCCGGGAAGAGTTCTCCTGATGCTCCCGATCTTGGAAGCGTTGCGGCGGCGGAACAGAGGCGAGATCGCGAAAAAGGGTTCCGTCCTCGAGGGTTTCGGGACGCGAGGAGTATATATGCCAAAGGGGGTCACCAGAAGCGGAGAGGCGGGCCCAGGCGCCCCCCTAGGGCGGCCAGGGGTGGGGCCGCCTGGGCTGGCCGCCTGGGCTGTCCCTGGCTCCCCTCTGGCCCCACTTTGGTTTTTCTCGAAGCTTCCTGTACGCTGATTTTTTCTGTATTTTTCCCGGAATTTTTGGAGCACTTTTAATATGGGAGAAATCTGAAATAGAAAAACAACAGAAAATAGGAACTGGCACTGTGGTGCACTGAGTTAATAGGTTAGTCCAAATATGATCAAAAGTGTATGGAAGTGCATAAATATCATAGCAATATCACACAAAAGAAGCATGGAGCTGCTAGGCTTCTCGCCCCTCGTTGGTTACCCCAAGTGGAAGGTTAGAGATGCAGTGTAGCAGAAGTTTTCCCTTGGCAATACCAAGGATTGTTTTCCCTGAGACTCCCAGTTTCAACAAGAAGGTGTCAACTGCTAACGGCGCCAGATATTAGCAATCAACGTGGACCTGCACACAGATACAAATAACTTTGCTCCCAACGAGTGCAGAGAGGTTGTCAATCCCTCCGGCCTTGTAGTTTACAAAGGATCAAACGCAAGTTATAGTAGTGGTAGATATAATTGCAATAGTAAATAAAATGCGGAAAAGTAAATAGCGGATGTGATCAATGATGGTAATATGGACCGGAGTCTCATGATGTTCACTAGTGATGTCTCTCTCCCAAAAGACGATAAAACAGCTATGTGAGGTAAACGAATTACAGCTGGGCAATTGACAGGACCATGTGCGCAAACCAATGCTGACTACATTGCAAGAAAGGTTGAGGTTCAAAGCATGGGCGGTACGCCGAGGTAAGTAGACCGAAATCCATCTGCATCTACTACTAATCATCCACCTTGAGATATCTATCCAGAACATCTCGCTGGTATTAAGTTGCGAGTCCCACCCATAGTGTAAACTCAAAGCAACAGACAACTGCATTAAAAGAACTTTGCGTAAAGTAAACAATCCTTGCACCCGCGGGCACAAGCACCGTTGTTTTTCCCCTTGTGGCAACAACACATCCCCTAGACTCATGTTTCTGTCACTCAAGCTAGTCATCGAGGGGCATGAACCCACAATCAAGCATAACGTTCCCTCTTGGAGTCAGTACCTACTACTTGGCCAAAGCAATAAATAACAACGGAGAACATGCAAGAATTACTTACGAACATAAATATAAAAGAGGTGAATCAAATATATTACTCAAACACAATCTGAACATAATCTCATAATCCATCGGATCCCAGCAAACTCATCATAGCAACAGCATAAGGATTACATATGTGCCTCGATCATGTAGGGCAGCTCACGAGGACTAATTAGTGAAGCACAAGAACGGGAGGAGAACATCACATAGCTACTGGTCATGGACTCATGGTCCAAGGGAGACTACTCACAACTCATCCGGGAGGCGTTCATGGTGGTGGAGAAGCTCCCGGTGGTGATCCTCCCCTCCGGCAGGGTGCCGGGAAGAGTTCTCCTGGTGCTCCCGATCTTGGAAGCGGCGGTGGCGGCGGAACAGAGATGAGATCGCGAAAAAGAGTTCCCGTCTCGAGGGTTTCGGGAGACGCTTTAAATATATGCCAAAGGGGGGCATCAGCGGAGCCTCGGGGGGCCCAGGCGCCCCCCCCCCGGCGCGGCCCAGGGGGGGGCGCCGCCAGGGCGCCTGGAGCCCTGGTGCCCCCCCCCCGGCTGTACTTTGGGCGCACGGTAGCATCTGGAACGCTGATTTTTTATATAATTTTTCTGGATTTTTCCTGGCAGTTCTCGTAATGTGAAAACCTGAAATACAAAAACAGCCGAAAACAGAAACTGGCACTGGGGTGCACTGAGTTAATAGGTTAGTCCAAATATGATCAAAAGTGTATGGAAGTGTATAAATATCATAGCAATATCACCCAAAAAAGGCATGGAGCAAGCAGAAATTATAGATACGTTTTGGACGTATCAACATCCCCAAGCTTAATTCCTGCTCGTCCTCGAGTAGGTAAATGATAACAAGAATAATTTCTGTGGTGACATGCTATTAACCATATAGGACTTACTCATAGTCATATGACAAAAGCTTACTGAGACAATGAATCTATAGTAATTAAGTTGCCTCATGAGAAAATCACAAAGAACTGAAAGTTTTACAATATGATATTGAAACATCAAAAAGATTTGTAATGAACATGATGTTCAAATATGATAAAGTGATATCTCGCTTGCCCCCTTTAGTGAAGCAAAACATAAATGCAGGGGCACCTCCAAGGTTTAAGTGATGACTAGATACAATGATTTCAAAATAAACGATATCACAATCATGCAAAAGACAATGCTACTTTGGGACAATGCACATTACACTCAGAATGACAATCATGCTCTCAGTAGTTGGTGCTTTAAAAGAAGGTGGAGACTCTCGAACCGTGGCTTTTGTTGGCAAGGTTGAAAACCCGTAGTCGGAAACAAAGACAAAACATGTACCAGAGCTCTTGGTTTTAAAACAGAGGTAATAATTTTTTTTAGATCATGCATGTTTTGTCAACGAATGCTAGCAGATAACTCAATCACTTCTTGAGATGGACAAGTTTCGAGGAACGGCTCCTGAATAAGGACGATCACATGCTCTTAATCTCCTTTGTTTATCACTGCCAAAGTTTTCTGATTTCTCATGAACAAAGCGTGAAGGAGGGTTTGTTTGTTATATTATCTTTTTGAGCCGGGCGCACTCAATGCCAGTTCCTTCTCGTATTATGGGTTTGCACATTATACATGCAATCCCGGGGTGAAGCTTGTCCAACTTAAAAAGATCATGAATTAACTACTACTTCCTCATGGACTTACAACAGAGGCACAAAATAAGAATGCTTTTTCTTTGAATAAATTCGAGATGGCACATGCAAGTCTCCGTTAGGAATGGCAGGTAAATACCATGTAGGAAGATATGGTGGACTCATATGGCATAACTGGATTAAAAGGATGTGGATGCACAAGCAGTCAGTCCGCTTAGTACAGGCGAAGGTTAGCAAAAGACTGGGAGCGACCAACTAAGAGAGCAATGACGGTCATAATCATGCAGAGCGACAAAGCAACATTGAATCAGGCATGGAAGTTATATCGCTACTCAGAAATAAAAGATCATCAAGGCTTGACAGACTTTCTTTACAGTCTTAAATATGCGTGAGCATACGCCAAGTCAATCAAAATAAATTCTTGAAGGAAGATATTACTAAACCATACCACATCATAGGCAAACAAACCATGTTGGTACTCCAATAACACATTGGGAATCCCCCAGCTATTTGAGACTAACCATAAGAAAACATGAACTACTAAGCGCCATCGTGCACGTAGCATCTTTATCATAGACATATCAACCAATGCAACGGGAGCAAACTCTCTTAATAAGATAAGCATGATAACTAAAGAGAGTTCAAGCAACCAACTAAACGAAAGCTCTTCGAAAAAGATAAGCATGAATACTAAGAGCTAAGCATGATAGTAGCTATTAAAAGACAAAGAACACACACAACAAGGATAGACATGAAAATTCTATGTTATGTTCTAGGTAGAAGTGGAGCGTGTTTCTCTCCCACATAAAGAAAGCTGAGTTCCGACTCGTTATGAAAATCTAAAGAAAACTAAAAGGAAAACTAAAAGCAAGACGCTCCAAGCATAGCACATAACACATGAAGTGATAAAAATATAGTGGAACGAAAGACGAACTGATAATGTTGATGGAGAAGGGGATGCACGGGGGCATCCCCAAGCTTAGACACTTGAGTCTCCTTGAATATTTCGTGGGGGTGCACGGGGGCATCCCCAAGCTTGAGCGTTTGACACTCCTGAATCTTTTTATCATCTTCCCTCGCACACTTGAAAACTCCCTTCATACATAACTCATCATAATCTGATTAGCGAGGTTAGTACCCATAATAAAATAATTGTACCTTGCTGGAAATAAAGATATTCTTGAAGTTCTACTGTTTCTCAAGATTGCCAAAAGGTTTTTGCAAAGAAAAAGCAAGCTCTAGGTTTGCAAAATGAAGGAAAGGCAAAACAGGACAGAATCTGTGAAAAACAGAACAGCAGGTAGTAAATGATTTGTTCGGGGCACTTCTGCAACTCTAATCAAAAAACTCAGAACAGACACACGAAAGACAATTATATAGAGCACGCTGTCGAAAAAGTTCAGACCAAAAAGATGATCTGGTGATTTTATACGAATTTTTCTATCCAAGGACAGAATCTGTTTCCTGGACAGCACCTCACAACTTTTGAACTTTCTAGCAATCAGAGGCTACACTTGGCACAAAGTTGAAAAGAAAAGATACAATGATGATGCTACAGTAGTAAACAACATCAAGACACAACAAAAGCAAAATAAAAATTTATTCATGTGGGCTGCCTCCCAAAAGCGCTTTCTTTTATGCCTTTAAGCTAGGCATAATGCATAGAGGAATCAATAACCATCGTAATAATCGGAGCTATAGATTGCTTCAAATGGTTCCTCAACAAGTTCACTCTTGTTCCTTCTAGGAAAGGGGTACACACCTTTTTCCTTTCCGCGCAAGCGGATTTGTCCCTTACCTATATCAATGAAGCCTTTTACTGCTCGGAGGAAGTCCCTTCCAAGCACTATATTTCCTTGGTTTGGCTCCATGATGAAGAAATCAATCATTGCAATCCCTTTAAGGAATTTAACAGGCACGTCTTTTATTTTTCCCTGGATTTCAGAAATATCTCCATTAGTGTGTTCATGATAAGATGGTAATCTATCCATGTTAAATTTTAAAAAATCATGAACAAACTTTGGCATAATAGAAACCATAGATCCAATATCACAATAAGCAAGGAAGTCTTGATTAGAGATGCTAATCCTAACAAAAGGCTCCCAATCATTGTCTATTTCCAAAATGTCTTTCTTATCGGGTTTGGGTTTCTCTACCTTCATCAAGTCTAGAGCATCCATTCTCTTCTCAATAGTAACAAGTCTATCTATGACAGTATCAAAGTTATGATCATAAACAAAGTAACTAGATAGACCATGTATAATTTCAAGAGCTCTAGCTTCATCACACTCTAGGAAATCTCCCTCGGCTATAATATCAAGAGAGTGTTTACACCATTTAAAAAGACCATGGTAAAAATTTCTAAGCACAATTTTTATAGGTATCCAAGGCATAATTCTCCTATGTGCATCAGAAATTCTGTCCCATGCCTTCTTCATATTTTCTCCATCCCTTTGATGGAAATCTAGAACTTCTGATTCCCTCGAAGCACCAAATCCTAACATGCTCGACTAAACAGGAAGGACTACTAGCAAATAATTAATATATTTTTTTGTGGTTTTCGATAAAAGATACTAAAGCAAAAACTGAAAGGTAAACTAACAAGACTAAAAGCAAAGGTAAAAGATAGTGTGCAACTTCCCTATCCTGAAGAGTGGAGTCCCCGGCAACGGCGCCAGAAATTGCTTTGCTAGGCTTCTCGCCCCTCGTTGGTTACCCCAAGTGGAAGGTTAGAGCTGCAGTGTAGCAGAAGTTTTCCCTTGGCAATACCAAGGATCGTTTTCCCTGAGACTCCCAGTTTCAACAAGAAGGTGTCAACTGCTAACGGCGCCAGATATTAGCAATCAACATGGACCTGCACACAGATACAAATAACTTTGCTCCCAACGAGTACAGAGAGGTTGTCAATCCCTCCGGCCTTGTAGTTTACAAAGAATCAAACGCAAGTGATAGTAGTGGTAGATATAATTGCAATAGTAAATAAAATGCGGAAAAGTAAATAGTGGATGTGATCAATGATGGTAATATGGACCGGAGTCTCATGATGTTCACTAATGATGTCTCTCTCCCAAAAGACGATAAAACAGCTATGTGAGGTAAATGAATTACAGCTGGGCAATTGACAGGACCATGTGCGCAAACCAATGCTGACTACATTGCAAGAAAGGTTGAGGTTCAAAGCATGGGCGGTACGCCGAGGTAAGTAGACCGAAATCCATCTGCATCTACTACTAATCATCCACCTTGAGATATCTATCCAGAACATCTCGCTGGTATTAAGTTGTGAGTCCCACCCATAGTGTAAACTCAAAGCAACAGACAACTGCATTAAAAGAACTTTGCGTAAAGTAAACAATCCTTGCACCCGCGGGCACAAGCACCGTTGTTTTCCCACTTGTGGCAACAGCACATCCCCTAGACTCATGTTTCTGTCACTCAAGCTAGTCATCGAGGGGCATGAACCCACAATCAAGCATAACGTTCCCTCTTGAAGTCACTACCTACTACTTGGCCAAAGCAATAAATAACAACGGAGAACATGCAAGAATTACTTACGAACATAAATATAAAAGAGGTAGATCAAATATATTACTCAAACACAATCTGAACATAATCTCATAATCCATCGGATCCCAGCAAACTCATCATAGCAACAGCATAAGGATTACATATGTGCCTCGATCATGTAGGGCAGCTCACGAGGACTAATTAGTGAAGCACGAGAACGGGAGGAGAACATCACATAGCTACTGGTCATGGACTCATGGTCCAAGGGAGACTACTCACAACTCATCCGGGAGGCGTCCATGGTGGTGGAGAAGCTCCCGGTGGTGATCCTCCCCTCCGGCAGGGTGCCGGGAAGAGTTCTCCTGGTGCTCCCGATCTTGGAAGCGGCGGCGGCGGCGGAACAGAGATGAGATTGCGAAAAAGAGTTCCCGTCTCGAGGGTTTCGGGAGACGCTTTAAATATATGCCAAAGGGGGGCATAAGCGGAGCCTCGGGGGGCCCAGGCGCCCCCCCGGCGCGGCCTAGGGGGGGGGGGCGCCGCCAGGGCACCTGGAGCCCTGGTGCCCCCCCCCCCGGCTGTACTTCGGGCGCACGGTAGCTTCTGGAACGCTGATTTTTTATATAATTTTTCTGGATTTTTCCTGGCAGTTCTCGTAATGTGAAAACCTGAAATACAAAAACAGCCGAAAACAGAAACTGGCACTTGGGTGCACTGAGTTAATAGGTTAGTCCAAATATGATCAAAATTGTATGGAAGTGTATAAATATCATAGCAATATCACCCAAAAAAGGCATGGAGCAAGCAGAAATTATAGATACGTTTTGGACGTATCAGGAGCAAGCAGAAATTATAGATACGTTTTGGACGTATCAGCCGCGGCGGCGCTAACTGTTGGGGAGGCGCCAAGTGGCGGCGGTGGAGGGGTCCGGCGCGGAAAACGAGGAGGGGGTTGGAGAAGGCCAAAAATGGCATGGAGAGGGGCTATATATAGCAAAAAGGGTAGGGTTTGGGGGGTTTTAGACCGTTCCGGAGCCATCGAATCGTGATCCAACGGCAACGGAGCGAAGGGGGAGTAGGCTGGGCCTAGGAGGGGTTAGTGGGCTGTGTAGGAGAGGTCTCGGGCTGCGAGGAGAGAAGGGAAAAGAGGCTCACGGGGTTTTCGGAGACCGAAAACGTCCGACGAATTAACCGGCGACTAGTGCCGCTATATTTATCCGTTGGGCTATCAAACGGACTCCGAATGCGATGAAATTTGACAGGCGGTCTACCTATGCTATAATAAGACCACACGCCAAGTTTCAACTCATTCCGAGAACGTTTTTCGGCCACTCACAAAATAAATATTCGGAGGCACCGCGGGCACGTGCAAGTGTGTCTGGGCTCAGAATGGACAACGGAGAGGACGAGGGAACTCGGGCGGATGCAAGTTTTGAAAACATGATGACATGGCAAGATGCAACACGCAAGCAGATGACATGGCAACGACGACGAAGAACTGACTAACACCTGTGTGACAGCTGGCGCACCGGTCTCGGGGTGTCACAACACTCACCTACTAATAAGAGATCTCGTCCCGAGATCTTAGGAACGAGACGGAAGGGAAAAAGGAAGAACACCAGTTCTTCGAGGACAAAAGAGTGAAAGTAAAGAACCTTGAGAGGTTGAACAATATGAAAGAAGGGTACAACAGAGATGAACGAAGTTGCAAAGATTTCGTTAGACAAGAGGAAGAAAGAATACGACGAGAACCCAAAAGGTTGAAGGGTATGAAGCACGGGTTGTAGGAATAAGAATGAATTCGAAAACACTCTGGTTAATAAGAGAGAGAAAGGAATTTGAATGAAAGAATTTGGGTAGCATGCCAACTGAAAATGGAATGACTAGAACAAGAAGTTGACAAGGTGAACAATACAATGCCTCCGGAAGAAATAAAGAATGGAATGAGAAGAAGGGAGAAGAACAACATCTTCTACCACAAAAGAATTGAAAGAGTATCTTCAAAAGAGAATCTTGAACGGAGTTGTTGGGAAAAATCAACAACAAAAGAATAAGCTTGATGTGGGCTTATTAAAACATCTCAAGACTTGAGGTGAATTATGCCGCAACCAAAAGATGGATTAGCTGAGAATAAGAAATGCAAAACTCCACTTCAAAGGAATAAGGAGAATTATTTGCATTCTGAGACACAAAAGAATAATGCTTGAGCTTCTCCAAAGAATTTGATGAATATTTGAGGAATGAGTTAAATCGTGAAGAACCGCCGTGAAGAACTCCGGTATTAAAAGAATTATAAATGATGAAAAGAATAAGATTAAAGCATTGCGATGATTAGTCGGGGTTCCGACGAGATAGCCGAGAAAACTTGAACTCCGGAAAATAAAAGATGAAAGGACTTGGTACTAGAATTTATTCATCAAGAATAAACTCCGAAGGAAGGAATTAAATCGATTTCACAAAGAAGAATAAGAATTATGATATGCTTATCCTCCACCAATTAAATTGATGAGAAGCAATGGATTCACATACTACTTATTCTCGTTGAAATGATTAAAGAGGGAAATCTCGCGAACTTGCGAAAATCTTCATGAAACACCGGTAGGATTGGAATAAAATGAATGGATTGATATGATAACACCGGAAAATAATTCTTGAGAGAACCACCGTAAGAATTAAAGCCGAGTGAAGAAAAGGAACGAACCACCGGGAATAATTAATCGAGTGATGAAAAAGAACAAACCACCGAAAAGAATTACAATCGAGTGAAGAACGAGAATGACCACCGTAAGGAATGAAATTGAACGATGCAAGAGGACAAGCCACCGTGAAGAATTGAAATTGAGTGAACACAAGAGAATGAATCTCCGGGAAGAATAAAGCACTTTAGGACAATTTGAATGACGAGAACGAAGAGATTGTGAACTGATTAAAGAATACTTGAACAAGCACCGAAAGAATGTGAGACGAACGAAGAGGCATCGCTGAAGAATATTTGGAGGACGAAGTTGAAAACTGAGAATGAAGAAATCTTCTGAAATGATGGTATTCGGAGGAACACAAAGAAAAGAATTCATGAAATACTCCGGATGAACGCAATGAGGAAAAGGTTGAACAACCCTGAAAAGAATTTGAAAACGATCTTCGGAAGGCATATGACTGATGGGATCCATACTTACGTCACACTTGAAAAGAATTTCGGAACACTCCAGGAAATTAGAAGAGTCAGGTAAGATCCTGGGAAAAAGACATGTGGGTTATGAGCCCACCGAAGGGAGAACTCCGTTGAAATGGAATGCAAAGGACATGATGCACCGGAACAATTGAAAAAACTCGAATGAGGTGACAACCTCAAATTAATTAGAACACAGACAAATCTCTTGAGATATCTTCGGAACTCCGGAACAATTAAATGGTGAGAGGCGAGTAAGACAGGGGACACACTTGAGCCGAAGAAAGAGTAAGAACAACACCGAGAACAAATTGAATTGGATTCACCGGAAAAGAAGAAGAGGTGAAGAATATCAAACGAGAGGAGAATTCACCGGAGAAGAAAAGAGAAGAATGATGACGAACTAGAGGAAAATTCACCAGTTGAAATAACTGAGGAAAGAATGCAAAGGATTCACACGAGTAGGATGGATACTCGGTTAAGGACTCCGGCTCGAGAAACAAAAAGGGTGGGCGGGTGGGAAAAAGAAAGAACACAACGGACGGGAAAACACCATCGGTTGAAAGAACTGAGGATGAACTTGCAAAGAAGAAGAGGGTTGAATCCACTTGACAAGAGATGCACCAGATGAAAGAACTAACGACGCAACGAACGAAAACTAACCACGCTTCCTAAAAAAATTTGAAGGGGAAGAGGAACAATTCAAAACACCTACGTCAAGATTCCTCACCAGAGCGACGAAGGGGCAGGGGAGTAAAAAGAATTCCTACTCTCCGATATAACTAGACTCCGAAATGGTTTTCTGCTAGACTCAACAACGGCCAAGCTACGATCTATCAAGGGGGCTCCTATGGTCCGTCGAGGCTCTGATACCAACTTGTCAGGCCCAAGATGCAATTCTATCCCGATCACGTGACACTTACGTGATTGGGGCACAACCGCATTTCGGGCGCTTAGCAAGATGTATATCATTACATCGTACCATTACATACATACATGGGGGGATACAACAATACATACAATTCACAAGAATACAATACCATCAATACAAAGTATCCGACTACGGATACAAACATAAAAAAAATCAAAGACATCCATCTGCTATCCCAGGCTGCCGACCCGGAACCTAACCCAAGACTGAAGAAGAAGAAGAAGAAGAACTCCAACAAAAGAACATCGCTCTCACGTCAAGACATCGGAAACCTGCACCTGCAACTGTTGTTGTAGTATCTGTGAGCCACGAGGACTCAGCACTCCCATAACCATGGGTAACAAGACTATCAAAGCTTAATAGGTAGGAAGAGGTAAAGTGGTGAGGTTGCAGCAGCGGCTAAGCAATATATATGGTGGCTAACTTACGAGTACAAGAATAAGATGAGCATCTACGCAAACGGTCGCAAACTAGTAGTGATCGCTAAAGATCCTGAACTCCTTACGAGTCAAACATAACCCCACCGTGTTCTCTTCTCAAAGTGAAAAGAGACAGTCACGGTTACTCACACAGTTGTGTGTTTTACTTCGGATCCTCTGTCAAGTTTTCTACAGCCGGACATTAACAAATTCCAATCTGCCACATAACCGCGGGCACGACTTTCGAAAGATCATAACCCTGCAGGGGTGTCCCAACTTAGCCCATCACAAGCTCTCACGATCAGCTGAAGTGATAAATATAATATCATCACCCCTAATCTTAGGGAAATCCGATCAGGCTCGGTATCCCGGTGCACAAGACATTTCGACAATGGTAAAACAAGTCCAGCAAGACCTCCCGATGTGTCGACACCCTGATAGTAGCCGCGCGTATCTCGTCTCAGGCTACGACCGGATGGGTGATGCTACCGGTAAAACCAGCCCTCGGGTTCCCCCAAGGTGGCCCTGCAGGACCCCCGTTTGGGACCAACACCATCAGCACTGGCCCCCCTGCTATGTAGAAAGAATCCTCGGGTAGCGCTAACTCCCTATGCAATTTAATTAATTAATTAAGTTGTTATTATGAGCAAATTAAAACCAATGTTGGGCCTTGCTGGAGGAGTTTTATTCAAAGACGAACTGTCAAGGGGTCCCCATATACCCAACCGTGTAAGGAACGCAAAATCAAGGAACATAATGCCGGTTTATCGGCTCCTAAGGTGGCATGCGTGGAACAAAACACCGAGCAAAAGGCCAAGCCTTCCACCCATGCCCAGTAGATAGGTGTGTTAATATATAATAATAGATATTGTGATATTCCAACAACAAATTCTCGCCTGGAACGAACTTCATCTTCACCTGCAACTAACAACGCTATAAGAGGGGCTGAGCAAGCGGGTAACATAGCCAAACAATGGTTTTTGCTAGGAAGGTGTCAAAGGTTAGAGGTTTCATGGCAACAAGGAGAGGGGCTGACAATAATGATGGGTAGCGCGACATATAACGATAGCATCGAGACACTAAGCATGGCAATGATAGTAAAGGTATCCAAGGGTATGGTCATCTTGCCTGAGATCCCGCAAGGAAGAAGAACGGATCCATGAAGAAGACGAAGAAGAAGCCTTGAAGAAGAACCACGGGTGGACGAATGAATCCTCACGATCGCAGCGGAACAAGCACTAACGAGAAGAAGCAAGCAATACGGTAAACACACAACACAAGATCATTACAATATGCTCAACCAAGTATGATGCAAAACTAGTCTACATATGAAGCACAACAAGGCTATACAGGAAGCACAACATGGCAAGGTAGGAAGCACAGAAAAACAACACAAGTCTATGTGATGCAATACATGGCAAGGTATGATGCATGACAAGTCTATACAGGAAGCACAACAAGTCTATACAGGAAGCATAACATGGCAAGGTAGAAAGCACAGAAAAACAACACAAGTCTATATGATGCAATACATGGCAAGGTATGATGCATGACAAGACTATACAGGTAGCACAACAAGTCTATACAGGAAGCATAACATGGCAAGGTAGGAAGCACAGAAAAACAACACAGTTTATATATGATGCATTACATGGCAAGGTATGATGCATGACAAGACTATACAGGAAGCACAACAAGTCTATACAGGAAGCATAACGTGGCAAGGTAAGAAGCACAGAAAAACAACACAGTTTATATATGATGCATTACATGGCAAGGTATGATGCATTACATGACAACATAGGAAGCACACCAGAACAACACAAGAACAACAAGTTTAAATGAGGCCGGAAGCTACTTAAGACAAATCCGGTAAGTCCTCATATGCATACTTTGAAATTAGTCCAGATCTGCACAAACCTTAAGTTAAAGTTGTTAAACAGCAATTTAACATGCACCATCATGATCTACACGGAATTCTAGTCAAGTTTCATATAAAGTTTGTTTAATTCGGAGCTACGGCCTAGAAGATATGAGCAAAACAAGTTAAGCATGGCATCGGTGCAAGATGCACCCAAACATCAAGCAAAGTCACTCCAAACATGAAAACAACCTGATATTATGATTCTACATGCAAAATCACACAAGTTTCATATAAGGAACACTCAAAACGGAGCAACGAGCTAAAAAATACACATGAAACAAGATATAACAGCAAGCTGAAATTAACAGCCACATAGCAACTTGGAAGGAAGATATATATACTCTACAGCACTCAAACATGGTGAAAAGAAGCATGGACATGAAGTAGACATATCCTACAGCAAACAACTTCATTGGAGCAACTCCATAAGAGGCATGGATCAATAGCAACAAGCTATAACATTTTGGTCATGACAATAAAAACCTGACAGCAATATTTTATAGCAACTTGGGAGCAAGAAATAAATAAGCTACATCAAGTCAAATGAGCAAGTGAAGGCATGAATGTATAGACAACAACATATAGAACAAGGAATGATCAATGGCCACCCCAAAACTAACATGGATTCACCTAGGGCATCAAGCAAACATAGCATCAGGATATTACAGATTCCAGACTTAGTGAAATTTCACTAAGTGTTAAAACAGCAATAACAACATGGCATGTTTGCAAGCATGTTTAAGTCAACACAAGGCATATCATGGAAAGTTAAATGCACCACATCAAATAACACATCATGGAGATTCTAAAACACCTAGGTATGTGACAAGGGGACAAACACATCAATAGCAACGAGCTCCTCAACTAGGCATCTCGTAACAAGTTACAAAACCTAACAGCCACATGCACTTTTGTAACAGGGATAAACATGGCAAAATGAACTCTAACATGCATGCTAAAGCAACCAACATGTAGAGCATCTCATGATGAACATTTTGACATATCATTTGCACCATTTGGATAAACATGCACCAAGTTATCACATCTCAAACATGGCATGAAAATAACAAGTAGCAGCAGTTTATAACAAGTAGCACCCTTGCAACAGATATTAGAGCATCTAAATGAACTCAAATGAGCATGGCACAATGGAACAAAGTGTAGAGCATATCACCACGATCATTTTGACATATCATACACTCAATTTGGATAAGTACACACAAAGTTACCAGCAGTCAAAGTATGCATCAGATTACAACAGAAAAAGGACTTAGCAGTTTTTAGACAAGGGAAAAAAACAAACGGGCGTCATATAGCTATTCGGTGCACGGGCGGGATTTAAGCTGCTCACCCATGGACTTTGGCCCAAGTCGAAGCAGAGGAGGCAGGCCGGGGAGATGGAGGCAGAGGGAGTTGGGCCGCGGGGCAGACGGAGGCAGAGGCGAGGCGAGGCCCGCTGGGGGGGTCCGTGGAGGCCGGCGCTGGGGCCTGGGCGAGGCCCATGCGGCGGGAGCTGGGCGGCTGGCGAGCAGGCCGGCCCAGGCGAGGGATCGGGCGCCCGTCCTCCCGCAAGGTTGAGGACGACGGAGGCCATGGCGGCGCCGGCGACATGCAGAGCTCCGGCGGGAGAGGGGACCTCCGGCGAGGGGTTGGGCCGGATCTGGCCGGAACAGGGTCCGGCGACTCCGTTCCCGGCGTCGGGGAGGTCCGGCGACGAGGTGAAGTTCCGGCGAAGGAGCTCCTGCCGGCGGCGGGGTCGAAGGCGTGGGGCGGCGGTTGGCGAAGAGAGCTCGAGGAGGCCTGTGGTGGTCGCCGGCGGGACGGCTCGCCGGAGCGGCCTGGAGGACAGCGCTGGGCGCAGATCGGGAAGGGGCGCTGGAGCGCTGAGCAGCGGGATCCCGGCGGCGCGGGGCGGCTTTGGGCCCAGATTTCGGCTCGGGCGGGCCGCGGTCGGGCCTGGCGGGCCGCGGCGGCGCTGACTGGTGGGGAGGCCCCAAGTGGCGGCGGTGGAGGGGTCCGGCGCGGAAACCGAGGAGGGGGTTGGAGAAGGCCAAAAATGGCATGGAGAGGGGCTATATATAGCAAAAAGGGTAGGGTTTGGGGGGTTTTAGACCGTTCCGGAACCATCGGATCGTGATCCAACGGCAACAGAGCGAAGGGGGAGTAGGCTGGGCCTAGGAGGGGTTAGTGGGCTGTGTAGGAGAGGTCTCGGTCTGCGAGGAGAGAAGGGAAAAGAGGCCCACGGGGTTTTCGGAGACCGAAAACGTCCGACGAATTAACCGGCGACTAGTGCCGCTATATTTATCCGTTGGGTTATCAAACGAACTCCGAATGCGATGAAATTTGACAGGCGGTCTACCTATGCTATAATAAGACCACACGCCAAGTTTCAACTCATTCCGAGAACGTTTTTCGGCAACTCACAAAATAAATATTCGGAGGCACCGCGGGCACGTGCAAGTGTGTCTGGGCTCAGAACGGACAACGGAGAGGACGAGGGAACTCGGGCGGATGCAAGTTTTGAAAACATGCTGATGCAACACACATGATGACATGGCAAGATGCAACACGCAAGCAGATGACATGGCAATGACGACGAAGAACTGACTGACACCTGTCTGACAGCTGGCACACCGGTCTCGGGGTGTCACAGGATGCCCCGGAGGTTCGTCTCCGGCTCGTCCTCCTCCTCCCGTTCCTCCTCCCACTCCTACGGCTCAGCGGCGGTGTTCGGCGTCAAGGCCGAGCCCGAGGCGGAGACCCCGCTCGGCCGGCATCGTCATCAACGAAGGCGGGCGCGCTTCCTCCTCGGCTCCTCCCCGCTTCGTCAAGCCGAAAACGGAGCCGGGACTCACCGTCGTGAAGAAGGAACCTAGGCTCGCTCCCCTAAAGGCGGAGCCCGGGCTCGCCGGCGACAACAAGGAGAGGCTCGTCAACGCGGCGGCATTGAAGTGGGCGCGCGACGACTGGGCGCGGACGGAGATGGAGCGCCAGCGCCGCGCCTATGAAAAACTCGCCGCACGGCACCGGCACCGATGAGGCCGCGACGAGGGAGGCGTCGTTGTCCTCGACGACGACAGCGACGACGGCGCACCACCGGCACCGGTCCGTCAGGGCGACGCCGACCAGGGGTCCAGCAGGGGCGGCGTTCGCGTCAAGGAGGAGAAGGCCGACGACGACGGCGATTTCGCCGCGCTCATCGCGTTCTTCGCGTCGTAGAATGGCGTTAAAATGTTTATGTAATAAAAACTATGCTATAGATTGTTTTTTCGCCGTACTTTAGTCGAATTTCTATTTTGTATAAAAAAATATTGCACCTCCTGGGGACGACCCTGGGGCCGACGACTGGGGGACCAAAAGCCGTCACGCTGATTTTAGCGCCGGTACGCCCCTAGACGGCGATTTTAATCGCCTTGTGGTGGACCAACGGCTGAAGATGCTCTAAAAAGAGATCTCCAACGTTGATGTGTTTAGGGGGTTGTACCGAAGAAGAAGTGTAAATAAAATTCTGGAGGCCGCAGGCAGCCAGCAGAGATGTCTCGGGGAGCTCTCGTAGCAGTCGAAGGTTTGGCAAAAACCTGAAGGTCCGAAAGATATGACAAGACGAACTGGTTTGTAGCATATGGATTTTTGGAAAACAGCTTCATCAATGGCCGTGGGCCGTGGCCGCCAATAAACTGCGTGGATAAGCTTGTCAGCCAACCTACGTGGACTCAGTTTCTGCAAGATCATTCTACGTGTTTCGATCGGTAACCGTCGAAATACGACACTGGATCAACTCCAACGTCGTCGACGGGGAGCATACGCTGCATGCATGGGAAGCTAGCTCCTATAGCTGCTCGATCTCATCCGAACTCCAGAGAGCTCGAGCTAGTATACTTTGGTCGTCAAAGTTATCATCTCCTCACTTGTCACATGTGTGGAACTCCGGAGGATTTCTTAACCTAACAGTGCAGCAGCTGGCATGGCCGTTACATATACCGGTCGTCGCCATAAATTGCATCTAATCCGGTAGTCGACGTACCACGCACGTAGGCCAAACGGCCATGCAAGGAGGTCGTGGTTAAGTTTCCGCCACCGCCCGCCCGCCGACAGGCCGGCATTTTCTGACCCGGCGGCGGCTCTATCCTTTTTTGAGGATAACGGCGGCGGCTCTGTCTGAATATAAGTTTTTTTTTAGAACATTGCCTGAATATAAGTGGCGCCGCTTATCAGTATAAGCTCTGTTCTCTGACTTCGGCCGGGTCGCGATCAGGACAGAGTTATTGCACATTTGCAAGTCTTGTACACTAGTAGTTGTAGGCCTGCCCAGGATAAGCCTTATCTGTATTTTATTTGCAAAAGCTAATATATCCGAAATCAGTAGTTTAAGAGTTACCCTTTCGAAAGGTCACCCCACCACGTTGGGCGCTGACAAGTGGCACACTACATTTAGGCCATCTGTCGTAATCTGAGAGTTTCCCTTTTTCCTTAGATTCATTTATTCAAAATTATTTATCTCTTGAGTTGCGATTTCAAATCCTGAATTGTTTTCACTGTTGGATTTCTCGCATCGAGATCTTAGAAACTAGATCCATGTTAATAGTTTTCAACAAACATTTTTTCGCACAAAAAAAACTTGAAAAAAACAAAATAAAACCGTCAACCGAAAAAAGAGGAAGAAAAATACGGAGCAGAAGTACGGGTTTTCCTTTCCTTTTCGAGAGGCATGGTGGTGCTTCTTGCGGAAACAAATTTGTGCCTCCACTAGAAGTAAATGTATGCTTCTCGTGGAAGCAAAAAAAAAACCCTTTCCGAGAAGCATAGTTGTACTTCTCGCAAAAGCAAATATGTGTCTTCATGAGAAGAAAATATCTGCTTCTCGTGGGAGCATAAATTTTTTTTTTCGCGCAAATAAAAAGTTTGTGATTTTTTCTACAAACCGGGCTAAAACCGAAAAACCAAAAGGCACAGAAAAAAGTCCATCTAAAACCTGAAAACACGTATACATAAACTCAAAAATAAAATACAGAGGGAGCACTCACCATTCGACATATGGCGGCGGCTGGGCGCACCATTTAGTGTGCTCCAAGGGTACCAAAACTGACCTCTAGATCTCCCCGGCAAGGGGGTAACCTTCAATTAGTTGCTCTAGCTATATCTCGCTTCACGCAAGATGGGAACTGCTCTCGCTTCAGGCGTTGCGCAAGCGGCCAGCCCATTAGCTTAGGATTCTCTTGCTGTAGGTTATCTTCGTGTTTTTTTCCTTTTTCATTTTCATTTTGGGTTTTTATCATTTATGCCACCGGTTGTGTCCCACTACTCAGTTTTGCCACTATGAATTTCAACTGCTCAAAAATGCCATCGCTTCATTACACACATGCTCAAAAATGCCACTATACATCATTATTGTGATCTCAAATCTCTTTTGTCATGTTATAATGACATAAATACCTATGGACCAACATGCCATCTCTCCTTCCATCTCACTACAATAAAGTGTGGGGCCCACTTGATCCCAACAGCGTTCTTATTTTTCTGTAAAATTATTCACTTGGTTACTCCTGACAAGTGGGGCCACACTAATCATTGTGAGATAGAGAGAACTGACATATGGGTCTAGGCTTATTTTTGTCATATAACATGGTGAACAGGTTTTACGTGAAAATAACAATGTCTAATGGCATTTTTGAGCAAACATCTAACGGAACGATGGCATTTTTTAGATATCTAATGGCATTTTCGAGCAAGCATCTCACGGGTCGATGGCATTTTTGAGTAGTTGTAACTTCTAATGGCAAAACTGAGTAGTGAGACACAACCGATGGCATAAATGATAAAAACCCTTTCATTTTTGTTTCTTCAGATCTTTTTTCTTTTTCACCGCTTCTGTGACGTTTTCCCTTTTTTCTTCATCAAAACTTTTGTTTTCTTTCCTTTTCACTGATTTTCTTTGTTTCTTTCTCGGTTTTCACATTTTATTTCTTCCTTTTTTTTCTTTGTTTTTCTATGGTTTTATTTTTCCTTTTTTCTGAGTTCTTTGTTTATTTATTTATTGCACTTTTTTTCTTTGATTTTCTTGTTTCCTTTTTCTCTTGGTTTTCTTTTGTTTAGTTTATTTGTACTTTTGTTTTCAATGTTTCTTCTTTCTATTCATTGTTTCCCTTTTTCTTTTTCCAACACATGTCTACATTTTTTGTACAGATTGTACATCTTTATAATACACGCATTACATTTTTCAAATAAATGGTTCCATGTCTATTGCTTTCATACACATTGTAAAAAAATTGTATGCATTCTTTTTTTATACTATTTTTCATATATTTGTTTAACATTTCCAAATATATATTTTGAATTCTATTTTTTCGTACAAATGGTACATTTTTATTATACATCTGATATATTTTTTATACATGCTTACCATTTTATATATAGACGTTTTTTGTACATGTTTACCATTTTACATATACATGATTAACATTTTTTTAATATATTTTTGGATCTGCTTTTTTATACACATTATACATTTTTTGTATACACAAAGGAGCATTTTGTAACATAAATGCGCCTATTTGTTCGGGCTAGAATAAGCACCCCCACGATGCGGCAGACGAGGATAATCAGGAGCAGCAAAATTTGGCACATGAATACCTTCAACTGGCTGAGTGAAGCTTTGGTGTTCAGCATTTAGCAATTGGAGTGGCTTCTTGGTAGGTTCAGGGTAGATGGCTTCATAGGACATATCAACATCAGGCAAGAATACAACATGGTTGCGTGCTAAGGTTCATAGTTGATTGTTGAGTGAAGCTTGATCAAACGCATGACCCATGGAGCATAAAACTTGAGGCCAAACAGATCAATGCCAAAGGCATCCATCTGACGGATGAAGAAGTCTTGGGTGTTGAATCTGATGCCATTGAGAATGTAGAAGACCAATGTCTTCATTGTGCCTTCAAGTTTGGCGTCAGGAGAATGTTCCTTGATAGGCCATAGAGTATGCCTCAGAATGTGATAGATGGTGCGAGGCGGGTACTCGAGGTATTTGACAAAGAATTCCTTAGGATATTCAACATCAATGGTCAAAGGCTTCATCATACTCAGCATTTGACTCATGTTGGGCTCAGGCTTCTGAAAAATGCTTTGCAGTTCATTTTCATAGAGCTGACAACCTGGTTCAAACAACTCACTAAGAGTGGGCAGGGAAGTAGGCTCGATGATATCCTGAGCTTTGGCTTCATGATGAATATCTCCTGTCATCCACTCATGGACCCATGTCTTCGGATCCGTGTTGTAACATCTGATGTGAAGTGTGACATAGAACTGCAGCAGAAGCTCTTCATTCCAATGCTCCTTATCAGTCACAAACTGGAGCAGCCCAACATCTCTGAAGCAGTCAAGAGCCTCTTCAAGGCATGGCAGCCAGCAATGGCATCACAATCAAGACGTTGGTGTGGAAAAATTATGTCTTGGTTGTATAGAATGCATGAATAATAGCTGCGTTGCTGGTGGCTCCAGAACCTATCTGAGGTGATCTTCGGCTTCTTGTATGGATTCTTGTCAGAGTCGAAGAAGGTGTTTGCTCTCTGAAGTTTTGCACACTAAAAAGGAGCCTTGCGTTGTGACAGCGCTTGGAAGCCTTGGCAGCCTGGGCTTTGGCTTCTGCGTTTGAGGCCTTTGATCCACATGATACTCATATTGGGGACCCGGAGCAGTTGGAGACATCGAGATTGGCCATCGGACAGTAACGAGCTCACCTTCACGATTGAAGGCTTGTTCCATGGTGTGAGGCACAGGGGGAAGAACAGTCACAGCCCTGGCAGCAATGACTTCAGGCCGCACATTGTCTTCTGCCATGAAAGCGTCATTGGCTTCAGTAGTGGTGTGGGTGGCGGCCGTATTTGCTTTAACATCAGTGGCTTCTTGGACTGGAGGGTCTAGCACAGGCACTTCTACTTCTTGAACAACTGTTCAGGAGTAGGGGGAATAGCTTCATGATCTTCTTCTTTCTCTTCATCGGCTGATGCAACTGAAATGTCTTCAGCCACTTTGGCTTCAGATTCTTGAGCATACTCAAAAGGGATGGCTTCAGGGAACACTTGACGTGCTACTGATCTTGTGGGTTGCACATCTGATGTCTACTACGCAACTTTATTTTTGTAAACTCGTGTTGGGCCTCCAAGCGCAGAGTTTTGTAGGACAGTAGCAATTTTCCCTCAAGTGGATGACCTAAGGTTTATCAATCCGTGGGAGGCATAGGATGAAGGTGGTCTCTCTCAAGCAACCCTGCAACGAAATAACAAAGAGTCTCTTGTGTCCCCAACTCACCAAATACAATGGCAAATTGTATAGGTGCACTAGTTCGGCGAAAAGATGGTGATACAAGTGTAATATGGATAGTAGATATTGATTTTTGTAGTAGTAACAATAAAAAACAACAAGGTAGCAAGTAACAAAACTGGGCACAAACGGTATTGCAATGCTTGAAAATGAGGCATAGGGTCCATACTTTTGCTAATGCAATCTCTCAATGATGCTAATATAATTGGATCACATAACCATCCCTCAAAGTGCGATGAAGAATCACTCCAAAGTTCCTATCTAGTGGAGAACATAAGAAGGAATTGTTTGTAGCTATTCTTTCCGGTCGATCTATCCAAGAGTTCGTACTAAAATAACACAAGTTATTCTTTCCGATCCATCTATCAAGTGTTCGTACTAAAATAACACCAAAACAAATTCAGATTCATAATACTCAATCCAACACAAAGAACCTCAAAGAGTGCCCCAAGATTCCTACTGGAGAAACAAAAACAAGAATGTGCATCAACCTCTATGCATAGATTACCCCAATTTAACCGCGGGAATCCGCAAGTTGAGTGCCAATACACATATCAAGTGACTCAATATGATACCCCATTGTCACCGCGGGAATTCATAGCAAGACATGCATCAAGTGTTCTCAAATCCATAAAAGTATTCAATCCAAAGAAATCTCAAAGGGAAAACTCAATTCATCACAAAAAGATAGAGAGGGGAAAACACCATATGATCCGACTATATTAACAAAGCATGCGATACATCAAGATTGTACATCTCAAGAACACGAGAGAGAGAGAGAGAGAGAGAGAGAGAGAGAGAGAGAGAGAGAGAGAGAGAGATTAAACACATAGCTATTGGTACAAACCCTCAGCCCCGAGGGTGGACTACTCCCTCGTCATCATGGTGGCCGCTGGGATGATGAAGATGGCCACCGGTGATGACTTCCCCCTCTGGTGGAGTGCCGAAAAGGGCTCTAGATTGGATCTCGTGGATACAGAAGCCTGCGGCGGCTGGAACCAAATTTTGTTGACTTCCCTAGGATTTTTGGAATATTTGGGCATTTATAGAGCAAAGAGGCGGTGCGGGGGGGGGGGGGGGGGGGGC
>LR738713.1:536018112-536108985 GCA_902687465.1 Secale cereale
GGGGGGGCACCAAGGTGGGCACAAGCCACCTGGGCCCACTAAATGATCTAACACTTTTAGAAGCACTTTTTTATTGTCGTTATTGCACTGATGAGAACTTACTTGAAGGATCTTACTCAATCCTTAGGTATGTATGGTGGACTCTTGAAAATAAGTTTAGGGTTTAAGGGGTTTTGGATGCACAAGTAGTATCTCTACTTGGTGCGGAATTTTTGGCTAACAAAGATGGGGGGCAAGCACCACATGTTGAAGGATCTATGACAAATATAACTTATGTGTGAATATGAACAAACATAAATCATTACGTTGTCTTCCTTGTCCAACGCCAACAATTTTGGCATATAATATTTTGATGGGGGCTCACAATCACAAAAGATTTCCAAGATAGTGTATTTGCATGTGAAAGTTCCCTTCCTTCTACTAATCATTCGTGAATTGCTTGTATGACCAATATTGTGATTGTCAAGCTTAAAAAATATTCACTTTCTAAACCCAATGTGAAGCTACCACTTGGCATGATATGAACATATAATTTCAACTTCGTTACATTCAATTTATTCGATAATTTACTCACAGGATATAAGTGAAGCACGAGAGTAAATGACAAACTACTCCAAAAAGATATAAGGGAAGATCATGTGAGTAGTTAAGTAAATGGATAGCTATGGGAGGACTCTCTCTTATTTGAAATATTTTAGATCTAAATATTTTATCAAAACAACAAACAAAACAAAACAAATAACATTTAAAGAATAGCACACATCATGTGGAGGAGCAAAAACTTAGGGTCAACCGATACTAACCGATAGTTGTTGATGAAGAAAGATAGGATGCCTAACGAGGCATCCCCAAGCTTAGATGCTTGAGACTTCTTGAAATATTAACTTGGGATGCCTTGGTCATCTCCAAGATTGAGCTTTTGTGTCTCCTTAACTTCATCCACATAAAATTCAATAAGAAATCGTGAGTTAAGTTAGTATAAATCAATGCAAAACCTTATCATTCTCTACTGTAGAAAATCACTAAAATTATTATTTAACATTGCATACTAAATGCCTCTGCATATTTAATACTATAATCTTCAAATAGAATCATTAAACACACAAACATATGCAAACAATGCAAACATAACAGCAATCTGTCTAAACATAAAAGTATCTAAACAATGCAAGAGGATCCATACTTCCCTATCTCAAAAATGCTGAAAATTTAACATGTTGTAGGAAATTTATCATAGCTTGTTGCAAAAAAAGTTTCAACATTTTATCACATTCTGACTTTTCTCGGGAATTTTTGCAACATCGATAAACTTTTTGTTTTCAAACAGCAACATATAGACTTGCAAAATAAGCATGACAAAGGCTATACTTGACATTTTTATTGAAATAAAGATGCAAAACATTATTCTAAATACCAGCAAGCAAATCCTAACAAAATAAATTGACGCTCCAAGCAAAACTCATATCATGTGACGAATAAAAATATAGCTTCAAGTGAGGTTACCGATAATGTTGGAGACGAAAGAGGGGATGCCTTCTGGGGCATCCCCAAGCTTAGTTGCTTGGTTGTTCCTTGAATATTACCTTGGGGTGCCTTGGGCATCCCCAAGCTTAGGGTCATGCCACTCCTTATTCTCCTCATATCGACATCGCACCCAAAACTTGAAAACTTCAATCACACAAAACTTCGCGAGATGGGTTAGTATGATAAAACAAATCATTCACTTTGGGTACTATCAAAGACAAGATTCATAATTGTTCTCACACAATGCCTACTGTAGCATATCATTTCTACAATTTACATTGATCAATATAAGCCATAGAAACTAAAAAACAAGCAAACTATGCATTGAAAACAGAATATGTCAAAAACAGAACAATCTGTAAAGATCTGGACAACCACCATACTTCTGCAACTCTAAAAATTCTGAAAAAATAGGACAACGTAGGAAATTGGAATATCAATCATGTTTCAAAAATTCAGCTAATTATAACGTTCCAGTGATTTATTGAATTTCCTGCACTAGGCGCAAAACTTTCTGTTTTTGCACAGAATCAAATCAACTATTATCCACACTACCCAATGGACTTACTTGACACTTTATTGAAACTAAAACTATAAAACATGATTACTACAGTAGCATAATCATGTGAACACACAAAAACAGTAAGGGTAAATTATGGCTTGTCTCCCAACAAGCGCTTTTCTTTAATGCCTTTTAGCGAGGCATGATGATTCAATGATGCTCACATAGAAGTAAAGAATTGGAACATAACGGGAGCATCATGAAGCATATGGCTAGCACATTTAAGCATAACCCTATTCCTATGCATAGCGATTTTGTGAGAAAATAATTTGTGGGAGCAAGAATCAACTAACATAGGAAGGCAAAACAAGCATCAATTCAAGATTTTCAACACATAGAGAGGAAACTTGATATTATTGAGATATGTAGAAGCAAACGTTCCTCTCTCATAATAATTTTTAGTAGAATCATGAATGAATACAACAATATAGCTATCACATAAAGCATTCTTTTCATGATGCATAATGATGGCTGCTAAAGCTACGTCAGTTTTCCCCCAAAGAGGAAGGGATGATATAGTATAGCAGCGGTAGGTATTTCTCTCAGTGATGAAACCAAGGTTATCGAACCAGTAGGAGACCAAGCAACACAACGTAAACATCACATGTACACAAATAACAAATACTTGCAGCACGACATGTAAAAGGGGTCGTCATTCACTTTCGGGTAACGGACGTGAGAGAGATATAAATATTGACAGATCGAACGCCAAATAAGATAAATTGTGATAACCCACAAGTGTAGGGGATCGCAACAGTTTTTGAGGGTAAAGTATTAAACCCAAATTTGTTGATTCGACACAAGGGGAGCCAAAGAATACTCTTAAGTATTAGCAGCTGAGTTGTCAATTCAACCACACCCGGAAACTTAGTATCTACAGCAAGGTAGTTTAGTAGCAAAGTAATATGATAGTGGCAGTAGCAGCAATAAAAGTAAAGATAGTGTTTTTGTAGTTTTTTTTATAATAGCAACGGAAAAGTAAATAAGCGACTAGCAATATAGGTAAAGCTCGTAGGCATTGGATCGGTGATGGGAAATTACGTCGGATGCAATTCATCATGTAGAAGTTATAACCTAGGGTGACACAGAACTAGCTCCAGTTCATCAATGCAATGTAGGCATGTATTCCGAATATAGTCATACGTGCTTATGGAAAAGAACTTGCATGACATCTTTTGTCCTACCCTGACGTGGCAGCGGGGTCCTATTGGAAACTAAGGGATATTAAGGCATCCTTTTAATAGAGTACCGGACCAAAGCATTAACACATAGTGAATACATGAACTCCTCAAACTATGGTCATCACCGAGAGTGGTCCCCATTATTGTCACTTCGGGGTTGCCGGATCATAACACATAGTAGGTGACTATAGACTTGCAAGATAGGAACAAGAACACACATATATTCATGGAAACATAATAGGTTCAGATCTGAAATCATGGCACTCGGGCCCTAGTGACAAGCATTAAGCATAGCAAAGTCATAGCAACATCAATCTCAGAATATAGTGGATACTAGGGATCAAACCCTAACAAAACTAACTCGATTACATGATAGATCCCATCCAACCCATCACCGTCCAGCAAGCCTACGATGGAATTACTCACACACGGCGGTGAGCATCATGGAATTGGTGATGGAGGAAGGTTGATGATGACGATGGCGACGATCTCCACTCTCCGGAGCCCCAAACGGACTCCGGATCAACCCTCCTGAGAGAGATTAGGGCTTGGCGGCGGCTCCGTCTCGTGAAACACAATAATTCTTTCTCTTTGATTTTTTTCTCCACGAAACGGAATATATAGGACCTGGGGATACGTCGGTGGAGCATCGGGGGGCCCTCGAGGCAGGGGGCGCCCTGGGAAGGGGGGCGCGCCCCCACCCTCGAGGACAGGGTGTGAGCCCCCCGGTGCAGGTCTTCTTACAGATATTTTTTATATTTTCTGAAATAATTCTCCGTTGATTTTGAGGCGATTCCGAGAATTTTTATTCTGCACAAAAACAACACCATGGCAGTTCTGCTGAAAACACCGTCAGTACGGGTTAGTTCCATTCAAATCATGCAAGTTAGAGTCCAAAACAAGGGCAAAAGTGTTTGGCAAAGTAGATACGTTGGAGACGTATCAACCCCCCAAGCTTAAACCTTTGCTTGTCCTCAAGCAATTCAGTTGATAAACTGAAAGTGATAAAGAAAAACTTTGACAAACTCTGTTTGCTCTTGTTGTTGTAAATATGTAAGCTAGCATTCAGGTTTTCAACAAGATCATGAACTAACCACATTCACAATAACTTTCAGGTCTCAAGACTACTCACATCAATGGCATAATCAACTAGCGAGCAATAATAATAAACCTCGGATGACAACACTTTCTCAAAACAATCATGATATGATAAAACAGGATGGTATCTCGCTAGCCCTTTCTGAGACCGCAAAACATAAATGTAGAGCACCTTTAAAGATCAAGGACTGACTAGACATTGTAATTCATGGTAAAAGAGATCCAGTCATGATCATACTCAATGAAAATTAATAGTAATACATGCAACGACAGAGGTGCTCTCCTACTGGTGCTTTTTGATAAGAGGATGATGACACTGCATAAAAGTAAATAGATAGGCCCTTTGCAGAGGGAAGCAGGGATTTGTAGAGGTGCCAGAGCTCGATTTTTAAATAGAGATTGAATAACATTTTGAGCGGTATACTTTCATTGTCAACATAACAACCAAGAATCTCGATATCTCCCATGCTACGCACATTATAGGTGGTTCCCAAACAGAATGGTAAAGTTTATTCTCCCCCAACCACCAACAACCACACTCCACGGCCAGCCGAATCCACGGGTTACCGTCCAAACAAGCAACAACCCTGGGGGAGTTTTGTTTAATTATTATGATTTTGAGCATGGGACTTGGCATCCCGGTTACCAGCCATTTTCTTGTGAATGATGAGCGGAGTCCACTCATCGTGAGAATAACCCACCTAGCATGGAAGATATAGACAGCCCTAGTTGATACATGAGCTGTTCGAGCATACAAAACAGAATTTCATTTGAAGGTTTAGAGTTTGGCACATACAAATTTACTTGGAACGACAGGTAAATACCGCATATAGGAAGGTATGGTGGACTCATATGGAACAACTTTGGGGTTTATGGAAGTGGATGCACAAGCAGTATTCCCGCTTAGTACGGGTGAAGGATAGAAGGAGACTGGGAAGCGACCAGCTAGAGAGCAACAACGGTCATGAACATGCATTAAAATTAATCAACAATGAATGCAAGCATGAGTAGGATATAAATCACCATGAACATAAATATCGTGAAGGCTATGTTGATTTGTTTCAACTACATGTGTGAACATGTGCCAAGTCAAGTCACTTAAATCGTTCAGAGGAGGATACCACCCATCATACCACATCACAACCATTTTAATATCATGTTGGCACGCAAGATAGACCATTATAAACTCTCAGCTAATTAAGCATAGCACAAGCAGCTATGATCTCTAATTGTCATTGCAAACATGTTTCATTCATAACAAGCTGAATCAAGAACGACGAGCTATCATATTTACAAAAACAAGAGAGGTCGAGTTCATACCAGCTTTTCTCATATCAATTAGTTCATCATATATCATCCTTATTGCCTTTCCCTCGCACGACAGAACGGTGTGGAAAATAATAATAGTGCACGTGCATTGGACTAAGCTGGAATCTGCAGACATTTGATACAAGAGAGAAGGCAAGGTAATTTGGCTCAAGGTTAAGTCAACAACAAAGCATATGTGAGCCACTAAGCATTTTAATCATGGTCTTCTACTCTTAACCCTTAAAGAAAAGAAAAGAAAAGAAACTATTTACACGGGAAAGCTCCCAACAAGCAAAAAGAAGAACGAGAAATCTTTTTGGGTTTTCATTTTTAGTTACTACTACAAGCAAAGAAAGTAAACTAGATAGAAGCTACAACTAATATGTTTTTTTGTTTTTCGTGGTTTTTCTAGCACATGAGAAAAAGACTAAGAAAAAGGAAATTTAAACTAAGCATGGATGGTACAGTGAAAGAGTGTGAGCACCGACAACTAGAATAAGTGTGTGAACATGAATGTTAGTCGGTGAGAAACACGTACTCCCCCAAGCTTAGGCTTCTGGCCTAAGTTGGTCTATGGCCACAGATCGAAGCCACTCCCTCCAGTGTACTGAGATGTGTCCTCTGGGCGCCACTGGTTGGCGAGCTCGTCTAGCTCCCACCCATAAACAGATTGACAGGAAGGATCAAGTGGTGGTTCTGGCTTAGGCTCTGAAGCTTGTGCCTGGCCTTGGTACTTGTAGAAGACATCTGAGGTGATGAGGCATACGCCTGTAGATAGATCAAACAAAGAAGGTCCAGGCAAGGTAACAATTTCACAGTATATTTCATCAAACCTCAATTTATAATGGAGCTGCATATTTTTGTCTTTAACAATAAATTCATGAGCTACCATGCTTTTGTAGTCTAGATAAACAGGGGCAAGCAATTTTTATTCCTTCTCATGATGCCTAATGGGTATATTAAAATGTTCAGCAAGGCGAGAAGCAAAGATGCCTCCAAAGACGGGCCCTCTTGAGCGGTTAAGACTCAATCGTTTGGCAACGACGGCACCCAGGCTAAAATTTGTGTCTCTAAACAAAGCATGGCGTAAAATGATAATATCAGGGGCACTGAGATTCCCACTGTTTCCGCGACCAATTAAACACCTACTAGCAAATAAAGCAAAGTAGCGCAGAACAGGGAAATGTATACTAGTGATTCTTGCCCCTGCAACTTGTCTGGTTTCACCTACGGCTATCATATCAATAAACCCTTTGACGTCTTCATGACGTGGTTCATCAAGTGTACCTCCAAAGGGTACTTTGCATATTTCACAAAAGTTTAACAGTGATATCTCCTTACTCACATCATATAAGCGAAACTCCACCGTAGGTGGTGTTTTCCTGGAATGAAACTGAAAGCTTTGCGTAAAAATATTGGTGAGTAAGAGATACTGTTCTTTTTGGTCGTTGAGGAAGTCGGTGAGGCCTGCATTATTCGCCATCCAATAAAAGTCTCCGTAAATACTGGCGAACATCATGAAATCATTACATGGCCATTCGCACGGTCGAACTTCCGACATGCTAGGAAGATGATACTTGGGCTTCTTATTTTCTTCTTTCTTCTTCTCCTCTAAGCTCTTGCTGGAGGGGCCCCTCAATAATCTTTTTAACATTTTCCTTTTCTGAAAATTTCTGAATTTTTTAGTAACTCACAATAAAAGTTAACCAAACTCAACAAGATTGATAGCAACAACTCCTATAAGTGCCTAGAGGCTATATCATGCATTAGAACTACTTGGGACCAAGAAAATTTGACATGCAAGCTCAAGAACAAGGTCACCACAGCAGCATAAATTTGCAACAAATAAAGCACTAGAACAAAAACTAATTGGACCAATGGAGGAGTCACATACCAAGGAACAATCTCCCCAAATAGTTTGGTGAATGGTGCTTTGAGCAAGGAGATCGAAAATGGCAGCAAAATGAGCTAGAACTCGGGTTTGAGCTGGTTGAGGATTTTTTTGGGAGGAAGAAGAAGAGCATGGGTGAAAGGATAAGTGGAGGGGGGCACATGGGGCCCTCGAAGCAGGGGGGCGCGCCCTGTGCCCTCGAGGCCACGTGCTGGCTCCCCTCGCTGTGTGTCCTATGCCATATTTTCTTAAATATTCTAGAAAAAATCATATTTCATTTTCATGGCATTTGGAGAACTTTTATTTTCGGGATATTTTTTATTGCACGGATAAGTCTGGAAACAGACAGATAATGCTAATTTTCTTTTATTTAACCTAATCAGCATAAAGTAAAAGGAGGGTACAGAAGGTTTGTGCTATCTAGATTCACCTATCCCATGTTCATCAAAAGGAATCCATTAACAAGGTTGATCAGGTCTTGTTAATAAACTCTTTCCGAGTAACATGAAACCGGAGAATTTTCAAATAACACTATGTTACCTCAATGGGGATATGTATGTCCTCAACAATAAGTATGTCATATGCCTTCTTGATAGTAGGAATAGGAAACTCAAAACCTCCAATAGTAATAGTCGAAGTTTTTCCAATATAATTGATACTGAAGACCTGAGGTTGTTTCCTCGGAAAGTGTACCGTATGCTCATTACCATTGACATGAAAAGTGACATTGCCTTTGTTGCAATCAATAACAGCCCCTACAATATTCAGAAAAGGTCTTCCAAGAATAATAGACATACTATCATCCTCGAGAATATCAAGTATAACAAAGTCCGTTAGAATAGTAACATTTGCAACTACAACAGGCACATCCTCACAAATACCGACAGGTATAGCAGTTGATTTATCGACCATTTGCAAAGATATTTCAGTAGGTGTCAACTTCCTCAAGTCAAGTCTATGATATAAAGAGAGCGGCATCACACTAACACCGGCTCCAAGATCACACAAAGCAGTTTTAACATAGTTTCTCTTAATGGAGCAAGGTATAGTAGGTACTCCTGGATCTCCTAATTTCTTAGGCATTCCACCCTCAAAAGTGTAATTGGCAAGCATGGTGGCAATTTCTACTTCAGGTATCTTTCTTTTGTTGGTAATAATGTCTTTCATATACTTGGCATAAGGATTTGTTTTAAGCACATCAGTCAAACGCATACGCAAAAAGATAGGTCTAATCATTTCAGCGAAGCGCTCAAAGTCCCCATCATCCTTTTTCTTGTATCGTTTCGGAGGAAAAGGCATGGGTTTCTGAACCCATGGTTCTCTTTCCCTACCGTGCTTCCTAGCAACAAAGTCTCTCTTATCATAATGTTGATTCTTTGATTATGGGTTATCAAGATCAACAACAGGTTCAATCTCTACATCATTATCATTGCTAGGTTGAGCATCATCATGAACATCATTATTAATATTATCACTAGGTTCATGTTCATTACCGGATTGTGTCTCAGCATCAGAAACAGATATATCATTGGGATTCTCGGGTGGGTGAGCTACAGGTTCACTAGAAGCATGCAAATTTCTATCATTTTTCTTTTTCTTCTTCTTAGAAGAACTAGGTGCATCTAAATTAGCTCTCCGAAAATCTTGCTCAATTCTTTTAGGGTGGCCTTCAGGATATAGAGGTTCCCGAGTCATTCTACCACCTCTAGTCACAACTCTAATGGCATTATCATTATTCTTACTATTTAATACATTGAGCAAATCATTCTGAGCCTTAAGTACTTGTTCTACTTGAGTGGTGATCATGGAAGCATGTATACTAATAAGTTTCAGTTCATCTTTAGCACTAGACAGATAATCACTCAAGCGTTCAATCATATGAGCATTGTGTTGTAGTTGTCAACCAACATAAGCATTGAAGTTTTCTTGTTTCACAATAAAATTGTCAAACTCATCTAAGCATTGGCTAGCAGACTTATAACGAGGAATATCACCTTCATCAAATCTATAAAGAGAATTTACCTTTACTACCTGTGTCGGGTTATCAAGACCATGTATTTCTTCAATAGGCGGTAAATTCTTAACATCTTCAGCTTTAATACCTTTTTCTTTCATGGATTTCTTTGCCTCTTGCATATCTTCAGGACTGAGAAATAGAATACCTCTTTTCTTCGGAGTTGGCTTAGGGGCTGGTTCAGGAAGTGTGCAATTATTTTCATTGGCTAGCATATTATTCAATAGTAGTTCAACTTGTTCCACTGTTCTTCCCCTGAAAACACAACCAGCACAACTATCCAGGTGGTCTCTGGAAGCATCGGTTAGTCCATTATAGAAGACATCAAGTATATCATGCATCTCAAGAGGATGATCAGGCAAAGCATTAAGTAACTGGAGAAGCCTCCTCCAAGCTTGTGGGAGACTCTCTTCTTCAGTTTGCACAAAGTTATAAATTTCCCGCAAGGCAGCTTGTTTCTTATGAGCGGGGAAATATTTAGCAGAGAAGTAATACATCATATCCTGGGGACTACGCACACAACCAGGATCAAGAGAATTAAACCAAGTCTTAGCATCACACTTTAACGAGAACGGAAATAGCTTAAGGATATAGTAGTAGCGAATCTTTTCATCATTGGTAAACATGGTGGCTATATCATTCAACTTGTTAAGATGTGCCACAACAGTTTCAGACTCATAGCCATGGAAAGGATTAGATTCAACCAAAGTAATTAACTCAGGATCAACAGAGAATTCATAATCCTTATCAGTGACACAAATAGGTGAAGTAGCAAAAGCAGAGTCATGTTTCATTCTAGCATTCAAGGACTTTTCTTTCAGCTTAGCTAATAACTTCTTAAGATCATATCTATCATTGCAAGCAAAAAAGTATCTAGCAGTTTCTTCATCCATAACATAACCCTCAGGCACAACAGGCAATTCATATCTATTGGGAGTAGTTTCATCATCACTTTCATAAATATCATCAACATTTGCACTCTCCCTAACCTTAGCAATTTGTTCATCTTGAAATTCACCTAGTGGCACAGTATCACACATAGAGGTAGTTTCATCATACATAGCAAAAGTAGCATCATCAAGAACATACGACATATCAGATTCAATAGCAGGAGTAGGTGTCGCAAGTTTACTCATAATAGAAGGAGAATCAAGTGCAGATCTCGATGGCAGTTCCTTACCTCCCCTCATAGTTGAGGGTAAGATCTTGGGTTTTGAGTCCTTCAAATTCTTCATAGTGATAAGCAGATATAAATCCCAAGTGACTTAAAGAATAGAGCTTTGCTCCCCGGCAACGGCGCCAGAAAATAGTCTTGATATCCGACAAGTGTAGGGGATCGCAACAGTTTTCGAGGGTAAAGTATTAAACCCAAATTTGTTGATTCGACACAAGGGGAGCCAAAGAATACTCTTAAGTATTAGCAGCTGAGTTGTCAATTCAACCACACCTGGAAACTTAGTATCTGCAGCAAGGAATTTTGTAGCAAAGTAATATGATAGTGGCAGTAGCAGCAATAAAAGTAAAGATAGTGTTTTTGTAGTTTCTGTGATAATAGCAACGGAAAAGTAAATAAGCGACTAGCAATATAGGTAAAGCTCGTAGGCATTGGATCGGTGATGGGAAATTACGTCGGATGCAATTTATCATGTAGAAGTAATAACCTAAGGTGACACAGAACTAGCTCCAGTTCATCAATGCAATGTAGGCATATATTCCGAATATAGTCATACGTGCTTATGGAAAAGAACTTGCATGACATCTTTTGTCCTACCCTCCCGTGGCATCGGGGTCCTATTGGAAACTAAGGGATATTAAGGCCTCCTTTTAATAGATTACCGGACCAAAGCATTAACACATAGTATATACATGAACTCCTCAAACTATGGTCATCACCGGGAGTGGTCCCCATTATTGTCACTTCGGGGTTGCCGGATCATAACACATAGTAGGTGACTATAGACTTGCAAGATAGGATCAAGAACACACATATATTCATGGAAACATAATAGGTTCAGATCTGAAATCATGGCACTCGGGCCCTAGTGACAAGCATTAAGCATATCAAAGGCATAGCAACATCAATCTCAGAACATAGTGGATACTAGGGATCAAACCCTAACAAAACTAACTCGATTACATGATAGATCCCATCCAACCCATCACCGTCCAGCAAGCCTACAATGGAATTACTCACACACGGCGGTGAGCATCATGGAATTGGTGATGGAGGAAGGTTGATGATGACGATGGCGACGATCTCCACTCTCCGGAGCCCCGAATGGACTCCAGATCAGCCCTCTCGAAAGAGATTAGGGCTTGGCGGCGGCTCTGTCTCGTGAAACGCGATAATTCTTTCTCCTTGATTTTTCTCCATGAAACGGAATATATAGGACCTGGGGATATGTCGGTGGAGCATCGGGGAGCCCTCGAGGCAGGGGGCGCGCCCTGGGAAGGGGGGCGCGCCCCCACCCTCGAGGACAGGGTGTGGCAACCCCCGGTGCAGATCTTCTTGCATATATTTTTTATATTTTCTGAAATAATTCTCTGTTGATTTTCAGTCGATTCCGGGAACTTTTTATTCTGCACAAAAACAACACCATGGCAGTTCTACAGAAAACAGCGTCAGTCCGGGTTAGTTCCATTCAAATCATGCAAGTTAGAGTCCAAAACAAGGGCAAAAGTGTTTGGCAAAGTAGATACGTTGGAGACGTATCAAATTGCATCAAGGTATTTTTGATTTTTTGGTTTAATAGATCTGAAATTAAAAGCAAAGGAAAATAGATCGCAAAGGCAAATAATATGAGAAAGAGTCCGGGGGGGGGGGCGTAGATTTCACTAGTGGCTTCTCTCGAGAAAATAGCAAATAGTGGTAAAACAATTACTGTTGGGCAATTAATAGAACTTCAAATAATCATGACGATATCCAGGCAATGATCATTATATAGGCATCACGTCCAAGATAAGTAGACCGACTCCTGCCTGCATCTACTACTATTACTCCACACATCGACCGCTATCCAGCATGCATCTAGTGTATTAAGTTCATGGAGAAACGGAGTAATGCAATAAGAACGATGACATGATGTAGACAAGATCTATTTACGTAGAAATAGACCCCATCATTTTATCCTTAGTAGCAACAATACATACATGTCGGTTCCCATTCTGTCACTGGGATCAAGTGTAACATCCCAAAAGTATAAGTTTTGGAATGTTAAATTAAATAGATAGCTTTGATTGCTTATGTGATGTGATGTGTGAGATTGAGTGAAATTTGAAACTTTTGAAAGTTAAATGAGAGGGAATGAAATGACTTTCCCAAACTTTCACATTGCGTTTTATGTTCCCATGAAATCAAATTCATTTCAAATACAAAACCCTAGAGAGAAGATAAAATGACTTCTTCCATTTAAAATGAAAAGGGTTTTTGAAAATTTGAAGTTTATTTGGAAATATTTCAAATTCTGAATCTTTAAGAAACTCAATGATTTTCACGAGAGAAGATAAAATGACTTATTCAATTTAAAAGAAATGTGAGTTGGAAGTTCTTTTGAAGTATTTTCAAAACTCATATTCAAATTTGAGTTATTTGGTTTTTATTCAAATTATTTTTCTCCAAAAATAAAATATATGGAAAATAGGGTAAAATGATTCCCTACAGTAGAAAATTGGAGAGAAATAAATTTGAAATCATTTTGGCATTTTTAAAATGATATTTATTGGATTTTATTGCAACAGCAACACTATTTGATTTATTTAAAATTTTGACTATTTTATTTGACTGTTGAAAAATGTTCACACTGTAGGAAATCTTTTCCTGAAAATTTTGAAATATTATATGCCTATATAATATTTTTATTTATTTTTGTTTTATTCCTTTTGTCTGAATGTTTAAAAAAAAATCTCTCCCCGTGGACCGAACTGGGCCGAAGGCCCAGCCGGCCCAGCTCGCCATCGCCTACCTCGCGTGCGCGCGCCAGACACCGCTGCCGTCCCCGACGCGGACTCCGCCGGCCGCCGCCCCCTTTCCCCCTTCCCCACACCAACACCCCTCCCCCCTCGCCCTTTATAAGGTCGCTCCTAGCCTCCATCTTCTCTCCTCGCAGCGCCGCTCCGCCGCCGGCGCCGCCCGTCGCCGCCTCGCCCCGCTCGCCGGAGTTCACCGTCGCCGCCCCGCCACCTCGACGGTTTTCAACGACGAACCAGCCGACCCGGTATAAACCGAGAAAACCCGCCGATTTTGTTTATATATATATAGTTCGGTTTTTCTTTTAGATCGGTTTTATATTTTTAGGTTTTGTTAAATAGCGAGCGTTCACCCGTTTAGATCTGTTAGTGAACGTTTTCGTTCGTTTAGTTCTGTTAGCGAGCGTTCGCTAGATATTCTTTTTCTTTTTCTTTTAGTTTTTTGGCCAGGGACCCATCCGTGAATATTTTATTTACAGATTAGTCCTTGATATTTAAATGATCACAACTTCTTACTCGTTGGTCCAAATCCAACAAAACCAACGCCCACTTCTTCGTCTTGATCCCTTCTATCTAGTAAAACAACTTAAACATGTTTTAGAAAGTTTTAAAATTTGAATTCAACTAGATTTGTTTCAAACTTCTTTTTGTCATAACTTGAGTTTCGTAACTCCATTTTAGTTGATTCATTTTTCAAATCGAAGCTCTTGACCTACACTTTCTGATAAGGCCAAATTCACATAATTTTGGTACTGTTAGAAATTGTTTTCTGTTGCAAGAGTTATTCGCTTGTATTTGAAGTTTTCCGAAGTGTTTTTCCTCGATCTTCTGAGTGATTGCTTATGTGTGGTTACTATTGTTTGCTTACGATAGATTGAACGGAGTGTGACGAGTAGATCTCTCACGAGTTATGAGTGCGAAGAATCTTCATCAACAGTACAAGGCAAGTTCATACTTTGATCATATTCTTTAATACCCAGTTTTTCTTGCATTAGTTATATCCTCAAACACTTGCATGAGTAGGACTAGTTACATGTGGTATTGCTTTGTAGTTCATGAGGTAGGAACCCAATGACTTGAGATCAACCCAAGGGAATATACGCTTTGTTACTTATTGCTTAGCCATGCTTGTAGACGTGGATCGGTTTGAGTGATTTCATGAAAGATGTGAGTGTAATAACAACTAAGGGTTTCTTTAAGGTGGAAATTTAATACACATCTGGGTGGATTGGTTGTGGCACCCTGGGAATGGACCAGCGGTTTGCCAGGGTACCCTGGGGATGGACCAGTGGTTTGCCCGGACACCTGGGGATATACAAGTGTTGTCCAAGGAATGCCATCCAGGCTCAAAGGGATCATATGATATCATTCATGTCTAGAAACTTCCGTGTGCAGCCACAATGCCATTATGGGCTCTGGCATAGTTGAGTATGTTGTGTGACCTCTTTCCTTGGTAGACTAGCAGATGTAGCAGATGTAGGTGGTACGGTCTACCCAGGGTTAAGAGTTAATGCTTCTGAAAGACTGTGTCTTGGTCATCCGTTTCTGAAGCATAATGCAGTGCGAGAAATCAAACGAAGGAGATCGAGTCTTGTGGGGAAAAGTGCACAAACCTCTGCAGAGTGTACAAACTGATCATGATTAGCCATGTCCAAGGTTATGGACATCTTTGAGTATCTAGAAGTGGATTATTTGTTGATCTCATCACTCTATTAATTAAATGGTCGGGTTATTAATGATTTGGTAACTTTGGGATTTGAGATGGGGGCACCATTCTCAATATTGCTTAATCACAACTGAGTAGTAAATTAAATTTATTCCTTTGTTGTAGGAAAAAAATAGCTTTATGCAAAAAAAACTTACAGCCTCCACCAGCCAAATATGCATGTAGTGATAGATATTGTTCATCATTATTCTATAGTGTGAATTTGCCAGTACATTCAATGTACTAACCTACATGGCTGCAACGTCTCATGTTGCAGGAATTATTCTACGAGTAAGTGTGACGTTAGGGTTGCGCTGTCTACACTCACTTTGCCATTGGTGTTGATGGGAATCCACAACTTTGTTGTTACTTCCGCTATAAGGATTGAGGTAATAGTATTAACGTTACTTTATACATGTGATTTACCTCTGTTATAAATCCTCGAGTACTGTCAGCATACCGACCTAGGGATGACACTTAAGCATAGAGACTTGATCCATTCGGGTCGGGTCGTACAAGATGGTATCCAAGCACATGTTGACTGTAGGACGTGACCCCTAGAAACTGGCAAGCCCATAGGAAAGGATTCTCTAAAACTTTATTTTCAAAAATATTCTTTATCTCTCTTCTTTTCCGAGCTTTGGTAAAAATCTCCCCTTTTACCTTAAATAGTTAGTCAATACCCTTTTCCATTTTGACCACTTCGGAGTAAAGAGGATTTCACCATGCATTGGAAGTGTTGAAGCTACAACAGTGGATACTCCGAAGATTTGACGAGTTGATGACTTTGAAGAGATTTAGACCTTTAGAAGACCAAACCCCTATTATGTACTTACGTTGGATGTGACGATTGTGAGCCGTCATTTGTTTGATGTTTTCCGACGGCCACAAAATAAAACTCGTCTCTTCAAAACTATTGTTTGTATAGAGTGTATCTCTCTCCATCTCCCGAATCTCATCCCAAAACTCTTGGACCCAATAGAGGATGAATGAAGATAGACTTGTATTCTCTAGACCGATGATCCAGCCGGAGGCAGAGCTATGGATACAAAACATTGAGGATCATTTCAGGAAAAGTTTGATTGCAAGGAAGTATGAGGTTCAATACGCTCTTCAGTACTTTACAAAAAAATGCTGCAACATGGTGGAAAATGCATCAAGCCATACAAGGATGTAATGGAGCAAAAAGTTGGGAGGAATTCAAGAAGACTCTGTTAAAATCCCGTCTCATCGAAAGCGTGGGACAATCCGAAGAAGAAACCTTGTGCCTGCAGGATTTGTGGAGAAATAGGACACACCCAGGAGGAGCACAAGGATTAATGTCCTCATTTTTAAGAAAGTCGCCCAGCTGAAGAATGCCCAACTAGGCAGATTACTTGTTTCTTGTGTGAAGGGACTACCCACTACCCCGCCCAGCGTAACATTTAACCCATGGTACAACGAACTAGCCAACAGAAGAAAGAAGCCATGAAAGAAGCCCTCGAGGAAATTTTAAAGGAATCCTCGATGGAGGTAGGTATTGACGACCCTGATGGAGAAGGCCTAAACAGATATTACTCCCATACTTGCTACTCATGTGGGGAAAAAGGTCATCTTTCATAGTATTGCATGAAGGAAAGCCATGAGTATTTGGGAGACTTCCCGACAGAAGAGGTGGAGTATGAATCAAAAAAGATAGAAGAATTGATAGGAACAAAGAAGTCGGGGAAGAGAAAGAGCATGTGTCCCTAGACAACCCAATTTCCGCAAAAAAGGACCCGAGTCACATCACATGTTACCGGTGCCAGGATTTAGGTCATTATGCTAGCAACTGCCCAACAAGGAAGCCAAGAACCTAGTGAACCCCAATAGTCACCATGAAGTCCCTAGATTTGTCTGATGTCATTTGTTTACACTGCAATGAAGTGAGGCATTTTGCCAGAGAAGAATCAGACTCGAGGAAAGGTTGAGCAGAGTAGTTGAGATCTTGATATTGAAATAAAGCGTGTAAATAAATGTGGAATGCACTTCTATTACAATGTTGAGTTGAGTGATGGAAAAGACATTGTAATAGTTCATGAAGCAATAGAAGTTGATATGTTTGGAATCTCATACGAAATGTTAAGAGTTGTTGGATGATTGTGAGTGTCTCTCTTGTGATCTCTCCGAGACTAAAACCTAGAACATGTAGGCAAGTTGACCCCAACCCCTTCTTGACAAACAACCACATTTCACCCAAGGAAATACATACATTATCTTGATTACCCCTTCTATCTTATACCTACAGAGGACAACCCTTTACGAGTCCTTTCTCAAGGGCCCGAAAACAATCATGACCCTGACTAGCGATCAAGATTACCCAAAGATCCTGAAGGACATGATGACGCATATTCACCTGGAAGGAGATGCAGTTTACAAGGGTTATCCCTTCATGGAGAATGGAGTTGAACTTTGGTACGTGGAGGTAAACCTCCATCGTGTGAAAAGAGTTTGCCCAAAGACTATGGTTCAATACTTTTTCATCTCCCCAGTACCGCGGACAACATTCTTTGACTCTGTTCGTGAAGGTGCTATGGAGTCCATACGTTAGATTGGAGAAATACTCGAAGCAAGACTTTGTCACACTCAGGAATGCTTGAGTGGGGTGCATGCAGAGATGATGGAGATGAAGCACACGACCAATAGGATGAATCAAAAGATCGATGATTTCAAGAATCACATTGCACAATTCCAGTGGGACTGAAGCATCCTTAGCTAGGACAAATGAATAAAGATGGAGAGAATGCTTGACCCTACCGAACTATGTGGATGGCAGCATTCGTAGTGAAGCACCCTTGAAATTGAGTTTTGAATAGTGGTACAAGATGTAATAAAAGATTTGATATGATGAGAATATGGATTACGGATGAACCAATGCATTTTGTTTAGTGGTACTTTACTGTGTGAACCCTGGACCAATAGAAAGGAAACTGTTGCCCCAAATAGTGGAGTTTGCACAAATAAGTTGGAGTTTATTTTTCAAATGATGCTTACCCCAAGGGTATGAAGGAAAGAAGTACAATTGGATTTAAAGAGGGTGTAATGCTGGAGTGTGGAGCAATAGTAACTCCAAGGATGAGTTAAGGATATACAAGTTTTGAAGTGGACCCATAAGCCGAGGACCTAAGGAGGCAACGTAATCACATGAGAACCACAAGACTTGTCAGAAGTAATATGTTTCTGGTGTAGTGAAGTTCGGCACTTTGTTAGATATTGTCCCAAGGAGAAGGAGACTTGTTCTAAATAGTTGAGTTGAGACATGTAATGGGAGTGCAGTAGATCGTAGTAAGTTGAGAATTAATACAGCTAGCACCAGGGTATTGATTTTGGATTTTATGAGTTGTTACTATATAGGTGATGAGTGAAATCATGATGAGTGGAATAAGATTTTGAAGAGAACTAGTGTTTTGCATTTTAAGGGTGGTAGAACCCAACACTGATACCCGAATACAAGAACTAGTTACGCCAGACCTTGGAATGGACCACTCAACGACGAGTCTGAGTAATTACACCTTGGTTTGTAGCAACATAAGGAAGGGATACATTACAATTGGACGGATTTAAGAATGCTAGGAAGCTGGATGTTGGAAGAATGATCAGTTGCAACTCGATGATGTGACCAAGTGTTGCAAGGGTAGAGATGAGCCATAACCCACAGGCCCCAGGACCTATCAAAGAAGCAAGCACACTCTTGCTGAAGGAAACCACCTGGAAGAAGTTACGGCTTTATCAACATACGATCTTATAGGAGTTTACATAAAACCCGAGAGTTGTGAAGAACGATAGATGTTTCGTTTGGCTTGCAGAATCCATGAATTATCCGAACTTAGTTCGTCGACAAGAGAAATTTTGCAATGCCTATGAGGATGACCGAGTGTTAGAATGCGAGATTCACTGAACCATATACAAGGTAATGATTTGGGTGCGGAATGGATTTATCACCATACCGACTTACCCTTATTATTCGCATCTGTTATAAGGGATGGTAAATCTGAGTGACTTACTGCTACTTCTTGAGCTTGCGTTGTATTCCCTCGAAGAGGAAAGGGAGATGCAGCACAGTAGCGTAAGTATTTCCCTTAGTTTTTGATAACCAAGGTATCAATCCAATAGGAGACCACGCGCGAGTCCATCGCACCTGCACAAACAAATAAGAACTTCGCAGCCAACGCGATAAGGGGTTGTCAATCCCTTTACGGTCACTTACGAAAGTGAGATCTAATAGAGATGATAGTTTATATTTTTGCTATTTTTAGTTTATAAGAACAGCAAATAAAAGCAATAAAAGTAAAGTAGATGTAGATTGATATGTTGAGAATAGACTCGGGGGCCATAGTTTTCTCTAGTGGCTTCTCTCATGATAGCGATATTCTACGGCGGGTAAACAAATTACTGTCAAGCAATTGATAGAAAAGTGAATAATTATGAGACTATCTAGGCATGATCGTTGTATATAGGCATCACGTCCGAGACAAGTAGACCGACTCCTGCCAGCATCTACTACTATTACTCCACACATCGACCGCTATCCAGCATGCATCTAGTGTATTGAGTTCATAAGAACAGAGTAACGCCTTAAGCAAGATGACATGATGTAGAGGGATAAACTCAAGCAATATGATATAAACCCCATCTTTTTATCCTCGATGGCAACAATACAATACGTGCCTTGCTGCCCCTACTGTCACTGGGAAAGGAAACCGCAAGATTGAACCCAAGGCCAAGCACTTCTCCCATTGCAAGAACTATAGATCTAGTAGGCCAAACCAAACCAATAATTCGAAGAGACTTGCAAGGATATTATGAGCACACATAAAAAGTTCAGAGAAGAACCAAATATCTTTCATAGATAACCTTGATCATAAACTCACAATTTATCAGATCTCGACAAACACACCGCAAAAATAGATTACATCGAATAGATCTCCTCGAAAACCGAGGAGAACTTTGTATTGAGATCCAGAGAGAGATAAGAAGCCATCTAGATACTCGCTATGGACCCGAAGGTCTTTGGTAAACTACTCACAACTCATGGTGAGGGCGATGATGATGATGATGAACTCCGTGATGGATCCCCCTCCGGTGGAGCTCCGGAACAGGCTCCAAGATGGGATCTTCACAGGAACAGAAGGTACGGCGGTGGAATTAGGGTTTTCTCTCTGTTCACGGAGTTTCTGGTGTACGTAGACTTATATATGAAGAAGGAGGGCACCAGAGGACGCTCGAGGGGGCCACGAGGCAGGGGGACGCGCCCTAGGAAGGGGGCGCGCCCCCCACCCTCGTGCGCCACCTCTTGATCCCCTGACATGGTTCTCAAGCTCTGTGTGCGTCATTTTCTCCAAAAATATCTCTCGCGAAGGTTTCATTCTGTTTGGACTCCGTTTGATATTCTTTTTCTGCAAAACCCTGAAATAGGCAAAAGCAATCTGTACTGGGCCTTTGGGTTAGTAGGTTAGTCCCAAAAATGATATAAAAGTGAATGATAAAGCCCATTAAACATCCATGACTTCATAAATAATAGCATGGAACAATAAAAAATTATAGATACGTTGGAGACGTATCAAGCATCCCCAAGCTTAATTCCTGCTCGTCCTCGAGTAGGTAAATGATAAAGAAATAATTTTTGATGTGGAATGCTAACCAATATAGTTTTTCAATGTAATTCTCGTAATTGTGGCATGAATGTTCAGATCTGAAAGATTCAAGATAAAAGTCTATATTGACATAAGAAATAACAATACTTCAAGCATACTAAAAAAGCAATCATGTCTTCTCAAAATACTATGGCTAAAGAAAGTTATCCCTACAAAATCATATAGTGTTGGCTATGCTCCCTCGTTATCACACAAAAATATTCATATCATGCACAACCCCGATTTCAGCCAAGCACTTGTTTTCATACTCTATCTTTTCAAACCTTTCAACTTTCACGCAATACATGAGCGTGAGCCATGGACATAGCAATATGGGTGGAATAGAGGTGGTTGTGGAGAAGACAAAAAGGAGGGAGATAGTCTCGCATCAACTAGGTGTATCAACGGGCCATGGAGATGCCCATCAATAGATATCAATGTGAGTGAGTAGGGATTGCCATGCAACGGATGCACTAGAGCTAAATATGAATGAAAGCTCAAAAGAAACTAGTGGGTGTGCATCCAACTTGCTTGCTCACGAAGACCTAGGGCATTTGAGGAGGCCCATCGTTGGAATATACAAGCCAAGTTCTATAACAAAAATTCCCACTAGTATATGAAAGTGACTAAACATGAGACTCTCTACAATGAAGAACATAGTGCTACTTTGAAGCACAAGCGTGGAAAAAAGATAGTAGCAATTGTTTTTTTGTTTTTTTTTGTTTTTTTTCGGGCCTTTTTTTTCTTTGGCCTTTTTTTTGCGGAGGGGATTTATAGATTTAGCCTTTCCTCCCATGGGACAATGCTCTAATAATGATGATCATCACACTTTCATTACAACTCGATATTACAACTCGATACTACAACAACAAGTTATGACTGTATATGAATGCCTCCGGCGGTGTACCGGTATGTGCAATGAAACAAGAGTGACATGTATAAAAATTATGCATGGTGACCTTGCCACAAATATGATCTCAACTACATGATCTTGCTATGGCAATATGACAATATGATGCATGTCATATGAATGGAACGGTGGAAAGTTGCATGGCAATATATCTCGGAATGGCTATGGAAATGCCATGATAGGTAGGTATGGTGGCTGTTTTGAGGAATAATATGGTGGTTGTTTTGAGGAAGGATATATAGTGGGTTTATGGTACCGGCGAAAGTTGCGCGGTACAAGAGAGGCTAGCAATGGTGGAAGGGTGAGAGTGCGTATAATCCATGGGCTCAACATTAGTCATAAGAATTCATATACTTTTTGCAAAAATCTAGGAGTCATCAAAACAAAGCAATCAACGCATGCTCCTAGGGGGGAGGTTGGTAGGAGTTAATCATCGCGCACCCCCGACCTCCACACAAAGGTTGGCACTTTACAAATACCTCATGCTCTAACGTCGTCACATAGCGGTTCACCATACGTGCATGATACGGGAATCACTAACCTTAACACAAGTATTTCTCAATTTCATAATAACTCCACTAGCATGACTCTAATATCACTATCCTCATATCTCAAAACTATTATCAAGCATCCAACATATCATCATATTCAATGCACTTAGTGTGATTTTTTTACTACATTGACATTGGATGTCTATCATGTGAAGACTAGTTTCTTTAGCCTAAACAAATTACCATGCTGTTTTAATAGACTCTCAAAAGGATATAAGCAAATCATGAGAGTTCAACAATTTCTACAAAATATTACCACCACCGTGCTCTAAAAGAGAAGTGAAGCACTAGAGCAAAAACTATTCAACTCAAAAGATATAAGTGAAGCACATAGAGTGTTCTAATAATTTCTAGGCCATATTTAACTCTCTCAAATAGGTGTGTCCAGCAACTATGATTGTGGCAAACTAACAAGCAAAGACTCAAATTATACAAGACGCTCCAAGCAAAACACATATCATGTTGCGCATAAAAATATAGCTCCAAGTATAGTTACCGATGGATGAAGACGAAAGAGGGGATGCCTTCCCGGGGCATCCCCAAGCTTAGGCTTTTGATTATCTTGAATTTACTTGGGGTACCATGGGCATCCCCAAGCTTAGGCCTTTGCTACTCCTTGTTCCATGGTCCATCAAAGCAATACTCAAAACTTGAAAACTTCACAACACAAAACTTAGACAAAAATTCTCGTGAGCTCCGTTAGTATAAGAAAGCAAACCACTACTCAAAACTGTAGCAATGAATTCATTCTTTGTTTATATTGGTGTTAAACCTACTGTATTCCCACTTCTCTATGGTTCATATCCTCCAATACTACTCATAGATGCATCGGAATAAGCAAACAACACACGAAAAACAGAATCTGTCAAAAACAGAACAGTCTGTAGTAATCTGCAGGTTTTGCCTACTTCTGGAACTCCAAAAAAATCAAACTAAATTGGTAAATTGGCTGAATTTGTCTACCAATCATGTGCAAAAAGAATCAACTAAAAAGCACGCTCCAGTAAAATCGGAAGACTACTTTAGCGAGCGCTAATGATTCTGTTTTTCACAGCAAGATCACATAAACTTCACACAAGTCTTCCCAAAGGTTCTACTTGGCACAAACACTAAACAAAACTTGAAACCACAGCTAATCAGAGGCTACATGCAATATTTATTCCCTAACAGCAGTAAAAACAGAAAATATAAAATTGGGTTGCCTCCGAACAAGCTCTTTCTTTATAGCCATTAAGATAGGCTTGGGATTTCAATGATGCTCACATGAAAGATAAGAATTGAAGCACAAAGAGAGCATCATATAGCATGTGAAAAACACATCTAAGTCTAACATACTTAATATGCATAGGCATCTTATAAGCAAACAAATTGGCAAGGCAAGCAAAAACTAGCATATGCAAGGAAGCAGAAAGGAACGATAGCAATCTCAACATAACGAGAGGTAATTTAGTAACATGAAAATTCCTACAACCATATTTTCCTCTCTCATAATAATTGCATGTAGGATCATAAGAAAATTCAGCAATATAGCTATCACATAACATATTCTCAACATGATCCACATGCATACGAAGTTGACATTCTTCCAAAATAGTGGGAGTAACATTAACTAAAGTCATGACCTCTCCAAACCCACTCTCAATATATTGCAAACATTATTATCAATCTCATATTCATCATGGGGTTGAAATAAATTTTCAAGATCGTAAGAAGCATCACCCCAATCGTGATCATTGCAACAAGTAGTGGACATAGCAATACTAGCATCCCCAAGCTTAGGGTTTTGCATATCATTAACACAATTGACATTAATAGAATTTACAATAACATCATTGCAATTATGCTTTTTATTTAACAAACTATCATGAATCACTTTTTCATTTAACAATTCCTCACAATTTTCGGACTCATAAATTTCAAGCAAAACCTCATAAAGATAATCTAGTGCACGCAACTCACTAGCAATAGGTTCAACATAATTGGATCTCTTAAAGAGATTAGCAAGTGGATGAGGATCCATACTTTAGCAAGCGAAGATGCAAGCTAATTGAGGGCACATAGCAACACAAGCACACAGAAAGGCGAATGATAAACACACGGCAGAAGAAGGGCAAATAAAACGGCAAGGGTGAAGTGGGGGAGAGGAAAACGAGAGGCAAATAAATGTAACGCGGAGGATAAGGGTTTGTGATAAGTATTTGGTATATGACTTTTGCGTAAGCCTTCCCGGCAACGGCGCCAGAAATTCTTCTTGCTACTTCTTGAGCTTGCGTTGTATTCCCTCGAAGACGAAAGGGAGATGCAACACAGTAGCGTAAGTATTTCCCTCAGTTTTTGAGAACCAAGGTATCAATCCAGTAGGAGACCACGTGCGAGTCCCTTGCACCTGCACAAACAAATAAGAACTTCGCAGCCAACGCGATAAGGGGTTGTCAATCTCTTTACGGTCACTTACGAAAGTGAGATCTGATAGAGATGATAGTTTATATTTTTGGTATTTTTAGTTTATAAGAACAGCAAATAAAAGCAAGAAAAGTAAAGTAGATGTAGATTGATATGTTGAGAATAGACCCGGGGGCCATAGTTTTCTCTAGTGGCTTCTCTCATGATAGCAATATTCTATGGCGGGTAAACAAATTACTGTCGAGCAATTGATAGAAAAGCGAATAATTATGAGACTATCTAGGCATGATCATTGTATATAGGCATCACGTCCGAGACAAGTAGACCGACTCCTACCTGCATCTACTACTATTACTCCACACATCGACCGCTATCCAGCATGCATCTAGTGTATTGAGTTCATAAGAATAGAGTAACGCCTTAAGCAAGATGACATGATGTAGATGGATAAACTCAAGCAATATGATATAAACCCCATCTTTTTATCCTCGATGGCAACAATACAATACGTGCCTTGCTGCCCCTACTGTCACTGAGAAAGGACACAGCAAGATTGAACCCAAAGCCAAGCACTTTTCCCATTGCAAGAACTATAGATCTAGTAGGCCAAACCAAACCAATAATTCGAAGAGACTTGCAAGGATATTATGAGCACACATAAAAAGTTCAGAGAAGAACCAAATATCTTTCATAGATAACCTTGATCATAAACTCACAATTCATCGGATCTCGACAAACACACCGCAAAAAGAGATTACATCGAATAGATCTCCTCGAAGACCGAGGAGAACTTTGTATTGAGATCCAGAGAGAGAAGAAGCCATCTAGATACTCGCTATGGAACTGAAGGTTTGTGGTAAACTACTCACAACTCATGGTGAGGGCGATGATGATGATGATGATGAACTCCGTGATGGATCCCCCTCCGGTGGAGCTCCGGAACAGACTCCAAGATGGGATCTTCACGGGAACAGAAGGTACGGCGGTGGAATTAGGTTTTCTCTCTGTTCACGGAGTTTCTGGGGTACGTAGACTTATATAGGAAGAAGGAGGGCACCGAGGGATGCTCGAGGGGGCCACGAGGCAGGGGGCGCGCCCTGGGAAGGGGGGCGCGCCCCCACCCTCGTGGGCCACCTCTTGATCCCCTGACGTGGTTCTCAAGCTCCGCGTGCGTGATTTTCTCCAAAAATATATCTCGCGAAGGTTTCATTCCGTTTGGACTCCGTTTGATATTCTTTTTCTGCAAAACCCTGAAACAGGCAAAAAACAACAATCTAGACTGGGCCTTTGGGTTAGTAGTTTAGTCCCAAAAATGATATAAAAGTGAATGATAAAGCCCATTAAACATCCAAGACTTCATAAATAATAGCATGGAACAATAAAAATTATAGATACGTTGGAGACGTATCACTTACCCATAGTAGAGAGACGACGATATCAAAACTTTGCTTAAACCTTAGAATGGTATGATAAAATTTTCCCCTTGTATAAGGCATCTGATGCCAATCGTAGGATATACGATGAGAATGAAGCCCAGACCCATTTTCCCTGCAGGGACCCACTTAACTTGTTTGATGACCACCATGAGATATCGATAGTTGTTTAGTATTGGCGCCAGACCTGTCAGCTAAGAAAACCAGTCTCGGAAGAACCTTACAAAGATGAAAGGACACAATAATTGAGTAAAAAGGTTAAGACACTACCGAAAGAGCCTAGAGAAGGTATTACCGTGAAGATCTGAGAAGAATCGACACTGTAAACCCAAAGAATGGAGTACCTGATTTTTTATGGAACCATATCCATGGTTTTTAGTGTGGTAGCACACTAGACCATACCAATCAATGTACTTGTTAGGAAGCCCCGAACCCCAACCTATTTTTTGCTAGCCTCTTCGAATCTCAAGGACAAGATTCATTTTAAGTGTGGTAGGTTTGTAACATCCCGAAATTATAAATTTTGGAATGTTAAATTAAATAGATAGCTTTGATTGCTTATGTGATGTGATGTGTGAAATTGAGTGAAATTTGAAACTTTTGAAAGTTAAATGAGAGGGAATGAAATGACTTTCCCAAACTTTCACGTTGCCTTTTATGTTACCCATGAATTCAAATTAATTTCAAATACAAAACCCTAGAGAGAAGATAAAATGACTTCTTCAATTTAAAAGAAATATGAGTTCGAAGTTCTTTTGAAGTATTTTCAAAATTCATATTCAAATTTGAGTTATTTGATTTTTATTCAAATTATTTTTCTCCAAAAATAAAAATATGGAAAATACGGTAAAATGATTCCCTACAGTAGAAAATTGGAGAGAAATAAATTTGAAATAATTTTGGCATTTTTTAATTTTTTTGTTGGATTTTATTGCAACAATAGCACTATTTGATTTATTTAATTTTTTTAGTATTTTAGTTGACTATAGAAACATGTTCACTTTGTAGGAAATCTTTTTCTGAAAATTTTGATATATTATATGCCTATATAATATTTTTATTTCTTCTTGTTTCATTCCTTTTGTCTGAATGTTTAAAAAAAATCTCTCCCCATGGACCAAACTGGGCCGAAGGCCCAGCCGGCCTAGCTCGCCGCTGCCTACCATGCGTGCGCTCACCTTCTTTCAAGTGACCAGTCACAAATAATTAAGAGTAAACAATATATTACTGAAAATCAAGACAAGATCACATTGCACATAGCTTGAGCATATTAAGGTGGTATCTCGCTAGCCTCCATGAGTGAAGCAAAACATAAATGCATAGACTCCTCCAGAGTTTTAAAGGAGACTAGAACGAAGAATTTCAGAATAAATCATATCACAAACAGGCAGAAGACAATGTAATACTTTGGGACAATGCACATTACACTCAGAATGACAATTATGCTCTCCTAGTCAGTGCTTTGAAGAAAGAAGGTGAGACTCTCGAACCGTGGCTTTTATTGGCAAAGTTGAAAACCCGTGATCGGAAACAAAAACTAAACATGTACCAGAGCTCTTGGTTTTAAAAACAGAAGTAAATATGTTTTTGAGAGGTGCATATTTCGTCCACGAATGCTAGCAGATAACTCAATCACTTTTTAAGCTAGACAAGTCTCGAGGAACGGCTCCCGCATGAGGACGATCACATCCTCTTAATCTCCTTTGTTTATCACTGCCAAAGTTTTCTGATTTCTCATGAACAAAGCGTGAAGGAGGGTTTGTTTGTTATATTATCTTTTCAAGCCGGGCGCACTCAATGCCAGTTCCTTTTCATATTAGGGGTTCGCACATTATACATGCAATCCAGGGGTGAAACTTGTCCAACTTAAAGAGATCATGAATTAACTACTACTTCCTCATGAGCTAAAACATAGGCACAAAAAGGGAAATGCTTTTGATTAATTTCGAGATGGTACATGAAAGTCTTTGTTAGGAATGGCAGGTAAATACCATATATAGGAAGGTATAGTGGACTCATATGGCATAACAGGTTTAAAAGTTTTGGATGCACAAGCAGTCATTCCGCTTAGTACGGGTGGAGGTTTAGCAAAAGACTGGGAAGCGCCCAACTAGAGAGCAATAACGGTCATAATCATGCAGAGCGACAAAGCAACATTGAATCGGGCATGAAAGTGATATAACTATTCTAAAACTCAAAGATCATCAAGGCAAAGTAGACTGTTTAGTCTTAAACATGTGTAAGCATGTGCCAAGTCAATCCAAAAATTCTCTAAAGGGAAATACCACCATAGTATGCCAGACTAGGAACAATGCAATGCATGTAGATCATTTCAATAACACATTATATACTCTAGTTATTCGAGACTAGCCACAAGGAAAGCATGAACCACTGGAAGAGCATTGTAAACATAGCACTATGTCGCTACAAGCTGGTCTCTAGATCATAAGTACAGGCATATGTACAAAAGTAGAAACAATAAGAGTTCATACCGGTCTTCCTTGTTGCTTCCTTTCAGTCGATCTTCGTCATTACTGCTTGTCACTTGCACGATCGAACGTAGGAAATATAATCAAATGCCATCACAGACTCGAGCTGATCTCTGAAAACAAAGCAAACTAAAGAGAGAAAGGAAATCTTTTTGGGTTTTTCAAAGGTTGAATAATAGCAAAAGAAAGAGAAAATATTTTTGTTGTTTTTGCGAATAGAGGAATAAAGAAGAACGGGTAAAAACTTCGAAAAGATCAAAGTGAATAAAATGGATAATACAATGGAAAAGTGAGAAGGGCACGTACTCCCCCAAGCTTAGGCTTTTGGCCTAAGTTGGTAGCAGCTACTGCCCCCAGGAGCCTCCTGCTCCAGGGGTATGGTGGTGAGACCAAGGGTCGTAGAAGGATGATGGCGCGTACACCGAACTCCTCGGAGTCTCCCACGAGGAAGGCTCCGAACGCCAAACAGAGGATGACCCTTCACCAAACTCGGTGGCGGTCTCCTCCTGAAAATGTGGTATCTCACCGTGCCTCTCCTCGTCGGGCACAACCCCCTCCATGGGGTTATGGAACTGATGCTGGACCATGAACTCATCGAACTAGACAACATCAAAGGACCATCCGTTCCTGCGAGAAAAATCAAACAAAAGAGGTGCAGGTAGACGGATCTCGCGTTCCGCGGTAGTTCCGAAACGCAAGATATAAACAAGGTTATCAAGCTCAGAGCCCATGGTAACAAACTTATGCCTTTTCATAGCAGCAAGATCAAAGCTTAAATAAGTAAAAGGAGTATCATCAGGGTGTGGGGTGCCTCCAAGATGCTCTAAGATAAGTGTGGCATAAATGCCACCATATAAGTCCCCCTTGTTACCGTTCATAGCAAGGCGTCGAGCAATTAAGGTACCAATATTATAATCAGACCTCCCTGAGAGGGCTGCTGCCAGGATAGCAATATCCGGAGCAGAAATGTTGCTCGTGTTGTCACGAGCTAACACCCCTCTAGCAATATAATATGCAAAATACCTGAGGTGAGGAAACAAGATACTGGAGATCTTCGACCGATGAATATCCCTCGTACCCATGCTGCAGAGAGAGTTGATGACGGTTTTTAGCTCGGAGGGCTGAGTAGCCATCCTTGCCGTCCTCCCAACGTTCGGCACACCTATTACTTCACAAAAATTTCCCAAAGTCATGGTGATAAGATCATTATAAATTTTAAACTCAATAGCACCTGATTCAGGATTATATCTAAAACTGTTAATGAAAATGGAGGTGAGTTTTTGATACTGAGTAACACGGCTGGTGACGAGCCGTGTCAAACCTGCATTAGCACAAAGATTATAAAACTCATCCTTGATTCCCGCAACTTCCATGAATTCGTCACATGGATATGTCATCGTACGTGCTGGACTTGTATCTTCCAACAACTCCAGGGGCACATGATCTTCATTATAGCTCACCCTGGCAGTCGTTGGTGAAGCTGCGGCCCTAGTGACTCGATCGGAGTGTGCGGGCCTCCTCTTCTCAAGCCATCCTTTTGCCCTTCCTAACAAACTCATTTCTGAATTTTTTTTACAATTTACAAAAACGAGGATTAAAACAAAGTGAGCTAAGGCAAACTACTCAACTCACTTGCCCAAGGCATAGACTTGCATCAAAACTTGGAAAATAACTTCCTACACATGCATGCAAGCTCATCTCTACAGCACCAAGACCTACTAAATACTCACAAATGAGGCCACCAATCAAAAATCTAATTGGAGGAGTCACATACCAGGGAGTATTTGCTCAAAATTTCAGCTCAAATGATGGGCTGTAGAGAGAGATCGAAGAATTGCCCCCAAGAACAGCAAGAACAAGAAGAACACGACCAGAACTCGGGTTTCTGGAAAAAGAGAGAGAGAGGGGAAGAAGAAGTACCTGGAGGGGGGTCCCGTGGGCCCCAGGCGCCCTGTGGGCGCGGCCAGGGGCTGGGCCGCGCCAGCTGGTCGCCTGGGCCACTGGTGGCCCCCCTGGCTGGCCCCAGGACTTTTCGGGTCTCTCCCGTTGTGGAAATTTTTAATATATTTTTTCTGGAATTTTTCTGAAAACTTCACTGTTGAAAATTTTCCGAAGTTCAAAAAGCTGCGAAACTCTCTGAAAACTTGAAGTAGTTAGTAGTATTGTGAAGCTTCAAAAACATAGATACTTGGTACAGCAAGTAGGACAATACTAAAAACAAGTGAAAACATAGAAAGCTCAACTTTTTATCCATATAAAACACGTTTACTAGTAAGGTTGATCAAGTCTTACCAACAAACAAGCGATATATAGAGCAAAAAGTATTACCTCCTACAAAGTAATCACTGAACTTTTACCTTGATGGACATTGTCCCTACCATGATAGTTTTGTATTTGTGAGGCACATGTAGTGGACAGTCCCATTCTCCAATTTTCACGGTCTCGATATTCTCTATAGAGTTGAGGGCATGCCTCTTGTCGGTCTTCTTCGGAAAATATACCGTGTGTTCTTTATCATTCACATGAAAGGTAACCTTCCCTTTGTTGCAATCAATAATAGCACCTGCGGTGTTAAGAAAAGGTCTACCAAGAATAATGGACATGCTCCCATCCTCGGGCATGTCAAGCACAACAAAATCAGTAAGAATTAAGCAATTAGCAACTTCAACTGGAACATCCTCACAAATACCTATCGGAACAGCGGTTGACTTGTCAGCCATCTGAAGGGAGATATCTGTAGGAATTAGTTTCTCTAAATAGAGCCTCTCGTAAAGAGAGAGAGGCATAACACTCACTCCTGCTCCAAGATCACATAAAGCAGTTTTGACATAATTATTCTTTATGGAGCAAGGAATGGTGGGTATACCTGGATCACCGAGCTTCTCAGGAATCTTTCCACTGAAAGAATAGTTAGCAAGCATAGTAGATATTGCATCATTAGGAACTTTTCTTTTGTTAGTGACAATATCTTTCATATTTTTTGAGTAAGGGAGTAACTTAATAGCATCAGTCAAAGGAATTTGAAGAAAAAGAGGTTTTATCCATTCACAAAACTTATTGTAATGCTCTTCTTCTTTAGATTTGATGGACTTACATGGAAAGGGCATGGGTTTCTGTACCCATGGTTCTTTCTCCTTCCCATGTTTCCTTGCGATGAAGTCTTCTTTAGTGTACCTCTTACGTTTGTCAGGTGCTTCTTCTTCTCGAACTTCAGGTGGATCATTCTTCTCATTATTATTACCTTCAGGTTCAGCACCGTCTTCAGTCTCAGCATCGGAAATAGATACACTATTGGGATCAATAGCTGGCTCTTCATCTGCAATAGGATCATTAGAATTGTCAGCCTCTTTATGTTTCTTCTTCTTATTTGGAGAGACAACAATTTCTTCTTCCTGCATTTGAGAATCTTGCTCGATTCTCTTCGGATGTCCCTCTGGATAAAGAGGATCTTGAGTACTAGTTCCTCCTCGGGTCTTAATCCCAAAAGCCTGCAATTTATCTTGTTTGGCATTGTTAGCAAGTAAATCTCTTTGCACATTAGAAATTTGATCAAGCTGAGTTTGAACCATATGAAAATGTTTCACAAGACATTGAACATCATTAACTGTTCTATCTAAAACACCAAGCAACTTTTTGATAGCAAGGGAATTATCATGCAACTGACTTTCTATCCTCTTATTAAAATGATTCTGTTTCATAATAAAATTATCAAACTCATATAAACATTGATCAGGAGGTTTACCATGAGGGATGTCACTTGCGTTGAAATCTAAAAGAGAGTGTACCTCTACCATAGGAGGGTGAGTGGTAGGCTCACACAGCTTCTCAATAGGGGGTAGATTCTTCACGTCTTCAGCTTTAATACCTTTCTCTTTAATAGACTTCTTTGCTTCTCGCATATCTTCGGGGCTTAGAACAAACATGCCCCTCTTCTTTGTTGGTGGAGGTGGTTCAGGGACGGACCAATCTTCATGGTTTTTGGCAATCCTGCCCATTAAATCTTCCGCGTCGTCCGGTGTTCTTTTCCTGAAAACACAACCAGCACAACTGTCCAAATAGGACCTAGATTCATCAGTTAGACCAGCATAGAATATATCAATTAATTCATTTTTAGGAACTCCATGTCCTGGTCTAGCCTGAATCAAACCGCAGTACCTCCCCCAAGCTTTAGGGAGGGACTCATCATGCAACTGTTTAAAATTATAAATTCTTTGTAAAGCAGCATGTTGCATATGAGCAGGAAAGTACTTATCAACAAAGGAGTGAGCTAATTCCTGAGGACTCTTAATAGAACCGCATGGAAGTGAATCATACCATGCTTTAGCACCTTCCTTCAAGGAGAAAGGAAGAAGCTTGGTCACATAAAAGTAGCGTATCTTCTCATCTGTGGTAAATAGGCTACCTAGTTCACCAAGTTTAGTTAGGTGTGCAATAGCATCATCATTTTCTCTGCCATAAAAGGGGTGAGCTTCAACCATAGGTATAAGTGAAAGATCAACAGAGAAATCAAAGTCAGGATCATCAATGCATATAGGAGATGTAGCAAACTCAGGATTAGGGACGGTTTTGTTTTTCAAAGAGTGTTTTTCAAATATTTTCTTAATAGTTTCAGGGTCAGAGCCGGCAAACTCTGTCAGTTCCCTGCATAAATCCTCATCAAGTATATAGTAATCATCATCAAGAAGCCTCTCCTGGAGTTTACTCAAATCAGGAAAATCATAAGTTTCACCAATAGGGTAGCGAGTAACAGGAAGTTCAATTCCATATTTTTCAGCAGCAGCAGTAATTTGTTTCTCAAGAGCATAACCAAGTGAACTAATATCATCATCAAAAGTAGTAGAAGCATCATCAAGTGTATCAGACATAGTAACAGATTCAGTAGGAGCATCATGTGGTGGTGGTGAGGCAAACTTACTCATAACAGAAGGTGAATCAAGCGTAGCACTAGTGCTCAGAGCAGTACCTCTTCTTGTAGTGGATCGTAAGATCGGAACCTTGGGGTCTCCTTTCTTACCCATAGTGAATAAAGTGCAGCAGGTAGGGTACCTCAAGTAGACTTGTAAATATTGCTATGCTCCCCAGCAACGGCGCCAGAAAACGGTACTTGATAACCCTCAACCGTAAGGGATCGAGATAGTCTTCGCGGGTAAGAATAACCCAATTTATTGATTCGACACACGGGGAGCCAAAGAATATTTATAAGCTTTAACAGTTGAGTTGTCAATTCAACCGCACCTGAAATATACTAACTTGCAGCAAAAGATAAGTGGTAACAGTGATATGATAGTGATGATAGTAATAGTGAAAATAAACAGCAGAAGTAAATAGCAGTAGTAAATAGCAGAAATAGCAACTAGTGACAGGCAAGGTTTAAAATACTGTAGGCTAGGGAGATAGATGGTTGGGCGTTGCATGGACGAGACAGATTCTAACTTGGGGCACGGCACACGGAAAAGTAATGATCATCTAGGCAAATATCAAACATTAGGCATGTATCCCGTAGGTAGTTGTACGTGCTTGCAATAAGAACTTGCACAACATCTTTTGTCCTACCATCCCGCTACGAACGGGGCCAAAAGGAACTAATGGATATTAAGGTGCTCCTGTCAAAGAGCACCGGAACAAAGCAATGAACTCAATGGATACATGTAATCCTCAAACTATGGACCATCCCCTTTGGTGTCCCAAGCTGTCACCTTTGGGATCGCCGGTTCCGAACTGTAACAGGTGCATACAACTCATAGATAGGATCAAGAACACAAATATATTCATGCAAACACATATGGTTTAGATCTGAAATCATGGCACTCGGGCCCTAAGTGTCAAGCATTAAGAATAACAAGTTGTAGCAAAGATGATAAACACCATACTAGATGATAGGCAACATGCCCCCAACAATCTGACGAACTATTACATGATCTAACTCATCCAATCCCTACCATCCCCTTCGCCTACAGCAAGGGAATTACTCACACATGAAGGGGGAAGTCATGGAGGGATGATGGAGTGGTGATGATGATGACGATGGCGACGATCTCCCCTCTCCGGAGGCCAAATCAGCCTCCAGATTAGCCCTCCCGAAGAAGAACAGAGGGTGGCGGTGGCTCCGCGATGAAAAACAGCAAAAGGACTTCCGATCTGGGGTTTTTGCATCGCGAGGAAAAATACGAGCTAAAGTAGGGCACCAGGGGGTGTGGGCCCCACCCAGGCGCCCCCCGGCGCGGCCCAGAGGGGGGGGGCGCCCACAGGGCGCCTGGGCACCCCCTGGCCCCCCTCTGGCCCCACTTCTGGTATTTGGTTTCTTCGGGTGCGTGGATTTTTCGTGATTTTTCGTGGATTTTTCTGAGATAGTTAAAAATTCGTTTTCCTGCACACAAATAAAACATACAGGCAGCTCTGCTGAAAACAGCGTCAGTCTGGGTTAGTTTAGTCCAAATCATGCAAGAATGAGGTCAAAACAATATCAAAAGTGTTTGGAAAAGTAGATACGTTTGAGACGTATCATGCGTCCACTGTCCCGTGCAACTCTTTAGCTCTTGTTAATCTAAGGCCCTGTTTGGTTAAAAACTCCCTAGTCCCGACTTGCTTGGTTCCAGGGACTAAACATGGACTAGATGTTATTAAATGACGTGCTAAAAGACCATGTTACCCCTAGTAATGAACTAACAGAGACAAGGTGCCATGCGTGGCAGGGGCAACTGTTGAAAAAAGTCTCGAAAAGACTCTCCCTCAGGGTCTTCTTTCTTTAGTCCCAAATGCCCACTTTTAGTCCCTAAAAGTCCCTCATGTTTGGTTTAGATGGGACTGACACGGAGTTTTTTTAGTCCCTCCACCGAAATGTCCCTGTAAACAAGCACCCTCTAATAATGCCGCTGGAAAATTGATGCAATGCCATAGTTAAAAGCAAATTACATGTTTAACGAATTTTATTGTTAATATAATATCTCTATTAATATTAATCAATGCCACCATTTGAGAAATGCTATTGTCTTGCTTTCTTTCCCATTTAGATAAGGTAGATGCTTCTTTTTGTTGGCTTCTGTGTCATCCACCGTTATTGACCACTAGTTGTTTCCTTTGCACCTATGTGTAAACAAGGTTATCTACTTCACCTCGTTGCCATTGTGACCTTTTGTTGCACTGCACAAAACACTTTGTTTTAAGAGTGTTTTGTGCGGTTCAACCAAAATGTCACACCGACAACGTTGCTTGATTGCTTGATCTTAGTGGAACTGCACAAGTGGAGATCTTACTTCCTATCCGTGTTGGCAAATTTGGTTCAGATCTTCTTCTTGTGAGTTGTTTGAATTCCGCGTCATGAGAGGTCAGTACTAGCCTTCTTTCACATTGAAGGAGAAGTTTGTCTGTTATTGAACCAAGTGGTGAAGGGGAAGAACGAGCGGAAGAAAAACAAAAAATCAACTCCTGGTGCTGTAAAGAAGCATTGGAACTGTGATGACACAAGTAATGATATAGTTTTGCATCTTAATTTATTGCTATGGCTGGAACGAGCAATTGTTTTGCCACTGATTTGATGCCACTCTTAATGTAATACATAATTATATCTACTTGTGCAAACAGGGATCTTCTTTGAAGATACCATATATTTTAGTGGAACTGCACAAGAAGATGTTGGAAACATTAATCTAATCGAGGAGTATATAGTAAGCATGGCCACCACAGTAGATAGCAACAGATGGTTCCGGAGAAGTGCTTCATCTGTATGCTCTACACAATAAGCCTCCTGACAAAGGTTGGTACTCGCCCACTGATTTCATTCATATGACTGAGCTTTGTCATCTCTATTGGTGTTGTGCTACTATTTAGATACTGTCATCAAAAAGTGGTATTGTCCTTGAGAAGTGCTTCATCTGTATTGTTTCAAATATTTCCTTTCCTTTTTTTTGAGCAAACAGGGATGCTAGAATTTAATTATCCTCTTGTCTTTGCACAACAGGATCATCCTGCTCTGAGGCCTTGTTCGGTTGAGGTGGTTTTTGAAGGGGAATGGCAGGGTTTGAGGGGGATTAGATCCCCTACAAGCCAAAATCCTCTCCAACCCACTCCAATCCCCTTCGGAGGAGGATTAAACGAACAAGGCCTGAAGAAGAATATGGAGTACGTGAAGTGACTAGTTCCGATTATGCCAGGATGAAGAAAACCTGTCTATCTTCTCATCAGAAGGAGTAGTTGAAGGATGGTTACATTACCCCCCACAAGACCAAACTAACTTCAGCTCAGAAGGACTGACAAATCTCCATTTTCTTTCTGTGATGCGCGAGTACAATGTTGTTCTAGGATTCTTTCCGGTGAGTTCCATTTTTCTAAAAGTGTGCTCTACATCGACCATGTAGGTGCATGTTTAAACTGTCAATTCATAGTACAATTTGCTTTATACAAATCACTTTTTTGTATTTGTGCAAACAGGGGTGCTTAGCTTGATTCCACCACTAGAAAGGAGGTGCCGATAAGTTCAAGGCGTTGCAACATATAAGGGCGAAACCATACAAGCTACGCGCGAATTTGGTTGATTTTAGTGGAACTGCACAAAAAGAACAGGTGGCCAGCTGGTTTATTTAGCACGAGGTGCCATGTCAATGTCCGAACTGATGGCAAACCTTGCCCATTCCACAATCATAGGCATTTGATACTTTGGAATGGGAAAACCTTGTCAAATTTTGCTCATTGATTTTAGCAAGAAGACATGCGTTTGATATTTTCGAATGGGACGCCCTTTGCTGTCAGCAGCGTCGATCCATTTTTTCTTTATTCTTTAGTTGTGAAGTAAATATTGACTCTGACATGTGAATCGCTGAGATGCATAATCATCGATTGTTTTGAATGTTCTTTATGAATTTCCAGGCCTGTGTGTTTGATTGCAATGTACAGGAACACTAAAAAGCCGCTCAAACTCTTTGTACTCCTTCTGTTCCTTTTTACTTCGCACATTGTGAAAGTGCATACTTTCTTCTATAAGATTGGTCAAAGTAGGGATACTTTGACTGCAGACAAAATTTGTATGCAGACTAGAAAGGACCGGAGGGAGTACATGTGAAACTGCTGCAAACGAGGTGATCACCCTGGGAGTACATGTGAAACTTGTACGTATTGTTTTGCATGTTCATCCAATGCCAGTGATACAAGAATTTGAACTAATCAAAATAAATTCATTCATACACGGTTGGATTTCATATAAACATGCCGGATTTCATTACATTTCATACATTCTTCAACTAAAAAGGGGTGCGCTGGAGGTATAATTAATTAACCGAAGCTACCCACCTGTGTCCGGCTGAGCCGAACAAAAGCTTCAGTGATTTAACTACAGGTGCAGTTGTGTAACTAACTTGTGGCCCAGATGCCTGTTGGGCCCACGTGTCAGTCAGCCAACTGCACCAGCAGTTAAGTAGAAGCAGCGTCCTTCTCCAACATAGCTCTCCGACTCCACGTCGCCGCCAAGAAGCTAACCGGCCATCAGTGGTCAACCCGCCTACCTTGTCATAGCGATTAGGGCAGCGGTGGCCTTACTTGGACCCGAGCGGCGGCGACCAACCATGTTCTATTCTTCCTCATTTTCTGTGTGGCGCGGCCTCGTTGGCAGCGGGGCAGAGCCGGCGATGTCCTCTGTCTAGTTTCCGGCGGGTGGCGCCTCGGTGGAGCGGGGGAAATCCTCCCCCTCGTTGCCGGCAGGGTGGGGTCTCGGCGGAGGCGGTGATGTCCTCTGCCTCGTTGTTGGCGCCGCGGGGCCTCGGCGGAGCAGGACCTCGTCGATGCCAGCGGAGCTGGGACTCATCGGAGCCGGCATTGTCCTCTGCCTCGTCATCGGTCTTGCCAAACAGCGCCTCGCCCGCTTCATCGCCCTCTTTGTAGGCGGCCGCAGCCTCCGCCACCCGCATGCGGTACCGCCAGCGCTCGAGGCGGCCCTCGCGGGCGGAGCGACATGAGTCGAGCAGCGCCTCCTGCTCCACTCTCTCCGCGGCGATCTGCTCCTACGCTTGTAGGTGCTCCTGGAGGAGATGGTGGTTGTAGGCGGCGTCGGCCTGCGCCTCCCGGAACTGCTCCTCACGCTTCTGCCTCACCGTGTCCATATATTGGGCATGGGCCTCGCCGATGGTCATGGTGCAATGCACCGGCGAGGATGGCACGGAGGAGGGGGTTGGCGCCGGATCATCGACTACCATGTTCTCCATTGGGACGTCGTCGTCCTCTGACTGCCTGCCGGCCAGCCAGTCGGCAGCAATGTCTGCCATCTCCTTGTGGTCCGTCGTCCGCCCGTCCCGAAGAGCGCTGGAGCGCGAGGAAGCCATGGTGGGCAGTAGTGGTGTGGACAGCAGAATAGGAACGGATGCGGATGACTGCGGCTATGGCCGGTGCAACAATTTATATAGCAATGGTGGGCGGCGGAGGGACGGACATGTGGCGCCGGAGTAGCCGCCTCGGCAACCGCGTATCATTAATGTGGGTGGCAGAAGAATGGACGGCAATTGTGTCGTTTGAAGGCGGAGAAATCGCATGCACCGGGAAGCGCAGCGGGCGGCGCTGACCGTTTCGGGCGGAAAGAGCGCGCGGGCGAGGGAGGCGGTCTGGGTAGGCCAGGGCAGTCAGACTCGTGCTTGGCAGCGGGTTGGTCCAGCAGCCGGACATGTTGGCTCGCCAGCTACCACGCCGAGCTGAGCGACGACAATCAGACAATGGACGTAGCTTCCGACCAGGAGCCGGCGCCACTGTCCAAGCCGGTTCATGCCATGTTCACCATAAAGCAGGTGCGGCCACACTTCGACGCCCTAATGGCGAAGAGCTACCAGCGCAGCAGGACCTGTGCTGGAACCTCCGCCTCCTTAACGAGCACCGGTGAACAACAAGCGAACGGCAATGCCGTCACGGACATGTGGCCCTATGATCCTGGCTTACCAAATGAGCAGCGGGCGCTGTATCAGACCATCCGTAGGGCCCTCGAGGCCCTCTCCGTCGTCCTTCGAGATGTTGCGCTCGCCGTGGCGTTGCCGTCTCGCGTTGTCAACATGGTCAACGGACATGAGGATGAGGAGATGACTTTACTTGGAGAGGATGACAGTGGGAACTCACTAGGGCCATAGCCGCACGTACGCAAGTGCCTCCTTATTAGTATATAAAAAATTAATTTTTTTTGCTTCCTCCTGGTTTCCATACATCACGGTCCCAAACCATTGTCAACCTATGTAATCAATAAATGAGAGAATTGCACAAGAAGCGGCCGACAGCTGGGACCAAGCAGCTCAAGCAACATTTGTGTTTTGGAGGTGTGAGCACTGCAGAGTTTTTCTTGAGCGATGTTTAGCCCAGATATTATTTTTTTCTCCTCTGAACAACAACGAAAACATCGCTGCAGCTATTAACTGGGCGGGTTGTGGCCCGTCTAGCCCAGGCTAGATATACAGCCCAGATATTATTATTTTTCAAGCTGAAAATGGCTAGCCCAGCTATAATTTTTTTAGGAATACCCAGGCAAGGTCAAGTTGTTATTCTCCGCCCCATTGGGCAGCAAATCTTTCCTAGGAGGGATGCATTAGGCTTAACAAGAAAATGGGCTTTAAGAAATAATAAATGGGATGTAATTATAAAAACTGGGCAGTAACTATAAAAAATGCACCAAACACGTAATTACTTTATAAAATATTATTTTTGGATATTGAAATTTTAATTTCATTAATTGTTGCGAGCGCAATGTTTCGTTGGATTTTTACGTAATATAAATTTATATTGAAATTGTATTTAATCTAACTAGAAATTTCGGGATAGAAATATTTGGGATCCCATCAAAATGTGGGAAATTTTTTTTGAATTCTGTTTTGAATGGTTGGTTGAAATGGACTGTACTTTTAACAAACTGTAAATGGGCTGTAGTAAATTCCATTAGAATTCAAAAATTGGCTGCACATTCTTACAAATCTCAAATGGGCTATAAGTTCTCTGCCACACACTTGTGGCCTTACTAAGTTGACGCGTCCCCTAAAAAGAGGAGAGTTGACGCGTATGCAAGGCATGGTCAACTTATAGTCAACACACGGTTCTAGCAGCAGTGGTCGTTGGATGTCCATCCAACGGATGCCGTGCTTCTTCTTCAATCTCCAAAAAAATGATTCCTCCCCCTGACATCTGGGGTGCACCGTTTCGGAAGCTGACCTATGGGCCTACTAATTGACGCGTACCAAGGGCTTTGAAAACTTAGTCAAGTTAAATGATTCTAGCTGCAGTGACCGTACGATGTCCATCCAACGGCCATCGTGCTTCTTCAACCTCTGATCTTCTTGCTCCAGCCGCCCAAAACAGCGCCAGTCGTGCCGCCTTCTCCTGCCTCCCGTGGCCGGCTGTGCTGCCGCGCAGGCCTCACCGCCCCCTACTACTCCCACCGCTGGCCATGCCATCCCTCTACTCACCCACACCCCCTGTTATTCCGCGGCGATGGCAGCCTCACACCGCAGCCGGACCAGTGAACCCTCGTACTCCTCTCCGCGTGGGCTTCCACTGCCGCGTCTTCCCTGGCTCCGCGTCGTCCCCTTCCTAGGCCTCGCCGTCATCCACCGCCCCGGTGCTCTCGGCGCGGCGTGGTCAACGTGGTCAAGGAACAGCTTCCATCGGACGTGGACTGTACGTGGAGAGGCTGACAGCTGGGTCCACGACGGCAGCAAGGAAGTGCCTCCTTATTACGTGGAAAAAATGATTCCTCCACGTGACAGCAGGGACCCACCGGATGGGCCACCGTATTTCGTGAAAAAAAAAACGTTACCCCCTGACTGCTGGGACCCACCGGACGGGCCACCATATTGCGCGAAAATATCGTTCCCCCGCTGTCAGCTCGGACCCACCGGAAGTGCCTCCTTATTACGCACAAAAAAATGAATACTCCCCCTGCTGGTTGGGACCCACCTTGGTGGGAGACTGACTTGTGGGCCTACTAAGTTGACGGGGACGGTGTGCTTTCTCAACTTAGTCAATATGAACAATTCTAGCTCCAGTGACCATACGATGTCCATCCAACGGCCATAGTGATTCTTCAACCTCTGGTCTTGTTGCTCCAGTCGCCCAAAGCAGCGCCGGTCGTGCCGCATGCTCCTGCCTCCCGTGGCCGGCTGTGCTGCCACGGAGGCCTCACCGCCCCCTACTATTCCCACCGCTGGCCAGGCCATACCTCTACTCACCCACATCCCATGTTATTCTGTGGCGACGGCAGCCTCACACTGCAGCGAACTAGTGAACCCTCGTACTCCTCTACGCGTGGGCATCCATTGCCGTGTCTTCCCCGGCTCCGCGCCGTCCCCTTCCTAGGCCTCGCCGTCGTCCACCACCCTGGTGCTCTCGGCGCGGCGTGGTCAACGTGGTCAAGGAACGGCTTCCATCGCACGTGGACTGTACGTGGAGAGGCTGACAGCTGGGTCCACGACGGCAGCAAGGAAGTGCCTCCTTATTACGCGGAAAATAATGATTCATCCACCTGACAGTAGGGACCCATCGGACGGGCCACCGTATTTCGCGAAAAAAACGTTTCCCCCGTGACTGCTGGGACCCACCGGACGGGCCGCCGTATTGCGCGAAAAAAAATGTCCCCCCCCCCCCGCTGTCAGCTCGGACCCACCGGAAGTGCCTCCTTATTACGCATAAAAAAATGAATACTCCCCCTGCCGGTTGGGACCTACCTTGGTGGCAGGCTGATTTGTGGGCCTACTAAGTTGACGAGGATGGTGTGCTTTGTCAACTTAGTCAATATGAACGATTCTAGCTCCACTGACCGTACGATGTCCATCCAACGGCCATAGTGCTTCTTCAATCTCTGGTCTTGTTGCTCCAGCCGCCAAAAGCAGCGCCGGTCGTGCCGCATGCTCCTGCCTCCCGTGGCCGGCTGTGCTGCCGCGGAGGCCTCACCGCCCCTACTATTCCCACCGCTGGCCAGGCCATCCCTCTACTCACCCACACCCCTGTTATTCTACGGAGACAGCAGCCTCATACCGCAGCGAACCAGTGAACCCTCGTACTCCTCTACACGTGGGCATCCACTGCCACGTCTTCCCCGGCTCCGCATCGTCCCCTTCCTAGGCCTCGATGTCGTCCACCGCCCTGGTGCTCTCGGCGCGGCGTGGTCAACGTGGTCAAGGAACGACTTCCATCGGAAGAGTATTGTATGTGGAGAAGCTGACAGCTGGGTCCACGGCCACAACAAGGAAGTGCCTCCTTATTACGCACAAAATAATTATTCCTCCACCTGACAGCGGGGACCCACCGGACGGGCCACCGTATTTCGTGAAAAAAACATTTCCCCCTGACTACTGGGAACCACCAGGTACATCTTCGCACGCAAGGAAGTGCGTCCGGGCAAAAAAAAAACGATTTGCCCCCCTGACTTCTCGTACCCACCAGCTACATCTTCGCACGTAAGGAAGTGCCTGACAGTCGGGACCCACCTGGTCAAAGCGTACGTAGCGTTGTCATTCTGGTCGCGAATGTGTACGTACATAATGGTCGATGTAGAGGCGCGCACATGTCGTAGTAGAGGCGTGCACGTAGCATGTACACGTACGTACATCGGCCAGTGTGCAAGAAAGAAAATACGGGCACGTACGTACATACGGGCAGGGTCTCGAACGCCTACTCGTGCATACGTACGGCCAGGGCTCGTGTACATGGCTGGGTCGGAACGGAGAAACAACGTCGTCGTCGTGTTCATGGGGAGCCAACCGGCTGGGTCAGAATGGAATGCGTCGTCGTGTTCATCGGGAGGGCTTGGACGGAACATCCGATGGAAACGAGGCCTGGCGTAGCGCAGAACGGAGGAAACGGCCTTGTGTTCGACTGGCCACGTTTGAAACGGGGTCCTGTTCATCAGGAGGGGTCTGGCGTACCGCAAAACGGAGGAAACAGACCTCCTACGGTCGAAACGGGGGTCCTGTTGATCAGGAGGGGTGTGGCGTACCGCAAAACCGAGGAAACGGACTTGTGTTGGAGCGCTACGGTCGAAACGGGGGTCCTGTTGATCGGGAGGGGTGTGGCGTCCACAAAACGGAGGAAACGGACTTGTGTTGGAGCGCTACAGTCGAAACGGGGGTCCTGTTCATCGGGAGGGGTGTGGCGTACCGCAAAACGGGACTCCACGGGATACTGTTCATCACCACCGTCGACCCCCTCCAGCCTCCACGGGCTACTGTTCATCCACCGTCGCCCTCCTCCAGCCTCCACCTGTGTGGCACCCCGGATCAGAGCGATCGGTTTACCTTGCATTGCCAGCCCAGAGACCTTGTCTTCTGGCAACACACAACATCTTGGTACAGAGAACAACCACTTTATTGATAATAGCGGACCATAGTTTTACATTACAACAAGTAGCGTGGCCAAGCAGCACACACGGTGCGGCTGGACAATATGTACATTATTTAATGAACATAAAAGGCCTTGGTCATAAAACTACGCAGCAGCGGAACGACTTTGTAGCGGGACTCCATCTCACAGGGACACCGATGTGGACACGGTCTAGACTCGGACGGCACTCCTTTCCAGCGAAACTTTCCTGAAATCTGGCATGACACGCCAGGTCAGTACATTGAATGTACTTGCAAGCTTACATCAAACAAAATCATAATGACAAACAATATCATGATAATTATTCAATTGTTAAAATGCAGCAACAAACTTGGATATACATTAACTAACATGTTGTACTCATGCCTTTGTGAAAACAGAACCTCGGTCTGACTTACCCCTGGTGATTTTTATAAAACTATAAACTTGTTCGTCTCAACAGGCCATAAATCGTGATCTTTTCGGCGATCACCACCCTGACCATACTTGGTCTCAAATCATCTCGGTGGCTCTTCCACCATTTTTATAGTACAAAATTTTAGAACTTAGTAAGCAAAATTTTAGTATATGTTGACCCATGGTGTGACTTACTTTCGAGCGTGTCCGTGACCGTGGACTCGGCTATCGATAGATTAATTACACTCTGCAGAGGTAGTGCACTGTACCCACAGCACGAAACCCATGGCCTCGCTTTCCCATTCGGGTGGACCAACGGCGTTCCGACAAAACTCTTCCATTGCCATGACACTCTCCCGGCCACTCCGACTCATTCCCCACTGGAATAGTCCTGGGTGGCCCCGTGCCTACCAAAGGCACACGAACCACCGTTGTGGCCAAACGGAAACTGTCCCAATCGGGGACTCGGTACCATAAACTTAACAACGGGCACACAAGGTTATCTCTGCTTACCGGGCCAGGGTATCGTAGGCCCATAACCTTCCCTATTAGGAGGTACCGACCAGAGGCATGACAACGGACCGAATAAAGACCTTTTCATAAAGGCAAATGTGGTTGCACTGGGAAAAACTCGATTCAGTGGCACCATGACCCGGTCAACAATTTATTCAAGTTGTGTTATTAACAGTTTCAACTTAAAGAAAATAAATAACCGGTGTCATAAAATGCCATGGAATGCAACATACCAAATGCATTACAAAAATATCTGGGTCAACTTTACTTTACTAAATATAAGCATCACAACTTCAATATTATTCTGGTTATGATTTACTTTCAATTAAAAATAGAACATATTCTAGCAAAAAAAATTATCATAATTCTTATGTAAAAGAAATAACTTCACATAGCTATTTATATGCATATCCATAATAGTTCTCAGTGATCCAAACCTTCTTCTAGCTATCTTAATAAGTTAAAAGAAATTCCAACTTTCTGTAAACTAAATGAAACAACTAAATATAGCAGCCAACAGAAGGTATTTAACAAAAATAATTCATATGTATAAATTAAATCATTTATTTAAGTTGCAAAATCACAAATATTGAAATGTCACTATGAAAATGTTGTTGTGGCTTGCCTTAGTGCAAATGAGGTTCACAAGCCTCCTGGTGATCCTCAAGACAAGCTTCACCTTCTAAAATAATTAAAAGTACAAGAAGAAAATATCAAGAACCATTCAAAAATTCACCAGAAAATCTACACATCACCAAATAGTCTCATTAATGGTGTGCTGCAAGATTTCTTTACAAAGAACATAGTGCAAAAAGAATCAATTCATTTGGACTTATGGTTAAAAAGTTATTGCAGTTTGAAGTTCTCTGTAATATATTTAAATTTAGAATTTAAATAAACAGACCGAACAGGGGGTGACGTCGAAGGCGTAAAAGCCCAGGGCGCCACCACTCGTACCGCTTCGCGCGGGTATAGAGGGGCTGACTAGCGGGCCCCGCTAGTCAGGTGAGGGGGAGAGGGGGAGAAGAACAGGGGCGGCTGCGGCCTCGCCGAAGCGCACACCGGCGACGCGGGATCCTTGGCCAAGATGGGAGGGATAGATCGATGGAGGAGGTCGAGGCGCACCTGCCCATACCCGTAGAGTGGCTAGGGGTGGTCGGACGGCGTCGGAAATGAGCTCGCAGGCGGAGGCAGAACGGGGTGGTCGCCGGAGTTGAAGAAGATGGCGTGCAACGGCGTCTCCAGCAGCTCCAACTAGGTGGAATGGCTCCACCAAAGAGTGGCGGAGGCTATGGTAAGGTCGCCCTGGCCTGAGAGGGTCTGGAGCTACCGCGACGACCTGAGGGGATCGCCGGTGAGCTCGAGCTCGGGGACGGCGGCCCGTGGCCTGCCCGGCCAGGCCACGTTGTTCTACGCAGTCGAGGTGTGTGTGGGAGTGGAGCTGGGTGCTCGGGAAGGCTGGGAGGGGGGCCTATATATAGGCGAGCCGAGAGGGGGGTCGGGGCTTCACCGGCGACACCTGGACGTTGCGCCCGGTGACGAATGGCGTCAGTGAGAGGGGGAAGAAGGCGACGGGGTCACGCGGGAGCTATGGACGGACGGAGACAAGCACAGGGGCGCTGGAGTGGCGACGAGCGCATTGCGCACCGCACTGTTGCCTTGGCCGGATCACACCCATGCTCGCTCCGGCGAGCTCCGGCGTCGGCGAGCGCCAGGGGGGGCACTGTAGACATCAAGACGAAGATGGTGGCGCGGGTTGGCACGCTCTGGCAGGCGCGGAAGCAAGCACGCGCTCAACAGAGCGCTCGGCGGCATCCAGAGCGCGCCGACAAGCAGCCATGGCATGGTGCACATGCGTGGTCACCGCGCGAACTTTGCCTACTGGCTTACTTGGTGCCAAAATTTATGTCTGGCGTGTTGTTCGTGGTAGATAGGAGAGTTACCCATGGTTAGTTTGTTTCCAGACGCAGTAGAAAGAAATTCACACGTCTGGTAAGTTTCTGGACAGAAACTTTGAGAGTTTACTGAGGTAAATTGGCTAAGAGTTGGAGGCTTTGCTTTGGAGGCTAGTCATAATTTACTAAGGTAAAGATGCACAAGGAGTTTCAGAAGCAATGGAGCAAGTAAAATGGTAGTTGCTGTAGAAACTATCATTTCTGTCCAGAATAGAAAAGAATTTCTGTAGCAAAAATATCCCAAAAAGTGATGCAATATTTTTGCTCAGGAATGTGTCCTAGGGTCCAAAGAATATTTATGAATTTCCTCAGATTTTTGTGGGCTAGAAAAATAGGGGTCGCTTTGGAGCACAAAGGGCTTAACTATGGTTTTGAAGGGAAAAGTGAATATTTTTCAATAAAGAAAAATATTCCATCAATTATATTAGAGTGAACCAGAGGGAAAATATGATTTGAGATGGATATGAGGCACTTGGGTGAAAGCCAAGGGTACCCAAGTGTTTAAGTCCATGTGAAAAGATTCAAAAATCCCAAGGTTCAAAATAAATTCAAATAAAACTCAGGCAAATAAAAGAGGGCAAAAATCAGGCTGTCACAAACCTCCTCCACTTAGAATGAATCTCGTCCTCGAGATTTGGTTGCTTGGGAAAACCATTCCGGATAATATGTCTGTAGGAATCCTTCTTGTTCCCAGGTTGCTTCTGACTCGGTGTGATGCTCCCACTAGACTTTATAAAACTTCCTTACTTTACTGCGGGTGACCGTTTCCATCTGATCCAAAATTTTGAACGGTCTTTCCTCATACGTTAAATCCTTTGCCAATTCTATGTCGGTCATGGTAGTCCTTTTCTTAGGTGGTGATATGCACCGCCTCAACTGTGAGACATGAAACACGTTATGCACATCGGACAATTCTGAGGGCAATTCCAACTGATAAGCAACGGTGCCCACTCAGGAAATAACGGGGAAGGGGCCAATAAATCTTGGTGCCAACTTTCCGCGAGTCTGGAATCTTTTGATTCCTTTCATAGGAGTGACTCGGAGGTATACGTGTTCTCCAGGTTCAAAACCGAGTTGTCGGTGTTTTGCATCGTAATAACTCTTTTGTCGAGATTTGGCCAATTGTAATCTATCTCTGATCTCCTTGACTTGTTTCTCAGCTTCCATCATGAGGTTTGTTCCGAAGATACGGCTATCTCTAGTCTGAGACCAATTTAATGGGGTACGACATTTGCGGCCATATAAAGCCTCGTACGGTGACATCTTTAGACTGGTTTGGAAACTGTTGTTGTAGGAGAGGAGATCTCGACGTAAGGCAGACAATCTTCCCATTTAGATCCTTGGGCCAAGACGCAAGCTTGCAGCATATCTTCAAGTATTTGGTTTACCCGCTCTATCTGTCCATCAGTCTGAGGATGATATGTTGTACTGTCTTTTAGGGCTGTCCCCAAGGCTTGATGGAGACATGTCCTGTGACACCCCGAGACCGGTGCGCCAGGTGTCAGTCAGTTATTCGTTGTCAGTGCCATGTCATCTGCTTGCGTGTTGCATCTTGTCATGTCATCATGTGTGTTGCATCAGCATGTTTTCAAAACATGCATCCGCCCGAGTCCCCTCGTCCTTTCCGTTGTCCGTTCTGAGCCCAGACACACTTGCACGCGCCCGCGGTGCCTCTGAATATTTATTTTGTGAGTGGCCGAAAAATGTTCTCGGAATGGGATGAAACTTGTCATGTGGTCTTATTATAGTGTAGACAGGCCACCTGCCAAATTTCATTGCATTCGGAGCTCGTTTGATAGCCCAACGGATATTTATAGCGGCACTAGTCGCCGGTTATTTCGTCGGACGTTTTCGGTCTCCGAAAACCCCCGCGAGCCTCTCTCCCTCTCCTCTCACCTCAGCCCAAGGTCCTCTACACAGCCCACTAGGCCTTCCTACCTCACCTCGCGATCGGATCTGTCGGATCGCGATCGGAGGGTCCAAAAACCTCTCCAAACCCCCAAACCCTAGCATTTTGCTATATATAGACCCCCCATGCCAAATTTGGCATCCCCAACCTCCAGCCATCAGCCTCCCCTCAAAAACCGCGCCACCAGCCCCTCCTCCTCATTTTCTGGCCGGATCCGCCACTTCATCGCCACTTGGCACGCCCCTATAGGGCCAGCCGCCGTCCTGGAGCCCCCTGGCCAATCGCCTCGCGCCAGGTGGCCGAAACCACGTCGCCCGTGCCCCTCCAGCCGCCTCCCCGCGCCAGGCCCATCCCAGGCCCGCCCGGGCCCCGATCTGGGCCCGAGCCGGCCCGCCGCTCGCCCGCTCCCAGCGCTGCGCCCTGCTCCTTCGTCCCCGCCGCCTAGCTGCACCGCGTCGCCGCCGGTTGCCGCCCCTCGCCGGAGTTGCGTCACCGCCACCACCTCGACGCCGATATGCACGGATCCGCCCGCCGCCGCTCCATTCCCGCCATCCCCAACCTCCTCAGGTCGTCGCCTCCCGCCGGCGTGCGTCCCGCCGGAGCCGCCGTGTCCTACGCCTCGATCCGGCCGGTGCGGCTGAGATCCGGCGACCGGCGCCCCGCCAACCGCTGGTGTCGAGCCCTGGCCCAGGCCGCTCGATCGGGCCACTCTCATCGTCGCTGGGCCCTCTGGCCGCCCCGTCGCCGTGTTACTCGTCGGCGCCAGCCGCCGGCGCGGTCTCCTCTGCCCCAGCCTCGGCCGCCCTTCGAGCCGCTGCCAGGCGGGCCCGGCCGCCGCCGCCGACGGACGTATCCGGGAGGAGCCCAGACATGTCCGCCACCTCTCTGTGACACTGCCATGCGGGCCCCGTTCATCCGGACGTGTCCGCTGCCTCTGGACAATGTTCGTTTTCCTGGAGGTAGTTTTCTTCTAAGTCCCTAAAAGTGCATATAATGTTGCTATGTTTGCATGGTGATAACTTTTTGTGTGCTTATCCAAATTGAGTGTATGATATGTCAAAATGACCGTGGTGATATGCTCTACACTTTGTTCCATTGTGCCATGCTCGTTTGAGTTCATCTAGTTGCTCTAATATCTGTTGCAAAATTTCAACGCATTCGGAGTCCGTTTGATAGCCCAACGGATATATATAGCGGCACTAGTCACCGGTTTAATCGTCAGACGTTTTCGGTCTCCGAAAACCTCCGCGGGCCTCTCTCTCTTCTCTCCTCTCAGCCCGAGGCCTCTCCTACACAGCCCACTAGGCCTGCCTAACTCCCCCTCCGCTCCAGACCGTCAGATCGCGATCGGAGGGCTCCGAAAGCCCCCTAAACCCTCAAACCCTAGCACCTACCCTATATAAACACCCCATATTCCATTTTTGGCAGCCTACCCTCTCTCCCCCTCGATTTCAGCATCCTCCCCCCACCTCGAGGGCCACGCCGCCGCCTCCCCCTCTAAATCCGGCGCTGGCCACCTCGCCATCGCCACTTGGCGGCCTCTGGTTGGCTCCCCGCCGCCAAGTCAGCACCCCTCCACCACTCCCGCGGCGCCACCTAAGCCTCCCCTCGCCACCTCAGCTTCCCCCCCGCGCCAGGCCCATCCTCGGCCCGCCCCGGGCCGGATCTGGGCCCCGAGCCTGCCTCCGCGCCGCTGCAGTGCCCGCCTCGCTCCCTCCGTTTCCCCGAGCTCCTGCCGGAGCACTCGCCGCCGCACGACGCCGTCCTCCCGCCGGAGCTCGCCGCCCTGCATCGCCGGCCCCCGCTTGCTCGCCCTGCTCCGCCGCCGTGCGCCACCGGACGAACCGCTCCACCCCGGTGGCCTCGCCCCGTCTCTCTCTCTGCAGCAGCCGCCGCCGCCGATGGAGCTCGTCTCCCCGCGTCCCCGTGTCACCTGTCACCGGATCCGGCGAGCCGGCGACCGGATCCACTTGTTCCCGTCACCCTGCTGCTCCTTTGGCCTCTGGAGAGCTCATCGGAGTTGTGCCGGCCCGGTCTCCGATTTCAGCCGCCGTTCGGCCTCGTCCCGCTCGGGAGGACGACGCCTCCCAGCGTCGGCGCCTCGTGGGCTCCCTGCCTCCCTGGCCCGTCCCCAGCGGCCTGCCTCGCCGGCCCAAGGCCATCTGGTAAGGCCCAGTCCCCAGCTGTTTCGGCCTTGTAGTTTTTTTTCCCAGAGCTGCGATTTTGGTTTAACCAGAGAAAACAGTTTTGCAGTTTAGCCTCTCATGTTCATGCATTTAATATCTCACAAACTATGCATATTTTGTAAAAACTTTGTACTTGTAAAATGCTTAGAATTTTGTGTAGATTAATAATTTGCAACTTTCATCCATGTTTATAAATGCTAACCTGCTGTTTGTTTAAGTTTGCATCAATGACATGCTAAAATTTCAGCTTGATGTGTGCATGTTTGCATTGTGATAACTTTTTGTGTGTATGTCCAAATTGTGCAAGTGATATGTCAAAATGACCGTGGTGACATGCTCTACACTTTGTTCCATTATGTCATGCATGTTTGAGTTCATCTAGATGCTTTAATATCTGTTGCAAGAGTGCTACTTGATATAAACTGCTGCTACTTGTTATTTTGTTGCCATGTTCGAGATATGATAACTTGGTGCATGTTTATCCAAATGATGCAAATGATATGTCAAAATGTTCATCATGAGATGCTCTTCATGTTGGTTGCTATAGCATGCTTGTTAGAGTTCATATTGCCATGTTTATCTCTGTTGCAAAAGTGCATGTGGCTGTTAGGTTTTGTAACTTGTTTCGAGATGCCTAGTTGAGGAGCTCGATGCTATTGTCGTGTTTGTCCCCTTGTCACATGCCTAGATGTTTTAGATTCTCCATGATGTGGTCTTTGAGATGGTGCATTTAACTTTCCATGACATGCCTTGTGTTGACTTAAACATGCTTGCAAACATGCCATGTTGTTATTGTTGTTTTAACACTTAGTGAAATTTCACTAAATCTGGAATCTGTAATATCCTGATGCTATTTTTGCTTGATGCCCTACGCAAATCCATGTTAGTTTTGGGGTGGCCATTGATCATTCCTTGCTGTATATGTTGTTGTCTATCCATTCATGTCTTCACTTGCTCATTTGACTTGTTGTAGCTTATTTATTTCTTGCTCCCAAGTTGCTATAAAATATTGCTGTCAGGTTTTATTGTCATGTTCAAAATGTTGTAGCTTGTTGCTATTGATCCATGCCTCCTATGGAGATGCTCCAATGGAGTTGTTTGCTGTAGGATATGTCTACTCCATGTTCAAGCTTCTTATCACCATGTTTGAGTGTTGTAGCATATATATATCTTGCTCCAAAGTTGCTATGTGGCTGTTAATTTCAGCTTGTTGTTATATCTTGTTTCATGTGTATCTTTTAGCCCGTTGCTCCGTTTGGAGTGTTCCTTATATGAAACTTGTGTGATTTTGCATGTGGAATCATAATATCTTCTTGTTTTCATGTTTGGAGTGAGTTTGGTTGATGTTTGGGTGCATCTTGCACCGTTGCCATGTTATGCATCCTACCTTGCCATGTATTGCTTCCTGTATAGACTTGCTGTGCTTCCTGTATAGATTTGTCATGCATCATACCTTGCCATGTATTGCATCACATATATAAACTTGTGTTGTTTTTCTGTGCTTCCTACCTTGCCATGTATTGCATCATATAAACTTGTATTGTTTTATGTGCTTCCTACGTTTCCATGTAATGCTTCCTGTGTAGACTTGTTGTGCTTCCTGTATAGACTTGTCATGCATCATACCTTGCCATGTTATGCTTCATAGGCTTTCTGTGCTTCCTGTATAGACTTGTCATGCATCATACCTTGCCATGTATTGCTTCCTGTATATATTTGTCATGCATCATACCTTGCCATGTAATGCATCATATATAGACTTGTGTTGTTTGCTGTGCTTCCTACCTTGCCATGTTTTGCTTCATGTATATACTTGCTGCGCATCATATGTAGACTTGTCGTGCATCCTACTTGGTAGTGCATATTGTCATGTTCTTGAGTGGTTTGTTTACCGTTTTGCTTGCTTCTTCTCGTTAGTGCTTGTTCCGTTGCGTTCGTGAGGATTCGTTCGTCTTCCCGTGGTTATTCTTCAAGGCTTCATCTTCGTCTTCTTCACAGAACCGTTCTTCTTCCTTGCGGGATCTCAGGCAAGATGACCGTAACCTTGGATACCTTTACTATCATTGCCATGCTTAGTGTCTCGATGCTATCGTTATATGTCGCGCTACCCATCATTTATGTCAGCCTCTCCTTGTTGCCATAAAACCTCTAACCTTTGACACCTTCCTAGCAAAAACCATTGTTTGGCTATGTTACCCGCTTGCTCAGCCCCTCTTATAGCGTTGTTAGTTGCAGGTGAAGATGAAGATCGTTCCAGGAGGGAACTTGTTGTTAGAATATCATAATATCTATAATTATTATTAACACACCTATATACTGGGCATGGGTGGAAGGCTTGGCCTTTTGTTCGGTATTTTGTTCCACTCATGCCACCTTAGGCGCCGATAAACCGGCATTATGTTCCTTGATTTTGCGTTCCTTACACGATGGGTATACGGGGACCCCTTGACAGTTCGTCTTTGAATAAAACTCCTCCAGCAAGGCCCAACATTGGTTTTAATTTGCTCATAATAACAACTTAATTAATTAATTAAATTGCATAGGGAGTTAGCGCTACCCGAGGATTCTTCTACATAGCAGGGGGGCCAGTGCTGATTGTGTTGGTCCCAAACGGGGAGACTGCGGGGCCACCACGGGGAAACTCGAGGATTGGCTCCCGTAGGCTCACCTATCCGGACGTGGCCTGAGACGAGATACGCGCGGCTACTATCAGGGTGTCGGCACGCCGGGAGGTCTTGCTGGACTTGTTTTACCATTGTCGAAATGTCTTGTGCACCGGGATGCCGAGCCTGATCGGTTTTCCCTAAGATAAGGGGTGATGATATTATATTTATCACTTCAGCTAATCATGAGAGCTTGTGATGGGCTAAGTTGGGACACCCCTGCAGGGTTATGATCTTTCGAAAGCCGTGCCCGCGGTTATGTGACAGATTGGAATTTGTTAATGTCCGGTTGTAGAAAACTTGACAGAGGATCCGAAGTAAAACACACAACTGTGTGAGTAACCGTGACTGTCTCTTTTCACTTTGAGAAGAGAACACGGTGGGGTTATGTTTGACTCGTATGTAGTTCAGGATCTTTAGCGATCACTACTAGTTTGCGACCGTTTGCGTAGATGCTCATCTTATTCTTGTACTTGTAAGTTAGCCACCATATATTGCTTAGCCGCTGCTGCAACCTCACCACTTTACCTCTTCCTACCTATTAAGCTTTGATAGTCTTGTTACCCATGGTTATGGGATTGCTGAGTCCTCGTGGCTCACAGATACTACAACAACAGTTGCAGGTGCAGGTTTCCGATGTCTTGACGTGAGAGCGTTGTTCTTTTGTTGGAGTTCTTCTTCTTCAGTCTTGGGTTAGGTTCCGGGTCGGCAGCCTGGGATAGCAGATGGATGTCGTTGTTCTTTTCATGTTTGTATCCGTAGTCGGATACTTGTATTGATAATGTTGTATTCATGAGATTTGTATGAATTGTTGTATCCCCCATGTATGTATGTAATGATACGATGTAATGATATCTATCTTGCTAAGCGCCCGAAATGCGGTTGTGCCCCAATCACGTAAGTGTCACGTGATCGGGATAGAAACTCATCTTGGGCCCGACAAGTACTTGTCAGGCCCAAGATGCGATTCTATCCCGATCACGTGACACTTACGTGATTGGGATAGAATCGCATCTTGGGCCTGACAAGTTGGTATCAGAGCCTCGACCGACCATAGGAGCCCCCTTGATTGATCGTAGCTTGGCCGTTGTTGAGTCTAGAATAAATCTTTTTCAGAGTCTAGTTATATCGGAGAGTAGGAATTCTTTTTACTCCCCTGCCCCTTCGTCGCTCTGGTGAGAAATCTTGACGTAGGTGTTTTGAATTACCCCTCTTCCCCTTCAATTTTTTTAGGATCACGTGGATAGTTTTCGTTCGTTGCGTTGTTAGTTCTTTCATCTGGTGCATCTCTCGTCAAGTGGATTCAACCTCTTCTTCTTTGCAAGTTCAACCTCAGTTCTTTTCAACCGACGGTGTTTCCCCGTCTGTTGTGGTCTTTCTTTTCCCACCCTCCCACCCTTTTGTTTCTCGGAGCCGTAGTCCTTAATCGAGTATCCATCCTACTCGTGTGAAGTCCTTTGCATTCTTTCCTCAGTTATTTCAACCGGTGAATTCTCGTCTAGTTAGTCATCATTCATCTCCTTTATTCTCCGATGAATTCTCCTCTCGATTCGATATTCTTCACCTCTTCTTCTTTTTCGGTGGATTTCAATTCCAATATCTAGGTGTTGTTCTAATTCTTTCATCGGCTCAAGTGTTTTTCCCTTGCTCGTTTACCTCTCGCCATTTAATTGTTATGGAGTTCCGAAGACATCTCAAGAGAGTCGTTTGTGTTCCAATTAATTCGAGGTTGTCACCTCATTCGAGTCATTCTATTGTTCCGGTGCATTATCTCCTTTTCAATCCTTTTTCAACGGTGTTTTCTGTTCGGTGGCTCATAACCCACAGGTTTATTCCAGGATCTTACCTGACTCTTCTATATTCCTGGAGTGTTCCGAAATTCTTTTCAAGTGTGACGTAAGTATGGATTCCATCAGTCACGTGCCTTCCGAAGTTTGTTTTCAATTCTTTTCATCGGTGGTTCAACCTTTTTCCTCATTGCGTTCATCCGGAGTATTTTCATGAATTTTTTTCTTGTGTTCCTCCGAAGGCCATCATTTCAGAAGATTTCTTCGTTCTCAGTTTTCAACTTCGCCCTCCAAATATTCTTCTTGATGCCTCTTCGTTCGTCTCACTTTCTTCCGGTGCTTCGTTCAAGTATTCTTTAGTCAGTTCACGATCTCTTTGTTCTCATCATTCAATTTTCCTCAAGTGCTTTATTCTTCCCGGCGATTCATTCTCTTGTTTTCACTCGTTTTCAATTCTTCACGGTGGTTATTCTCTTTCATCACTCGATTTTAATTCTTCCCGGTGGCTTGTTCTTTCTTCACCAGGTTTCAATTTTTACGGTGGTTCGTTCCTTTTTTATTCACTCGGCCTCAATTCTTTACGGTGGTTCTCTCAAGAATTCTTTCCGGTGCTATTATATCAATTAATTCTTCTTTCCAATCCTACCGGTGTTTCATGAAGATTTTCGCAAGTTCGCGATATATCCTTCTTTAATCAATTTCATCGAGAATAAGTAGTATGCGAATCCATTGTTTTCATCAATTTAATTGGTGGACGATAAGCATAACATAATTCTTATTTTTTTTCATCAAGTTGATTATTCCTTCCTTCCGAGTTTATTCTTGATGAATAAATTCTAGTTCCAAGTGTTTTATTCTTTCTTTTCCGGAGTTCAAGTTTCTTGGCCATCTCGTCGGAACCCCGTCTAATCATCGCAAGGCTGTAATCTTATTCTTGTTATCATTCAATTCTATCTCATCATCCTTTTGTTACCGGAGTTCTTCGTGGTGGTCCTTCGTGATTCAAATCATTCTTCAAGTGTTCGTCAATAATTCTTCTGGAGCAGCTCAAGCATTATTCTTTTGCCTCTCGAGTGCAAATAATTCTCCGTATTCTTTTGAAGTGGAGTTTTGCATTTCTTTCTTCATTCTCATCTATTCAATATTTTCGTTGCGGCATTTTTCACCTCAAGTCTTGAGATGTTTAAATAAGCCCACAACAAGCTCATTCTTTTGTTGTCGACTATCTCAACAGCTCCGTTCAAGCCTTTCTTCTGAAGATCCCCTTTCGAATTCATTCGTGATGGAAGTTGTCATCTCCTTCCCCATTCTTTTAATTCCATCATTTCAATTATTCCGGAGGCATTGTCTTGCATTCGTCGTGTTCTATTCCATCCCCTCAAGTTCTTGTTCCTTTAGCTCTTGTTTCGTGCCTTTCAACCACCTTGATTCTCGTCGTATTCCTCGTCTAACGAAGTCTTCCAACTTCGTTCTTCTTTGTTGTATCCTTTCTTTCAAGTTATTCAACCTCTAAATATTCTTGGTTTCACTCTTTTGTCATCGAAGAACTTCGTTCTTCCTTTTCAACTTCCGTCTCGTTCCTAAGATCTCGGGACGAGATCTCTTGTTAGTAGGGGAGTGTTGTGACACCCCGAGACCGGTGCGCCAGGTGTCTGTCAGTTATTCGTTGTCAGTGCCATGTCATCTGCTTGCGTGTTGCATCTTGTCATGTCATCATGTGTGTTGCATCAGCATGTTTTCAAAACTTGCATCCGCCCGAGTCCCCTCGTCCTTTCCGTTGTCCGTTCTGAGCCCAGACACACTTGCACGCACCCGCGGTGCCTCCGAATATTTATTTTGTGAGTGGCTGAAAAATGTTCTCGGAATGGGATGAAACTTGTCATGTGGTCTTATTATAGTGTAGACAAGCCGCCTGCCAAATTTCATTGCATTCGGAGCTCGTTTGATAGCCCAACGGATATTTATAGCGGCACTAGTCGCCGGTTATTTCGTCGGACGTTTTCGGTCTCCGAAAACCCCCGCGGGACTCTCTCCCTCTCCTCTCACCTCAGCCCAAGGTCCTCTACACAGCCCACTAGGCCTTCCTACCTCACCTCGCGATCGGATCTGTCGGATCGCGATCGGAGGGTCCAAAAACCTCTCCAAACCCCCCAAACCCTAGCATTTTGCTATATATATAGACCCCCCCCATGCCAAATTTGGCATCCCTAACCCTTCCCTAACCTCCAGCCATCAGCCTCCCCTCAAAAACCGCGCCACCAGCCCCTCCTCCTCGTTTTCTGGCCGAATCCGCCACTTCATCGCCACTTGGCGCGCCCTATAGGGCCAGCCGCCGTCCTGGAGCCCCCTGTCCAGTCGCCTCGCGCCAGGTGGCCGAAACCACGTCGCCCGTGCCCCTCCAGCCGCCTCCCCGCGCCAGGCCCATCCCAGGCCCGCCCGGGCCCCGATCTGGGCCCGAGCCGGCCCGCCGCTCGCCCGCTCCCAGCGCTGCGCCTGCTCCTTCGTCCCCGCCACCTAGCTGCACCGCGTCGCCGCCGGTTGCCGCCCCTCGCCGGAGTTGCGTCACCGCCACCACCTCGATGCCGATCTGCCCGGATCCGCCCGCCGCCGCTCCATTCCCGCCATCCCCAACCTCCTCAGGTCGTCGCCTCCCGCCGGCGTGCGTCCCGTCGGAGCCGCCGTGTCCTACGCCTCGATCCGGCCGGTGCGGCTGAGATCCCGCGACCGGCACCCCGCCAACCGCCGGCGTCGAGCCCTGGCCCAGGCCGCTCGATCGGGCCACTCTCGTTGTCGCTGGGCCCTCTGGCCGCCCCGTCGCCGTGTTCCTCGTCGGCGCCAGCCGCCGGCGTGATCTCCTCTGCCCCAGCCTCGGGCGCCCTTCGAGCCGCTGCCAGGCGGGCCCGGCCGCCGCCGCCGACGGACGTGTCCGGGAGGAGCCCGGACATGTCCGCCACCTCTCTGTGACACTGCCATGCGGGCCCCGTTCATCCGGACGTGTCCGCTGCCTCTGGACAATGTCCGTTTTCCTGGAGGTAGTTTTCTTCTAAGTCCCTAAAAGTGCATATAATATTGCTATGTTTGCATGGTGATAACTTTTTGTGTGCTTATCCAAATTGAGTGTATGATATGTCAAAATGATCGTGGTGATATGCTCTACACTTTGTTCCATTGTGCCATGCTCATTTGAGTTCATCTAGTTGCTCTAATATCTGTTGCAAGGGTGCTACTTGTTATAAACTGCTGCTACTTGTTATTTTCATGCCATGTTTGAGATATGATAACTTGGTGCATGTTTATCCAAATGATGCAAATGAGATGTCAAAATGTTCATCATGAGATTCTCTACATGTTGGTTGCTATAGCATGCTTGTTTGAGTCCATATTACCATGTTTATCTCTGTTGCAAAAGTGCATGTGGCTGTTAGGTTTTGTAACTTGTTACGAGATGCCTAGTTGAGGAGCTCGTTGCTATTGATGTGTTTGTCCCCATGTCACATGCCTAGATGTTTTAGAATCTCCATGATGTGGTCTTTGAGGTGGTGCATTTAACTTTCCATGATATGCCTTGTGTTGACTTAAACATGCTTGCAAACATGCCATGTTGTTATTGTTGTTTTAACACTTAGTGAAATTTCACTAAGTCTGGAATCTGTAATATCCTGATGCTATGTTCGCTTGATGCCCTAGGTAAATCAATGTTAGTTTTGGGGTGGCCATTGATCATTCCTTCTTGTATATGTTGTTGACTATCCATCCATGCTCTTACTTGCTCATATGACTTGATGTAGCTTATTTATTTATTTCTCCCAAGTTGCTATAAAATATTGCTGTCAGGTTTTTAATGTCATGATCAAAATGTTGTAGCTTGTTGCTATTGATCCATGCCTCCTATGGAGATGCTCCAATGGACTTATTTGTTGTAGGTTATGTCTACTTCATGTTCATGCTTCTTATCACCATCTTTGAGTGCTGTAGCATATATATATCTTGCTCCAAAGTTGCTATGTGGCTGTTAATTTCAGCTTGTTGTTATATCTTGTTTCATGCATATCTTTTAGCCCGTTGCTCCGTTTGGAGTGTTCCTTATATGAAACTTGTGTGATTTTGCATGTGGAATCATAATATCTTCTTGTTCTCATGTTTGGAGTGAGTTTGGTTGATGTTTGGGTGCATCTTGCACCGTTGCCATGTTATGCTTCCTACCTTGTCATGTTGTGTTTCCTACCTTGCCATGTTGTGTTTCCTGTATAGATTTGTCATGCATCATACCTTGCCATGTATTGCATCATATAAACTTGTGTTGTTTTTCTGTGCTTCCTACCTTGCCATGTTATGCTTCCTGTATAGACTTGCTGTGCTTCCTGTATAGACTTGCCATGCATCATACCTTGCCATGTATTGCATCATATATATAAACTTGTGTTGTTTTGCTGTGCTTCCTACCTTGCCATATTATGCTTCCTGTATAGACTTGTTGTGTTGCCTGTATAGTCTTGTCATGCATCATTCCTTGCCATGTATTGCATCATATAGACTTGTGTTGTTTTTCTGTGCTTCCTACCTTGCCACGTTAGGCTTCCTGTATAGACTTGTTGTGCTTCCTGTGTAGTCTTGTCATGCATCATACCTTGCCATGTAATGCATCTTATATAAACTTGTGTTGTTTTCTGTGCTTCCTACATTGCCATGTAATGCTTCCTGTATAGACGTGTTGTGCTTCCTGTATAGACTTGTCATGCATCATACCTTGCCATGTTATGCTTCATAGGCTTGCTGTGCTTCCTGTATAGACTTGTCATGCATCATACCTTGCCATGTATTGCTTCCTGTATATATTTGTCATGCATGATACCTTGCCATGTAATGCATCATATATAGACTTGTGTTGTTTGCTGTGCTTCCTACCTTGCCATGTTTTGCTTCCTGTGTAGACTTTCTGTGCATCATATGTAGACTTGTCGTGCATCCTACTTGGTAGTGCATATTGTCATGTTCTTGAGTGGTTTGTTTACCGTGTTGCTTGCTTCTTCTCGTTAGTGCTTGTTCCGTTGCGTTCGTGAGGATTCGTTCGTCTTCCCGTGGTTCTTCTTCAAGGCTTCATCTTCTTCTTCTTCACGGAACTGTTTTTCTTCCTTGCGGGATCTCAGGCAAGATGACCGTAACCTTGGATACCTTTACTATTATTGCCATTGCTTAGTTGTCTCGATGCTATCGTTATATGCCGCGCTACCCATCATTTTTGTCAGCCTCTCCTTGTTGCCATGAAACCTCTAACCTTTGACACCTTCCTAGCAAAAACCATTGTTTGGCTATGTACCCGCTTGCTCAGCCCCTCTTATAGCGTTGTTAGTTGCAGGTGAAGATGAAGGTCGTTCTAGGAGGGAACTTGTTGTTGGTATATCACAATATCTATAATTATTATTAACACACCTATATATTGGGCATGGGTGGAAGGCTTGGCCTTTTGCTCGGTGTTTTGTTCCACTCATGCCACCTTAGGCGTCGATCAACCGGCATTATGTTCCTTGATTTTGCATTCCTTACACGATGGGTATATGGGGACCCCTTGACAGTTCGTCTTTGAATAAAACTCCTCCAGCAAGGCCCAACATTGGTTTTAATTTGCTCATAATAACAACTTAATTAATTAATTAAATTGCATAGGGAGTTAGCGCTACCCGAGGATTCTTTCTACATAGCAGGGGGGCCAGTGCTGATGGTGTTGGTCCCAAACGGGGAGCCTGCGGGGCCACCACGGGGAAACTCGAGGTTTGGTTTTACCTGTAGCATCACCCATCCGGTCGTGGCCTGAGACGAGATACGCGCGGCTACTATCAGGGTGTCGGCACACCGGGAGGTCTTGCTAGACTTGTTTTACCATTGTCGAAATGTCTTGTGCACCGGGATTCCGAGCCTGATCGGATTTCCCTAAGATAAGGGGTGATGATATTAGAATTATCACTTCAGCTAATCGTGAGAGCTTGTGATGGGCTAAGTTGGGACACCTGCAGGGTTATGATCTTTCGAAAGCCGTGCCCGCGGTTATGTGGCAGATTGGAATTTGTTAATGTCCGGTTGTAGAAAACTTGACAGAGGATCTGAATTAAAACACACAACTATGTGAGTAACCGTGACTGTCTCTTTTCACTTTGAGAAGAGAACACGGTGGGGTTATGTTTGTCTCGTAAGTAGTTCAGGATCTTTAGCGATCACTACTAGTTGCGACCGTTTGCGTAGATGCTCATCTTATTCTTGTACTCGTAAGTTAGCCACCATACTTTTGCTTAGCCGCTGCTGCAACCTCACCACTTTACCTCTTCCTACCTATTAAGCTTTGATAGTCTTGTTACCCATGGTTATGGGATTGCTGAGTCCTCGTGGCTCACAGATACTACAACAACAGTTGTAGGTGCAGGTTTCCAAAGTCTTGACGTGAGAGCGTTGTTCTTTTGCTGGAGTTCTTCTTCTTCAGTCTTGGGTTAGGTTCCGGGTCGGCAGCCTGGGATAGCAGATGGATGTCTTTGTGCTTTTATTGTTTGTATCCATAGTCGGATACTTGTATTGATGTTGTTGTATTCATGTGACTTGTATGTATTGTTGTATCCCCCCATGTATGTATGTAATGGTATGATGTAATGATATCCATCTTGCTAAGCGCCCGAAATGCGGTTGTGCCCCAATCACGTAAGTGTCACGTGATCGGGATAGAATCGCATCTTGGGCCTGACAAGTCCAGAAAGCGGAGGTAAAGAGTGAACCTCGGTAATAAGTGATGGTTCGAGGTACTCCATGCAGACTGACTATTCTGGACACATACAGTTGTGCAAGTTGGTCTGCTCGATAGGTGGTCTTGACCGGGATAAAGTGTGCTACCTTAGTTAGAGTGTCCACTATGACCCACATTGCATCATTGCCTCGCTGAGTCTTGGGTAGTCCTGTGATGAAATCCATGCAGACGTCATCCCATTTCCATTGTGAAACTGGCAACGGTTGAAGAAGTCCGGCTGGCTTCTGATGTTCTGCCTTTACTTTATTGCATATGTCGCAACAAGCCACAAAATAGGTAATGTCCTTCTTCATTCCATCCCACCAGAATATTTGACGAAGGTCTTCATACATTTTTGTACCCCCGGGGTGAATAGAGTATGAGGATTCGTGTGCTTCTGACAAGGTTTTCTTTTTTAGGTCCGACTGATTTGGTACACAAATCCTTCCATGAAACCGGAGAGTTCCAAAGTGATCCTGTGAGAAATCACAGGTACGTCCTGCCAGCATATTCTTGGCATGCTTTTGTAGGACAGGATTGTCTGGCTGGGCCTTGCGGATTTCTTCCTCCAGGGTGGGGGTAACTTCGAAAATAATAGCGAGACCAGCCTCAACGATGTTCAGATGGAGTTGATCAATCTCCTCTTGAAGTTTCACGGGCAAAGATTTTAATATGACGTTTAGGCTGACCGGCTTTCGACTGAGTGCGTCAGCCACCACGTTGGCTTTACCCGGGTGGTAATTTATTCCAAGATCATAATCCTTAACCAGCTCAAGCCACCTTCGCTGATGGAGATTTAAATCTGGCTGAGTAAATATATACTTGAGACTTTTGTGATCTATAAAAATTTGGCACTTCTTCCTGATGAGATAATGCCTCCATATTTTGAGGGCATGCACCACCGCGGCCAATTCCAGATCATGGGTAGGGTAATTTCCTTCGTGCAGTCACAGTTGTCGTGATGCATATGCCACTACCTTGCCGTCTTGCATAAGTACGCAACCAAGTCCTTGTCTAGATGCGTCACAGTATACATCAAAACTGCGGTAGATGTCTGGAAGAGTTAATACGGGTGTGGTGGTCAGCCGTTTCTTTAGCTCACTGAAACTTTTCTCACAGTCGTTCGACCATTCAAACTTCTTATACTTTTTGAGTAGCTCTGTCATGGGTTTGGCAAGCTTGGAGAATCCTTCAATGAAACAACGGTAATATCCAGCCAGTCCAAGGAAACTCCTGATCTGAGATACGGTTGTGGGTGGCAACCAATTGAGCACATCTTTTACCTTGCTTGGGTCTACGGCTATACCCTCGGCGGATAGCACGTGTCCAAGAAATCCAACTTGTTTGAGCCAAAACTCACATTTGCTGAATTTGGCGTAAAGCTGATGGTCGCGGAGTCGTTGCAACACTGCTCGGAGATGTTCTTTGTGATCTCCTTCACTTTTTGAATATATGAGTATGTCATCGATCAAAACTACCACGAACTTATCGAGGAAATCCATGAATACTTTGTTCATCATGTGCATGAAGAATGCAGGGGCATTGGTGAGACCAAAGGACATAACTGTATATTCATAAAGACCATATCGAGTGGTGAATGCGGTCTTAGGAATATCTTCCTTTTTAATCTTAAGATGATGGTATCCGGTTCGTAAGTCAATCTTGGAGAATACCTTGGCCCCACTGAGCTGATCGAACAAATCATTAATTCTTGGCAGTGGGTATTTGTTTTTGATGGTGACATCATTCAGCTGACGATAATCCACACACATGCGCAGGCTGCCATCCTTCTTGCTTACAAAGAGTGCAGGCGATCACCATGGCGAGGAACTGGGACGGATATACCCTTTCTAGAGCATTTCATCGAGCTGCTTCTTTAATTCCACTAATTCTGATGAGGGCATCCTATAATACTTCTTGAATAACGGTGCGGTTCCGGGTACTAGATCTATTGCAAACTCAAGCTCTCGGTCTGGCGGCATGCCTGGCAGTTCTTCTGGAAATACATCAGGAAATTCACTGACCACATGAATTAAATCCAATTCAGCCACAGCGGTGCATATCATTCCCTTCTTTGGTATCTTCTGTGGGAATAGAATTTTGTAGCCTGCCCTTCTTCACTGGTCAGAGTGACTTCTCGCGTTGCATAGTTTTTGCATACTTGATATTGGGTCGGCCAATTCATGCCCAAAATAACATCCAACTGTGCTGACTCGATGAGTATCAAGGAAGTTGGAAAGCTTATCCCGTTGATATTGATTTCCATGTCACGGCAGACCAGATTGCTCTTGATTAAAGATCCCGGGGTTTGTACCAACATATTTTTGCCCAAAAGAAAACAAGAAAAATTGTTTTGGGCAACAAAACTCTGAGAAATAAAAGAGTGGGAAGCCCCTGAGTCAAATAAAATTATTACAGGTATGCTATTAACATAAAACATACCAATGACTACTTTGGGGTTTTCTTGGGCTTCATCTGCGGAGAGGTGATGGACGTGCTCGGCGATGTTTTGCTGGTTCGGGTATGACCCTATGAAGTTGACTTGTGGCTGGAATAAGGCGTTCACCTTTCTGTTCTTGGGGCACTGTCTGGCATAGTGTCCATTTTTCCCACAACTGAAGCAAGAATTATTGCCCTGACGCTCCTGATACGTCCAAAACGTATCTATAATTTCTGCTTGCTCCATGCCACTTTTGGGTGATATTGCTATGATATTCATACACTTCCATACACTTTTGATCATATTTGGACAAACTTACTAATCTAGTGCACCCCAGTGCCAGTTTCTGTTTTCGGCTGTTTTTGTATTTCAGGTTTTCACATTACGAGAACTGCCAGGAAAAATCCAGAAAAAATATATAAAAAATCAGCGTTCCAGGAGCTACCGTGCGGCCAAAGTGCAGCCGGGGGGGACCCACAGGGGCTCCAGGCGCCCTGTGGGCGCGGCCCCCCCTGGGCCGCGCCGGGAGGGCGCCTGGGCCCCCCGAGGCACCTTCGATGCCCCCCTTTGGCATATATTTAAGGTCCGTCGAGGAAACCCTGATTCCAGACCCCTTTTCTCCAGACGCGATTCCGATCTCCGCCGCCATCGCCATCAAGCTTCGAGGGACCAGAATTCCTGCGCCGGCACCCTGCCGGGACGGGGAAGTGCCCCCGGATTCATCTCCATCGACTTTGCTTCCTCCCTCCATGAGGCGGGAGTAGTTCCCCCTCGGGGCTGAGGTTCTTACCAGTAGCTATGTGGTCAATTCTCTCTCCCATGATGTGATCTTCGTTGTGATCATAGGCTATGTTAATCTAGGGTGATCCCATGATGTTTCCCCTTCCTCTATGTATTGGATTGATGTACTCACTTGTCTTTATCTAGTATAATCCCCGAGACCAAGGTGACAGCGGTCTATTGGACATGGATTAGAAAAGTATTTTCATGAGTGATTTCCTCTCTTGTGTGTTGATTGAAGATTGAGAGTCTCTTGGTGCTTGTCTTTGACTATCCTTTAGATATGTTGTGGTGATTGTGGGACTCTCTTTGGATGGCCGCGGTGACATTGGGAAATCCTTAGATTGAGAACTACGAACTTTGAGGTGTGCTTTTGTAGCCCTACATAATTCTCGTCCTCTCTTGACCACGAAGGAATGATCTCCGAGTGTGTCCCCTTTGCATGTTTTATGGGAAATATCATGTGATTCGATTATGTTAATGTTGTTGGGAGTTGCCACTAGTGAAAGTATGAACCCTAGGCTTCGTTTCCACCATTGCAATACCGTTTGTGCTCACGTTTACTACTTGTTTGCTTGCTGCACTTTTTATTACATATTTATATTACCTTGTTTTGCCATCCATATCACTTGCCATTTAACATCTCTTCGCCGAACTAGTGCACCTATACATCTGACAAGTGTATTAGGTGTGTTGGGGACACAAGAGACTTCTTGTATCTTAGTTGCAGGGTTGCGTGAGAGAGACCATCTTCAACCTCTACTTCCCTGAGTTCGATAAACCTTAGGTCATCCACTTGAGGGAAATTGCTACTATCCTACAAACCTCTGCGCTTGGAGGCCCAACATAGTCTACAAGAGTAGAAGCGTGTGTAGACATCAAGCTATTTCTGGCGCCGTTGCCGGGGAGGTGAGCGCTTGAAGGTATATCTTTAGATCTTGCAATTAAATCTTTTTGTTTCTTGTTTTTTATTATTTCACTAGTTATGTTTATGGAAAACCTTGTTATTGGATCGTTGCTTGCGGGAGGACGCCCCACACCTGTGGTGGTTGCTCCTCCTCCTACTAAAATTGTGCCCTATAAAATACCGGCTGGTATTATCGATCATGTTTTGGCTAATCGTTATGCAGGAGACAGACATCCCGATGAACACTTGCTATATCTGTCACAACTATGTTCATTATTTAAGCTTGCAGGTGTATCGAGGGAGTTTGTCATGAGGAAATTATTTGCCTTGTCACTGAAAGGAAAAGCATTGGAATGGTATAGGCCACTAAATGACTCTCACCTGCTGGAGTGGGAAGAGATCCAGTCTCTCTTTTACTCCAAATTTTATCCTCTTCATGAAGTCCATAAGAATAGGAATTATGTTTATAATTTTTATCCTCATGACGGAGAGAGCATAGCTCAAGCTTGGGGGAGACTGAAAACGTTAATGCTAAAATGTCCTAACCATGGGCTCCCCAAAGATATTATTATTACTAACTTCTATGCGAGGCTTTCTCGACAGGATAAAGACTTGCTCGACGCCTCCTCTATGGGTTCTTTCACAAACAAAAAGATTGATGCTAAATCGGAACTCCTTGAAAGAATTCAACGCAACACTGAAGATTGGGAGATCGACAAAGGTAAAGACTCAGGTATAATTTATGAGTATGATTGCATTAAGTCCTTTGTTGAAACTACAAGTTTTAATAAGTTTAGTGCTAAGTTTGGGCTTGATTCTCAACTCCTTGTTGATTTCCTCAAATCTTTTGCTTCACATCTTAATATGCCTAAGGAGGATTGGATCAAGCATCATAAACCTTTTAAAGAGACTTGCAAAGAAAATGAAATTGTTCATGATGATTGCAACATGCATGATCCAATTCCTAAAAATGAAGTTTTATATAAGCATGTTAATTTTTGTGGAGTGGATAGACCTTGTGAAAGGCCTACGATTGAAGAAGAGAAGTATTGTAAGCAACATAAGCATGAAAGAACAATCACTTGGGTCAGAGATTTAAATGAAATTGCTAGAGAATTGTGTGACCTTTATCCTTTTACTTGTGAACTTTGCCGAGAGGGTCACTTTAATTTTCAATGCATGAACTTTCAAAACATAACTGTTAACCGGTTGTGTGATGACATGATCACCTCTGATCTTTATGATGAGCTTATGTTGTTTTTGATGTGTGAAGAGTTATCAGAAAAGACTTCTTGGCTGGATGATAATGCCATAGGAATAAAAAAACACTTTGCAAAATTGCCATCTCTATTGTGTTGTTAATTGCCATGAAAATGATTACATAAGTAAGATTAGAAAAGAGGGAACTTTACCAAAGTATAAAAATGTCTCTTATATTTCTGCTAATAAAAAGGAGAGTTTCTCCCAAGTTTCCCCTATTGTTTCTAATGATAAACCAGGATATGTGGAGAAGCTTCATCTCCAACCACCCCCTCCTAAGGTGAAGAAGAAGAAAAAGAAAAGGACGAGGAGGAGGAGCAAGAAGGAAGAAGAATGGGCATCAACCTGGCCTGAGCATATTCCTCCTAACAACTTTTATCCTAATGATTGTAAGTTTAAAGAAGAAGGTGAAGTTTATTGCCTTAATTATCATCTTGATGATACGTCCATAGGTACTATTGAAGATGATTTTGATTATGATATGCATGTTACTTATTGTGATTGGGAAAATGATGATAATACTGCTTATGATCTTGAAAATCTTTTTGGTACCAACTCTGAAAGTGAAGATATGGGAAGCTCTAACCTTGGGGATGATACGATTGCAAATCCTATCCCCACTATTGATGTGATAATTGATTCTCTTGCTAGTAAGAATAAAGACAACATGTTTACAAATATAGTTGCTAGCAATGATAATGCTCTTCTCTACCATGATGATGTTATAACTCCAATCTATAGTGATTATAAAGGTACCTATGACATAAGGAGAAATTATCCTTATGAAACTTGTCATAATCATGAAGGGAATTACTCCCTTGTTGAACACCACCCTCCTGATATACAACTCATCTATAGTGTTCAAGTTGTTTATGATAGTCCTACTCCCACTATTACCAATGAGAAAAATTATGCTTATGTGGGGAGTGAGAGTACCTTTTTGCATGTGGATCATGGTGACAATGCTTTATGTGATGCTTATATTGTTGAGTTCATCCATGATGCCACTGAAATTTATAATGAGAGAGGGAGGCTTGGTTCTAAATATCTTAATAATAAGAAGTTTCCTCTCTTTATGGTGAATATTTTGAAGTTATGCTTGTTTTGCCTTCCTATGCTAGTTGCTTCGTGCTTCAATGAATTATTCTATTGCAATATTCCTATGCATAGGAAGCATGTTAGCCTTAAATGTATTTGGCATTTGCTTCTTCATGCCCTCTTTTGTTCTTCAGCTCTTATTCTTGCGAGAGCATCATTAAAGTCCTATGCCTAGCTTAAAGGCATAAAAGAAAGCGCTCTTGGAAGGCAGCCCAATGAATAAATTTATTTTGCTTTTGTTGTGTCTTGATGTTGTTTACTGCTGTAGCATCGTCATTGTATCTTTGCTTTTCATATTTGTGCCAAGTATAGCTTCTGATTGCTAGAAAGTTCAAAAGTTGTGAGGTGCTGTCCAGGAAACAGACTCTGTCCTTGGATAGAAAAATTCGTATAAAATCACCAGATCATCTTTTTGGTCTGAATTTTTTCGACAGCGTTCTCTACATAATTTTCTTTCGTGCGTCTGTTCTGAGTTTTTTGATTTGAGTTGCATAAGTATCCCGAACAGATCGATTACTGCCTGCTGTTCTGTTTTTCACAGATTCTGTCCTGTTTTGCCTTTCCTTCACTTTGCAAATTAAGAACTTGCTTTTTCTTTGCAAAAACCTTTTGGCAATCTTGAGAAACAGTAGAACTTCAAGAATATCTTTATTTCCATCAAGGTATAATTATTTTATTAAGGGTACTAACCTCGCTAATCAGATTATGATGAGTTATGTATGAAGGGAGTTTTCAAGTGTGCGAGGGAAGATGATAAAAAAGATTCAGGAGTGTCAAGCGCTCAAGCTTGGGGATGCCCCCGTGCACCCCCAAGGAATATTCAAGGATACTCAAGGGTCTAAGCTTGGGGATGCCCCCCGTGCATCCCCTTCTCCATCAACATTATCAGTTCGTCTTTCGTTTCGCTATATTTTTATCACTTCATGTGTTATGTGCTATGCTTGGAGCGTCTTGCTTCTAGTTTTCTTTTTAGTTTTTCATAACGAGTCGGAACCCAGCATTCCTTTATGTGGGAGAGAAACACGCTCCACTTCTACCTAGAACATAACATAGGATTTTCATGTCTATCTATGTTGTGTGTGTTCTTTGTCTTTTAATAGCTACTACCATGCTCTGCTCTTAATGTTCATGCTTATCTTTTCAAAGAGCTTTTGTTTAGTTGGTTGCTTGAACTCTCTTTAATTACCATGCTCACCTTATTAAGAGAGTTTGCTTCCGTTGCATTGGTTAATGTGTCTATGATAAAGATGCTACTTTCATGATGGTGCTTAGTAGTTTATGGTTAATCTCAAATAGCTGGGGGGTTCCCAATGTGTTATTGGAGGACCAACTTGGTTTGTTTGCCTATGATGTGGTATGGTTTAGTAATGTCTTCCTTCGAGAATTTATTTTGATTGACTTGGCGTATGCTCACGCATATTCAAGACTGTAAAGAAAGTCTATCAAGCCTTGATGATCTTTTATTTCTGAGTAGCGATATAACTACCATGCCTGATTCAATATTGCTTTGTCGCTCTGCATGATTATGACCGTCATTGCTCTCTTAGTTGGTCGCTCCCAGTCTTTTGCTAACCTCCACCTGTACTAAGCAAACTAACCATGCAATACATAGCTCATGGGAAAGTAGGCTAAAAACTATTGTGGTAAAGAATATGTTGCTTATGTATCTTATTTCTTATAAGTTGCTTGCTGAGCGGTAACCATGTTTCTGGGGACGCCATCAACTGTCACACTTTTGTTGAATATCATGTGAGTTGCTATGCATGTTCGTCTTGTCTGAAGTAAGGGTGATTTACCGTGGGTTGAATGAATATGCATATTGTTAGAGAAGAACATTGGGCCGCCAACCAAAGCCATGCATCATGGTGGAAGTTTTAGCTTGGACCTTAATCCTCAATCTCTCATGAGAATATGCTTATGCATTAAAGAGGAGTCCATCATCTATTTTCTATGTTGTCCCGGTATGGATGTCCTCAAGTTGAGATCTATCAAAAACGAGAAATCAAATGCGATCTATCTCCTTGGACCTTTGTACAGGTGGCATAGAGGTACCCCTTTGTGACACTTGGTTGAAACATATGTAATGCAATGATAACCCATGGGGATCCGAGCTAATTAGGACAAGGAGCGAGCACTATTGGTATTCGATGCATGAGGCTTGCAACTTATAAGATGTTTTATGCATGACACATATGAAGTACTACTATCGTTGACACAATTGCTTCCATGTTTTTAAAATAAAAAGCTCTAGCACTTAACCTTTCTTTTACCTTTATGTTGAAGCACCAACTACTGAGAGCATGATTGTCATTCTGAGTGTAATGTGCATTGTCCCAAAGTAGCATTGTCTTTTGCATGATTGTGATATCGTTTATTCTGAAATGATTGTATCTAGTCATCACTTAAACCTTGAAGGTGCCCCTGCATTTATGTTTTGCATCACTAAAGGGGGCAAGCTAGATATCACTTTATCATATTTGCACATCATGTTTATTACAAATCTTTTTGATGTTTCAGTTTCATGTTGTAAAACTTTCAGTCATTTGTGATTTTCTCTTGAGACAACTTAATTACTATAGAATCATTGTCTCAGTAAGCTTTTGTCATATGACTATGAGAAAGTCCTATATGGTTAATAGCATGTCACCACAGAAATTATTCTTGTTATCATTTACCTACTCGAGGACGAGCAGGAATTAAGCTTGGGGATGTTGATACGTCCAAAACGTATCTATAATTTCTGCTTGCTCCATGCCACTTTTGGGTGATATTGCTATGATATTCACACACTTCCATACACTTTTGATCATATTTGGACTAACTTACTAATCCAGTGCACCCCAGTGCCAGTTTCTGTTTTCGGCTGTTTTTGTATTTCAGGTTTTCACATTACGAGAACTGCCAGGAAAAATCCAGAAAAAATATATAAAAAATCAGCGTTCCAGGAGCTACCGTGCGGCCAAAGTGCAGCCGGGGGGGGACCCATAGGGGCTCCACGCGCCCTGTGGGCGCGGCCCCCCCCCCCCTGGGCCGCGCCGGGAGGGCCCCTGGGCCCCCCGATGCACCTCCGATGCCCCCCTTTGGCATATATTTAAGGTTCGTCGAGGAAACCCTGATTCCAGACCCCTTTTCTACAGACGCGATTCCGATCTCCGCCGCCATCGCCATCAAGCTTCGGGGGACCAGAATTCCTGCGCCGGCACCTTGCCGGGACGGGGAAGTGCCCCCGGATTCATCTCCATCGACGTTGCTTCCTCCCTCCATGAGGCGGGAGTAGTTCCCCCTCGGGGCTGAGGTTCTTACCAGTAGCTATGTGGTCAATTCTCTCTCCCATGATGTGATCTTCGTTGTGATCATAGGCTATGTTAATCTAGGGTGATCCCATGATGTTTCCCCTTCCTCTATGTATTGGATTGATGTACTCACTTGTCTTTATCTAGTATAATCCCCGAGACCAAGGTGACAGCGGTCTATTGGACATGGATTAGAAAAGTATTTTCATGGGTGATTTCCTCTCTTGTGTGTTGATTGAAGATTGAGAGTCTCTTGGTGCTTGTCTTTGACTATCCTTTAGATATGTTGTGGTGATTGTGGGACTCTCTTTGGATGGCCGCGGTGACATTTGGGAAATCCTTAGATTGAGAACTACGAACTTTGAGGTGTGCTTTTGTAGCCCTACATAATTCTCGTCCTCTCTTGACCACGAAGGAATGATCTCCGAGTGTGTCCCCTTTGCATGTTTTATGGGAAATATCATGTGATTCGATTATGTTAATGTTGTTGGGAGTTGCCACTAGTGAAAGTATGAACCCTAGGCCTCGTTTCCACCATTGCAATACCGTTTGTGCTCACGTTTACTACTTGTTTGCTTGCTGCACTTTTTATTACATATTTATATTACCTTGTTTTGCCATCCATATCACTTGCCATTTAACATCTCTTCGCCGAACTAGTGCACCTATACATCTGACAAGTGTATTAGGTGTGTTGGGGACACAAGAGACTTCTTGTATCTTAGTTGCAGGGTTGCTTGAGAGAGACCATCTTCAACCTCTACTTCCCTGAGTTCGATAAACCTTAGGTCATCCACTTGAGGGAAATTGCTACTGTCCTACAAACCTCTGCGCTTGGAGGCCCAACATAGTCTACAAGAGTAGAAGAGTGTGTAGACATCAGCTCCTCGTGTACTGGGTTGGTGACAACATTCTTGACTTGGGTAGCAGTCTTCTTAACATTCTGTTGCCAATTTGGCTTGTATTCCGCATGAGTTTGTTGCCAGGTTCGAGCCTTCTGCACTGGGTGTCCCTCTTTCCTTGGTTCAAACTTGCGCTTGTGCTCGTTATTAGCAGGCCGATTGTCCAGTACGAGCTTGTGTTCTCTTTCCGCAATGAAAGATTTATTTACCAAAGTTTGGAAGTCTAGAAAATCAAGCATGCTGATTGTGCACCTGAGTTGCGAATTTAATCCTCCAAGAAATCTATCAATCTTTCTTTCTTCAGTGGCCACGTCATAACGGGCCAGGTGGTTGAATTTCTGCAAATATTCACCCACGGACAGATTCCCTTGGGTGAGTGCAAGAAATTCACGCTGCTTGGTCTTCATAATTCCAGTAGGGATGTAATATTTTCAGAACTGATCCTTGAATTTTGTCCAGGTGAGTTCTTCATCAGCAGGCCAAATGGCTTTTGTGTTTTCCCACCATATGGCAGTAACACCTTCAAGATAATGAGTTGCATATGGAACTTTGTCCTCTTCTGCAGTGCGGGCAATCTCAAGCTTCCTTTCAATGGTCTGCAACCAATCGTCGGCATCCAAAGGGTCAACAACCTGACAGAAACTGGGAGGCTGAGTTCTCTGAAAATCTGATAGCTTGGAGTGATGACCGTTCTAATTTCCATTCTGACCAACCATAGCTTGAACACTTTTTAATATCTCAAGCAGATCATTAATTCTTGTTTCCTCAAACATTCGCAGAATTTGCTCAGTGGTAGACGGATTTGGCGGTGGAGGCGGTGGTATGTACGGCTCGGGGGAGTGTCCTGCCTGTCGGGCGGAGCGACGAACAGGAACATCCTCGTGAGCGCTGCTACTGTTGCCTCCCCGCGTCATCCTATTATGGATTTTTCCAAAGACAATGCAACCGAGATGAGAAACATTCAAAATAAAATATGTGGGGAAAAGCCAACAACAAAATTCGAGGGAAAAACAGAATTGCGAAGAAAGACAGCGAGTAAAAGCAATACAGCTTCAGCATAATTATATAGGGATTCATACATGAAAAGTAATTAACATGCCCGGTTCCGCTACTCTCATACATGAAACGAAACATCATGACTCGTACAGCTACATTCGTACATCACTCTGACAACTGCGAATACTCTGGAGCTCTACTGCTCTGCAGGTGCTGCGGGGTCCTCTCCTGAAGTGGACTCGGATCCTGAACTGACGAGGTTAACTGAAATCTCGGGGTTAAAGGTAACACGGGGATGCTGCCTCGGAGGTTCTCCTTCCGGGGCGGGAGTAGGGTGGATCATAGGAGCTACAGGGGTAGTGAGAAGTGATATCCACTCAGCAGGGGCACTAAGAGGAGTTATGGTCGAGGTGCCCGAGCTACTGGGAGGGGTTACTGGTAAAGTAGGGGAAACGGAGCTGGGGACGTAAGGGGTACATCCCATGGAGGCGGGAATGATGACAGACCTAGTAGTAGCTAAAGCAATACGAGTGTTAGTCAACTCGCATGCCAGCTCGTGGATCATGAGATAGCTAGCAGTAATGTAACGAGAAAGATGGCTAGCTGTCGGAGATATTGACCACGGGTGTCCTCATAGACCACCCATGGTATTTCAAGACAATTGGGGGCCGCCTGTTATCCCCCAGCCGTCTGCTCATCGGGCCGCCTCCTAGGACAGTTTACCCTAGGAGCCGGCTGCCAGCAGCTAGCAGACGGTCCTACGCCTCTCCCTCGGGATGCATGCTGGGGGACCACTACACAGCTGAGGCATGGCTACAGTTGAGCATGTCCTTAGAGAATCTATAAGGGCATGGCTACAGTGAATGTGTACCCTATGGGCGCCGCTTAAGCGGCGTGTCACTATAGCCATGCTGCCAGTGACCAAGCTTCCGTCAGAGGAAGCCACGATCCCATTACCCACAGGCGGCGGGGCCAGCAAGCGGCCGGCCCCGTCGGCCAGTGGGTGAGACAAAAACAAGCGGCCCCTGGCAGGCGGCCAGGGGAGGCGGCCCGCCTGGTAGCAGGCGGCTCACCGTACCCTAGGAGTCTGAACCTCATCAAGATGACAAGACAGGACGTGGTGACAGTGTACGGCAGGAGACGGCGGCACTATAGCTACTTCCTTCCTGACGGTGCTGCCGTCAGCAGAAGCACGCCTACAGTGAAAGGCAATCACGTGGGCCCACTGACGGCAGGCCCCAGCAGACAGGCGGAGAGGCCGGCACCCGAAGACGCTGACAGCTGGGGGCCCTTCCACCGGGATTACTATTATACCCTTAGGGGGTAGGCCTATATAAACCCCCCAGGGTCCTCCATGAGGAGGGGTTGGTTAGTTGAACTCTAGAAGGAAGAGAGACACATAGGGAGAGATAAGGATAAACCCAAGCGATCATCCCATTTCCCTAGAGCGAAGGTAGTGAGCTAGCCTTACTCCTCTTCCTTCTCTAGACGACACAGCTCAAGGAGCAACCTTGTAGCTACCCTAGTGACATTAGTCATGACGCCGAGTCCCCGCAGAGCAGGACTAGGGGTATTATCTCCACGAAGATCCCCAAACCTGGGTAAGATTCGTAGGCGTCCTAAGTTCCGCCTTATCCCGCTTCCAGGGCCCGGCGACGCTCTATTGTCCCCATGCATGATAAGCCACCCGTTGGCATATGTCGCCCCAAAACCCCGACACTAGCAACACTATTAGACTCCGGATCAATCTCAGGGAAATGAACACGACCGTTGTCGTGCAGAGAAGGATAGTATTGGAAACCTGGGTGGTTCTGCATCCGGACCTCGCTGTGACGGAGCTCAACAAGGATCTCGAATGCAGCAAATTGGACGGCCTGCGAAGTGGTAGAAGCATAACTGCTTCGAGAGGTACGAGTGTAAGAGCTGGAGTCAGAACTGACGCGCAGAGTCACCACTGCCTGATATTCATATATTGAGTCTGCTAGACGCTCCCGGTACACATGATAAACTGGTTCGTCTCCATGAGGGTACAGCCGACGCCACACGTTACGAAGGAGGTGCGGTGACGTGTACGGCATCAGCTGCAACTGGCACGGATACGGCACTAGAGCCATCTACACTCACAACCATCATAAGGTTAGTATAAAAAAAATAAGACAAGTATATGCAAAGCAATAACCAGCTATACAGACTGCCGCCACTCAACCTAAACGCGTGTCTGGCGTTTAATTAGCACATCTTAGTCTAACGTGACCTACAGTCAGCGCGGCTCTGATACCAAGCATTGTGGCACCCTGGATCAGAGCGACCGGTTTACCTTGCATTGCCAGCCCAGAGACCTTGTCTTTTGGCAACACACAACATCTTGGTACAGAAAACAACCGCTTTATTGATACTAGCGGACCATAGTTTTACATTACAACAAGTAGCGAGGCCAAGCGGCACACACGGTGCGGCTGGAAAATATGTACATTATTTAATGAACATAAAAAGGCCTCGGTCATAAAACTACGCAGCAGCGGAACGACTTCGTAGCGGGACTCCATCTCACAGGGACACCGATGTGGACATGGTCTAGACTCGGACGACACTCCTTTCCAGCGAAACTTTCCTGAAATCTGGCATGACACGCAAGGTCAGTACATTGAATGTACTTGCAAGCTTACAACAAACAAAATCATAATAGCAAACAATATCATGATAATTATTCAATTGTTAAAATGCAGCAACACACTTGGATATACATTAACGAACATGATGTACCTTTGTGAAAACAGAACCTCGGTCTGACTTACCCCTGGTGATTTTTATTAAACTATAAACTTGTTCGTCTCAACAGGACATAAATCGTGATCTTACCGGCGATCACCACCCTGACCATACTTGGTCTCAAATCATCTCGGTGGCTCTTCCACCATTTTTACAGTACAAAAATTTAGAACTTAGTAAGCAAAATTTTATTATATGTTGACCCATGGCGTGACTAACTTTCGAGCGTGTCCGTGACCGTGGACTCGGCTATCGATAGATTAATTACACTCTGCAGAGGTAGTGCACTCTACCCACACCACGGAACCCATGGCCTCGCTTTCCCATTCGGGTGGACCAACGGCGTTCCGACAAAACTCTTCCATTGCCATGACACTCTCCCGGCCACTCCGACTCATTCCCCACTGGAATAGTCTTGGGTGGCCCCGTGCCTACCAAAGGCACACCGACCACCGTCGTGGCCAAACGGAAACTATCCCAAACGGGGACTCGGTACCATAAACTTAACAACGGGCACACAATGTTATGTCTGCTTACCGGGCCAGGGTATCGCATGCCCATGACCTTCCCTATTAGGAGGTACCGACCAGAGGCATGCCAACAGACCGAATAAAGACCTTCCCATAAAGGCAAATGTGGTTGCACTCGGAAAAACTCGATTCAATGGCACCATAACCCGGTCAACAATTTATTCAAGTTTAGTTATTAAAAATTTCAACTTAAAGAAAATAAATAACCGGTGTCATAAAATGCCATGGAATACAACATACCAAACGCATTACAAAAATAACTAGGTCAACTTTACTTTACTAAATATAAGCATCACAACTTCAATATTATTCTAGTTATGATTTACTTACAATTAAAAACAGAACATATTCTAGCAAAAATAATATTATAATTCTTATGTAAAATAAAATAACTTCACATATCTATTTATATGCATATCCATAATAGTTCTCAATGATCCAAACTTTCTTCTAGCTATCTTAATAACTTAAACCATATTCCAACTTTCTGTAAACTAAATGAAACAACTAAATACAGCAGCCAACAGAAGGTATTTAACAAAAATATTTCATATGTATAAATTAAATCATTTATTCAAGTTGCAAAATCACAAATATTGAAATGTCACTATGAAAATGTTGTTGTGGCTTGCCTTAGTGCAAATGAGGTTCACAAGCCTCCTGGTGATCCTCAAGACAAGCTTCACCTTCTAAAATAATTAAAAGTACAAGAAGAAAATATCAAGAACCATTCAAAAATTCACCAGAAAATCTACACATCACCAAATAGTCTCATTAATGGTGTGCTGCAAGATTTCTTTACAAAGAACATAGTGCAAAAAGAATCAATTCATTTGGACTTATGGTTAAAAAGTTATTGGAGTTTGAAGTTCTCTGGAATATATTTAAATTTAGAATTTAAATAAACAGACTGAACAGGGGGTGACGTCGAAGGCGTAAAAGCCCAGGGCGCCAGCACTCGTACCGCTTCACGCGGGTACAGAGGGGCTGAATAGCGGGCCCCGCTTGTCACGTGAGGGGGAGAGGGGGAGAAGAACAGGGGCGGCTCCGGCCTCGCCGGAGCGCACGCCGGCGACGCGGGCTCCTTGGCCAAGATGGGAGGGATAGATCGACGGAGGAGGTCGAGGCGCACCTGCCCGTACCCGTAGAGTGGCTAGGGGTGGTCGGACGGCGTCGGAAATGAACTCGCAGGCGGAGGCAGAACGGGGTGGTCGCCGGAGTTGAAGAAGATGGCGTGCAACGATGTCTCCAGCAGCTCCAACTAGGTGGAATGGCTCCACCAGAGAGTGGCGGGGGCTCTGGTAAGGTCGCCCTGGCCTGAGAGCGTCTGGAGCTACCGCGACGACCCGAGGGGATTGCCGGTGAGCTCGGGCTCGGGGACGGCGGCTTGTGGCCTGGCCGGCTGGGCCATGGGGTTCTACGCAGTCGAGGTGTGTGTGGGAGTGGAGCTGGGTGCTCGGGAAGGCTGGGAGGGGGGCCTATATATAGGCGAGCCGAGAGGGGGGATCGGGGCTCCGCCGGCGACACCTGGACGCTGCTCCTAGCGTCGAATGGCGTCACTGAGAGGGGGAAGAAGGCGACGGGGTCACGCGGGAGCTGTGGACGGATGGAGACGAGCATAGGGGCGCTAGAGTGGCGACGACCACAGTGCGCACCGCACTGTTGCCTTGGCTGGAACGCGCCCGTGCTCGCTGCGGCGACCTCCGGCATCGGCGAGCGACATGGGGGCGTTGTAGAGATCAAGACGAAGATGGTGGCGCGGGTTGGCACGCTCTGGCAGGCGCGGAAGCAAGCACGCGCTCAACAGAGTGCTCGGCGGCATCCAGAGCGCACCGACAAGCAGCCATGGCATGGTGCACACGGGTGGTCACCGCACGAACTTTGCCTACTGGCTTACTTGGTGCCAAAATTTATGTCTGGCTTGTTGTTCGTGGTGGATAAGATAGTTACCCATGGTTAGTTTGTTTCCAGACGCAGTAGAAAGAAATTCACATGTCTGGTAAGTTTCTGGACAGAAACTTTGAGAGTTTACTGAGGTAAATTGGCTAAGAGTTGGAGGCTGTGCTTTGGAGGCTAGTCATAAGTTACTAAGGTAAAGATGCACATGGAGTTTCAGAAGCAATGGAGCAAGTAAAATGGTACTTGCTGTAGAAACTACCATTTCTGTCCAGAATAGAAAAGAATTTCTGTAGCAAAAATATCCCAAAAAGTGATGCAATATTTTTGCTCAGGAATGTGTCCTAGGGTCCAAAGAATATTTGTGAGTTTCCTCAGATTTTTGTGGGCTAGAAAAATAGGGGTTGCTTTGGAGCACAAAGGGCTTAACTAGGGTTTTGGAGGGAAAAGTGAATATTTTTCAATAAAGAAAATATTCCATAAATTATATTAGAGTGAACTAGAGGGAAAAGATGATTTGAGATGGATATGAGGCACTTGGGTGAAAGCCAATGGTACCCAAGTGTTTAAGTCCATATGAGAAGATTCAAAAATCCCAAGGTTCAAAACAAATTCAAATAAAACTCAGGCAAATAAAAGAGGGCAAAAATTAGGATGTCACAACCTGCGACTGTTCAGCTTCCACCACGCGCTACTCCACCGGCTATTGTTCAACCAGCCCTCTCCACGGGCTCCTGTTCAACCACCCCTCCACGGGCTACTGTTCATCCAGCCCTCCACTATCTACTATTCATGCAGCCCTCCACGGGGTGGTCCTGTTCATGCTGCCCTCCACGGGGTCCTGTTCATGCAGCCCCAACCGGCTCGATCCAACGGGGTCCTGTTCATGCAGAGGCAACACCACGGGGTCCTGTTCAGCCACCCCCACTGGGAACTTTTCATCCAACCCCCCCAGCAACGCTCACTGTTCATGCAGAGGCAGCATCGATCAGCTTCAGTTAGCAACAGTAGCGAAGGAATCGCTCGATCGGGTTCAGTTAACAACCATCGATCGATCGCACGGGTTCAGTAACACGTAGCCTGCAGTGCAATCGCTCGGGTTCAGTTAGAGCCCAACGCCTTGATAACCCTCAACCGTAAGGGATCGAGATAGTCTTTGCGGGTAAGAATAACCCAATTTATTGATTCGACACACGGGGAGCCAAAGAGTATTTATAAGCTTTAACAGTTGAGTTGTCAATTCAACCGCACCTGAAATATATTAACTTGCAGCAAAAGATAAGTGGTAACAGTGATATGATAGTGATGATAGTAATAGTGAAAATAAACAGCAGAAGTAAATAGTAGTACTAAATAGCAGAAATAGCAACTAGTGACAGGCAAGGTTTAAAATACTGTAGGCTAGGGAGATGGATGGTTGGGCGTTGCATGGACGAGATAGATTCTAACTTGGGGCACGGCACACGGAAAAGTAATGATCATCTAGGCAAATATCAAACATTAGGCATGTATCCCGTAGGTAGTTGTACGTGCTTGCAATAAGAACTTGCACAACATCTTTTGTCCTACCATCCCGCTACGAACGGGGCCAAAAGGAACTAATGGATATTAAGGTGCTCCTGTCAAAGAGCACCGGAACAAAGCAATGAACTCAATGGATACATGTAATCCTCAAACTACGGACCATCCCCTTTGGTGTCCCAAGCTGTCACCTTTGGGATCGCCGGTTCCGAACTGTAACAGGTGCATACAACTCATAGATAGGATCAAGAACACAAGTATATTCATGCAAACACATATGGTTCAGATCTGAAATCATGGCACTCGGGCCCTAAGTGTCAAGCATTAAGAATAACAAGTTGTAGCAAAGATGATAAACACCATACTAGATGATAGGCAACATGCCCCCAACAATCTGACGAACTATTACATGATCTAACTCATCCAATCCCTACCACCCCCTTCGCCTACAGCAAGGGAATTACTCACACATGAAGGGGGAAGTCATGGAGGGATGATGGAGTGGTGATGATGATGACGATGGCGATGATCTCCCCTCTCCGGAGGCCAAATTAGCCTCCAGATTAGCCCTCCCGAAGAAGAACAAAGGGTGGCGGCGGCTCCGCGACGAAAAACAGCGAAAGGACTTCCGATCTGGGGTTTCTGCATCGCGAGGAAAAATACGGGCTAAAGTAGGGCACCGGGGGTGTGGGCCCCACCCAGGCGCCCCCCGGCGCGGCCCAGGGGGGGCGCCCACAGGGCGCCTGGGCACCCCCTGGCCCCCCTCTGGCCCCACTTCTGGTATTTGGTTTCTTCGGGTGCGTGGATTTTTCGTGATTTTTCGTGGATTTTTCTGAGATAGTTAAAAATCCGTTTTCCTGCACACAAATAAAACATACAGGCAGCTCTGCTGAAAACAGCGTCAGTCCGGGTTAGTTTAGTCCAAATCATGCAAGAATGAGGTCAAAACAATATCAAAAGTGTTTGGAAAAGTAGATACGTTTGAGACGTATCAACTCCCCCAAGCTTAGCATATTGCTTGTCCTCAAGCAATTCAGTTCAACGAACTGGACGCGACAAAGAAAACTTTGACAAACTCTTTTGCCTCATTAGATGTATATAAGCATGTACTACGAAAAGAGTTCAGCAAGTATTTAAACCGTACTTATGAGAACAATGCAAGGAGCAATCCTTCTTTCAAGTGACCAGTCACAAATAATTAAGAGTAAACAATATATTACTGAAAATCAAGACAAGATCACATTGCACATAGCTTGAGCATATTAAGGTGGTATCTCGCTAGCCTCCATGAGTGAAGCAAAACATAAATGCAGAGACTCCTCCAGAGTTTTAAAGGAGACTAGAACTAAGAATTTCAGAATAAATCATATCACAAGTATGCAGAAGACAATATAATACTTTGGGACAATGCACATTACACTCAGAATGACAATTATGCTCTCCTAGTCAGTGCTTTGAAGAAAGAAGATGAGACTCTCGAACCGTGGCTTTTATTGGCAAAGTTGAAAACCCGTGATCAGAAACAAAAACTAAACATGTACCAGAGCTCTTGGTTTTAAAAACAGAAGTAAATATGTTTTTGAGAGGTGCATATTTCGTCAACGAATTCTAGCAGATAACTCAATCACTTTTTAAGCTAGACAAGTCTCGAGGAACGGCTCCCGCATGAGGACGATCACATCCTCTTAATCTCCTTTGTTTATCACTGCCAAAGTTTTCTGATTTCTCATGAACAAAGCGTGAAGGAGGGTTTGTTTGTTATATTATCTTTTCGAGCCGGGCGCACTCAATGCCAGTTCCTTTTCATATTAGGGGTTCACACATTATACATGCAATCCAGGGGTGAAACTTGTCCAACTTAAAGAGATCATGAATTAACTACTACTTCCTCATGAGCTAAAACATAGGCACAAAAAGGGAAATGCTTTTGATTAATTTCGAGATGGTACATGAAAGTCTTTGTTAGGAATGGCAGGTAAATACCATATATAGGAAGGTATAGTGGACTCATATGGCATAACAGGTTTATAAGTTTTGGATGCACAAGCAGTCATTCCGCTTAGTACGGGTGGAGGTTTAGCAAAAGACTGGGAAGCGACCAACTAGAGAGCAATAACGGTCATAATCATGCAGAGCGACAAAGCAACATTGAATCGGGCATGAAAGTGATATAACTATTCTAAAACTCAAAGATCATCAAGGCAAAGTAGACTGTTTAGTCTTAAACATGTGTAAGCATGTGCCAAGTCAATCCAAAAATTCTCTAAAGGGAAATACCACCATAGTATGCCAGACTAGGAACAATGCAATGCATGTAGATCATTTCAATAACACATTATATACTCTAGTTATTCGAGACTAGCCACAAGGAAAGCATGAACCACTGGAAGAGCATTGTAAACATAGCACTATGTCGCTACAAGCTGGTCTCTAGATCATAAGTACAGGCATATGTACAAAAGTAGAAACAATAAGAGTTCATACCGGTCTTCCTTGTTGCTTCCTTTCAGTCGATCTTCGTCATTACTGCTTGTCACTTGCACGATCGAACGTAGGAAATATAATCAAATGCCATCACGGACTCGAGCTGATCTCTGAAAACAAAGCAAACTAAAGAGAGAAAGGAAATTTTTTTGGGTTTTTCAAAAGTTGAATAAAAAGCAAAAGAAAGAGAAAATCTTTTTGTTGTTTTTGCAAATAAATGAATAAAGAAGAACTGATAAAAACTTCGAAAAGATCAAAGTGAATAAGACGGATAATACAATGGAAAAGTGAGAAGGGCACGTACTCCCCCAAGGTTAGGCTTTTGGCCTAAGTTGGTAGCAGCTACTGCCCCCAGGAGCCTCCTGCTCCAGGGGTATGGTGGTGAGACCATGGGTCGTAGAAGGATGATGGTGCGTACACCGAACTCCTTGGAGTCTCCCACGAGGAAGGCTCCGAACGCCAAACAGAGGAAGACCCTTCACCAAACTCGGTGGCGGTCTCCTCCTGAAAATGTGGTATCTCACCGTGCCTCTCCTCGTCGGGCACAACCCCCTCCATGGGGTTATGGAACTGATGCTGGACCATGAACTCATCGAACTGGACAACATCAAAGGACCATCCGTTCCTGCGAGAAAAATCAAACAAAAGAGGTGCAGGTAGACGGATCTCGCGTTCCGCGGTAGTTCCGAAACGCAAGATATAAACAAGGTTATCAAGCTCAGAACCCATGGTAACAAACTTATGCCTTTTCATAGCAGCAAGATCAAAGCTTAAATAAGTAAAAGGAGTATCATCAGGATGTGGGGTGCCTCCAAGATGCTCTAAGATAAGTGTGGCATAAATGCCACCATATAAGTCCCCCTTGTTACCGTTCATAGCAAGGCGTCGAGCAATTAAGGTACCAATATTATAATCAGACCTCCCTGAGAGGGCTGCTGCCAGGATAGCAATATCTGGAGCAGAAATGTTGCTCATGTTGTCACGAGCTAACACCCCTCTAGCAATATAATATGCAAAATACCTGAGGTGAGGAAACAAGATACTGGAGATCTTCGACCGATGAATATCCCTCGTACCCATGCTGCAGAGAGAGTTGATGACGGTTTTCAGCTCGGAGGGCTGAGTGGCCATCCTTGCCGTCCTCCCAACGTTCGGCACACCTATTACTTCACAAAAATTTCCCAGAGTCATGGTGATAAGATCATTATAAATTTTAAACTCAATAGCACCTGATTCAGGATTATATCTAAAACTGTTAATGAAAATGGAGGTGAGTTTCTGATACTGAGTAGCACGGCTCGTGACGAGTCGTGTCAAACCTACATTAGCACAAAGATTATAAAACTCATCCTTGATTCCCGCAGCTTCCATGAATTCATCACATGGATATGTCATTGCACGTGCTGGACTTGTGTCTTCCAACAACTCCAGGGGCACATGATCTTCATTATAGCTCACCCTGGCAGTCGATGGTGAAGCTGCGGCTCTAGTGACTCGATCGGAGTGTGCTGGCCTCCTCTTCTCAAGCCATCCTTTTGCCCTTCCTAACAAACTCATTTCTGAAAAAAAAAATACAATTTGCAAAAACGAGGATTAAAACAAAGTGAGCTAAAGCAAACTACTCAACTCACTTGCCCAAGGCATAAACTTGCATCAAAACTTGGAAAACATATTTCTACACATGCATGCAAGCTCATCTCTACAGCACCAAGAACTACTAAATACTCACAAATGAGGCCACCAATCAAAAATCTAATTGGAGGGGTGGAGGAGTCACATACCAGGGAGTATTTGCTCAAAATTTCAGCTCAAATGATGGGCTGTAGAGAGAGATCGAAGAATCGCCCCCAAGAACAGCAAGAACAAGAAGAACACGACCAGAACTCGGGTTTCTGGAAAAAGAGAGAGAGAGGGGAAGAAGAAGTACCTGGAGGGGGGTCCCATGGGCCCCAGGCGCCCTGTGGGCGCGGCCAGGGGCTGGGCCGCGCCAGCTGGCCGCCTGGGCCACTGGTGGCCCCCCCTGGCCGGCCCCAGGACTTTCCGGGTCTCTCCCGTTGTGGAAATTTTTAATATAATTTTTCTGGAATTTTTCTGAAAACTTCACTGTTGAAATTTTTTCGAAGTTCAAAAAGCTGCGAAACTCTCTGAAAACTTGAAGTAGTTAGTAGCATTGTGAAGCTTCAAAAACATAGATACTTGATACAGCAAGTAGGACAATACTAAAAACAAATGAAAACATAGAAAGCTCAACTTTTTATCCATATAAAACACGTTTACTAGTAAGGTTGATCAAGTCTTATCAACAAACAAGTGATATATAGAGCAAAAAGTATCACCTCCTACAAAGTAATCACTGAACTTTTACCTTGATGGACATTGCCCCTACCATGATAGTTTTGTATTTGTGAGGCACATGTAGTGGACAGTCCCATTCTCCAATTTTCACGGTCTCGATATTCTCTATAGAGTTGAGGGCATGCCTCCTGTCGGTTTTCTTCGGAAAATATACCGTGTGTTCTTTATCATTCACATGAAAGGTAACCTTCCCTTTGTTGCAATCAATAATAGCACCTGCGGTGTTAAGGAAAGGTCTACCAAGAATAATGGACATGCTCCCATCCTCGGGCATGTCAAGCACAACAAAATCAGTAAGAATTAAACAATTAGCAACTTCAACTGGAACATCCTCACAAATACCTATCGGAACAGCGGTTGACTTGTCAGCCATCTGAAGGGAGATATCTGTAGGAATTAGTTTCTCTAAACAAAGCCTCTCGTAAAGAGAGAGAGGCATAACACTCACTCCCGCTCCAAGATCACATAAAGCAGTTTTGACATAATTATTCTTTATGGAGCAAGGAATGGTGGGTATACCTGGATCACCGAGCTTCTCAGGAATCTTTCCACTGAAAGAATAGTTAGCAAGCATAGTAGATATGGCATCATTAGGAACTTTTCTTTTGTTAGTGACAATATCTTTCATATATTTTGAATACGGAAGTAGCTTAATAGCATCAGTCAAAGGGATTTGAAGAAAAAGAGGTTTAATCCATTCACAAAACTTATTATAATGCTCTTCTTCTTTAGATTTGATGGACTTACCTGGAAAGGGCATGGGTTTCTGTACCCATGGTTCTTTCTCCTTCCCATGTTTTCTTGTGATGAAGTCTTCTTTAGTGTACCTCTTACGTTTGTCAGGTGCTTCTTCCTCTCGAACTTCAGGCGGATCATTCTTCTCATTATCATTACCTTCAGGTTCAGCACCGTCTTCAGTCTCAGCATCGGAGATAGATACACTGTTGGGATCAATAGCTGGCTCTTCATCTGCAATAGGATCATTAGAATTGTCAGTCTCTTTATGTTTCTTTTTCTTATTTGGAGAGATAACAATTTCTTCTTCCTGCATTTGAGAATCTTGCTCGATTCTCTTCGGATGTCCCTCTGGATAAAGAGGATCTTGAGTACTAGTTCCTCCTCGGGTCTTAATCCCAAAAGCCTGCAATTTATCTTGTTTGGCATTGTTAGCAAGCAAATCTATTTGCACATTAGAAATTTGATCAAGCTGAGTTTGAACCATATGAAAATGCTTCACAAGACATTGAACATCATTAACTGTTCTATCTAAAACACCAAGCAACTTTTTGATAGCAAGGGAATTATCATGCAACTGACTTTCTATCCTCTCATTAAAATGATTCTGTTTCATAATAAAATTATCAAACTCATCTAAACAATGATCAGGGGGTTTACCATGAGGGATGTCACTTGCGTTGAAATCTAAAAGAGAGTGTACCTCTACCATAGGAGGGTGAGTGGTAGGCTCACACAGCTTCTCAATAGGGGGTAGATTCTTCACATCTTCAGCTTTAATACCTTTCTCTTTAATAGACTTCTTTGCTTCTCGCATATCTTCGGGGCTTAGAACAAACATGCCCCTCTTCTTTGTTGGTGGAGGTGGTTCAGGGACGGACCAATCTTCATGGTTCTTGGCAATTCTGCCCATTAAATCTTCCGCGTCGTCCGGTGTTCTTTTCCTGAAAACACAACCAGCACAACTGTCCAGATAGGACCTGGATTCATCAGTTAGACCAGCATAGAATATATCAATTAATTCATTCTTAGGAACTCCATGTCCTGGTCTAGCCTGAATCAACCGCAGTACCTCCCCCAAGCTTTAGGGAGGGACTCATCCTGCAACTGTTTAAAATTATAAATTCTTTGTAAAGCAGCATGTTGCATATGAGCAGGGAAGTATTTATCAACAAAAGAGTGAGCTAAGTCCTGAGGACTCTTAATAGAACCGCATGGGAGTGAATCATACCATGCTTTAGCACCTTCCTTCAACGAGAAAGGAAGAAGCTTGGTCACATAAAAGTAGCGTATCTTCTCATCTGTGGTAAACAGGCTACCTAGTTCACCAAGTTTAGTTAGGTGTGCAATAGCATCATCATTTTCTCTGCCATAAAAGGGGTCAGCTTCAACCATAGGTATAAGTGAAAGATCAACAGAGAAATCAAAGTCAGGATCATCAATGCATATAGGAGATGTAGCAAACTCAGGATTAGGGACGGTTTTGTTTTTCAAAGAGTGTTTTTCAAATATTTTCTTAATAGTTTCAGGGTCAGAGCCGGCAAACTATGTCAGTTCCCTGCATAAATCCTCATCAAGTATATAGTAATCATCATCAAGAAGCCTCTCCTGGAGTTTACTCAAATCAGGAAAATCATAAGTTTCACCAATAGGGTAGCGAGTAACAGGAAGTTCAATTCCATATTTTTCAGCAGCAGCAGTAATTTGTTTCTCAAGAGCATAACCAAGTGAACTAATATCATCATCAAAAGTAGTAGAAGCATCATCAAGAGTATCAGACATAACAACAGATTCAGTAGGAGCATCATGTGGTGGTGGTGAGGCAAACTTACTCATAACAGAAGGTGAATCAAGAGTAGCACTAGTGCTCAGAGCAGTACCTCTTCTTGTAGTGGATCGTAAGATCGGAACCTTGGGGTCACCTTTCTTACCCATAGTTAATAAAGTGCAGCAGGTAGGATACCTCAAGTAGACTTGTAAATATTGCTATGCTCCCCGGCAACGGCGCCAGAAAACGGTACTTGATAACCCTCAACCGTAAGGGATCGAGATAGTCTTCGCGGGTAAGAATAACCCAATTTATTGATTCGACACACGGGGAGCCAAAGAGTATTTATAAGCTTTAACAATTGAGTTGTCCATTCAACCGCACCTGAAATATACTAACTTGCAGCAAAAGATAAGTGGTAACAGTGATATGATAGTGATGATAGTAATAGTGAAAATAAACAGCAGAAGTAAATAGCAGTAGTAAATAGCAGAAATATCAACTAGTGACAGGCAAGGTTTAAAATACTGTAGGCTAGGGAGATGGATGGTTGGGCGTTCCATGGACGAGATAGATTCTAACTTGGGGCACGGCACACGGAAAAGTAATGATCATCTAGGCAAATATCAAACATTAGGCATGTATCCCGTAGGTAGTTGTACGTGCTTGCAATAAGAACTTGCACAACATCTTTTGTCCTACCATCCCGCTACGAACGGGGCCAAAAGGAACTAATGGATATTAAGGTGCTCCTGTCAAAGAGCACCGGAACAAAGCAATGAACTCAATGGATACATGTAATCCTCAAACTACGGACCATCCCCGTTGGTGTCCCAAGCTGTCACCTTTGGGATCGCCGGTTCCGAACCGTAACAGGTGCATACAACTCATAGATAGGATCAAGAACACAAATATATTCATGCAAACACATATGGTTCAGATCTGAAATCATGGCACTCGGGCCCTAAGTGTCAAGCATTAAGAATAACAAGTTGTAGCAAAGATGATAAACACCATACTAGATGATAGGCAACATGCCCCCAACAATCTGACGAACTATTACATGATCTAACTCATCCAATCCCTACCATCCCCTTCGCCTACAGCAAGAGAATTACTCACACATGAAGGGGGAAGTCATGGAGGGATGATGGAGTGGTGATGATGATGACGATGGCGACGATCTCCCCTCTCCGGAGGCCAAATTAGCCTCCAGATTAGCCCTCCCGAAGAAGAACAGAGGGTGGCGGCGGCTCCGCGATGAAAAACAGCGAAAGGACTTCCGATCTGGGGTTTCTGCATCACGAGGAAAAATACGGGCTAAAGTAGGGCACCAGGGGGTGTGGGCCCCACCCAGGCGCCCCCCCGGCGCGGCCCAGGGGGGGCGCGCCCACAGGGCGCCTGGGCACCCCTTGGCCCCACTTCTGGTATTTGGTTTCTTCGGGTGCGTGGATTTTTCGTGATTTTTCGTGGATTTTTCTGAGATAGTTAAAAATCCGTTTTCCTGCACACAAATAAAACATACAGGCAGCTCTGCTGAAAACAGCGTCAGTCCGGGTTAGTTTAGTCCAAATCATGCAAGAATGAGGTCAAAATAATATCAAAAGTGTTTGGAAAAGTAGATACGTTTGAGACGTATCACGCCTCGCACCCACGCGCGTGCGTGTACGAGAGAAACGCGCATCGCTCGGCCCCGACCACCCATCGTAACCGGGAACACCCCGATTTTTTTCCTCGCCCTCGCTTCTAACACAGTTTTTTCCGTCATGGACGGCCCAAAGAATGTCATGCAGCTGCATCTCCGGCCCGTCCAAGACGAAAAGCCCATTTTCTGTCATGATTTTTTGTCATAGAAGTAGGACCCCACCACATCTATGATGATACCGTGTTTGGTCACAATTATTGTCATAGAAGTGTCATAAGTATGACAGAAAAAAGTTTCGTTCAGCCCAAAATGTCATGGATGTGTCTTTTTTTTGTAATGCAAGGAGAGGCCCGTTCGAAATTTTCTAGACAAGATTGCCCCTGCTTTTGCGTGGATTAGAGTACTAGTCGCCTCGAATCCCTCCATGCATGTCACACGTAATCTCTCTCTCCTCCGCTTATGTCTCTGTATGCAAACTAGGAAGTTGCGCCAATTAAGGAGATTAATTGCTAGCGAAGCGGAAAGGCAGGGGCATGCTGGGAAAGGTGCGCTACTCAAGGGGATCGCACAGAGCATTTGGGAAAAAACGAAAAAAATTATGCGCAGAGTATAAAGGATCGGAGGGAGTACCATCTGTGGCATGTATGTTTTTAATGACTTGAGACTATACCTAGCCCGGCATGCAAGATCAGACTTTATGCACCGTTCCCCATACCTGCATGAGGCCCGTTCGTCTCCAAATATTTTCCTCTCCATGTGTGGAAATAATATGCCTGCCAGACTCTCCTTCTCCCTTCGACGGTCCCACCACTCCACCCGGGACGCTGCTTCAGTTACTTAACTTCAGGTGCATTGGGTCACTGACATATGGTCCCAACAGGGGTCTGGCCCACATGTCAGTGATGCAACTGGACCTGCAGTTAAGTCAATGCAACTCAGTCCATATCTTACGTAGGTGTGCCATTGCTCGCTATAAATACTGCGCCTCCCACGACATTCGGAAGAACGCTCACGTTCATCGCTATCTCCTCCCCCTCCCTCTCACGTCGACCACCATGGCATCGCCCATCCCAAGCCCTAGGTGCCCCTCGCTGCACCGCGCGGACGGTCTCGCCTCGTCGTTTTGTTCCTCGCCGCCACTAGTCGAGGAACACGCGTCGGCGTTCCGCTCCTCGCCGCCACTAGTCGAGGAGGACGCGTCGGCATTCCGTTCCTCGCCGCGATGCGTCGGCGTTCCCAATCTTGCCAGCACGCACGTCGGAGGACGCGTCGGCTCCCCGCTACGAGGAGAACGCCGCGCCGCCCG
>LR738713.1:536118895-536225744 GCA_902687465.1 Secale cereale
CCCCCCCCCCCCCCGGCTGTCCTTCGGGCGCAAGGTAGGTTCTGGAACGCTGATTTTTTATATAATTTTTCTGGATTTTTCCTGGCAGTTCTCGTAATGTGAAAACCTGAAATACAAAAACAGCCGAAAACAGAAACCGGCACTGGGGTGCACTGGATTAGTAGGTTAGTCCAAATATGATCAAAAGTGTATGGAAGTGTATAAATATCATAGCAATATCACCCAAAAGTGTCATGGAGCAAGCAGAAATTATAGATATGTTTTGGACGTATCAACATCCCCAAGCTTAATTCATGCTCGTCCTCGAGTAGGTAAATGATAACAAGAATAATTTCTGTGCTGACATGCTATTAACCATATAGGACTTTTTCATAGTCACATGACAAAAGCTTACTGAGATAATGAATCTATAGTAATTAAGTTGCCTCATGAGAAAATCACAAAGAACTGAAAGTTTTACAATATGATACTGAAACATCAAATAGATTTGTAATGAACATGGTGTGCAAATATGATAAAGTGATATCTCGCTTGCCCCCTTTAGTGAAGCAAAACATAAATGCAGGGGCACCTCCAAGGTTTAAGTGATGACTAGATACAATGATTTCAGAATAAACGATATCACAATCATGCAAAAGACAATGCTACTTTGGGACAATGCACATTACACTCAGAATGACAATCATGCTCTCAGTAGTTGGTGCTTTAAAAGAAGGTGGAGACTCTCGAACTGTGGCTTTTGTTGGCAAGGTTGAAAACCCGTAGTCGGAAACAAAGACAAAACATGTACCAGAGCTCTTGGTTTTAAAAACAGAGGTAATAATTACTTTTTTAGATATGCATGTTTCGTCAACGAATGCTAGCAGATAACTCAATCACTTCTTGAGATGGACAAGTTTCGAGGAACGGCTCCCGAATGAGGACGATCACATCCTCTTAATCTCCTTTGTTTATCACTGCCAAAGTTTTCTGATTTCTCATGAACAAAGTGTGAAGGAGGGTTTGTTTGTTGTATTATTTTTTAATGAGCCGGGCGCACTCTATGCCAGTTCCTTCTCGTATTATGGGTTTGCACATTAGACATGCAATCCTGGGGTGAAGCTTGTCCAACTTAAAAAGATCATGAATTAACTACTACTTCCTCATGAGCTAAAACAGAGGCACAAAATAGAAATGCTTTTTTGAATAATTTCGAGATGGTACATGAAAGTCTTCGTTAGGAATGGCAGGTAAATACCATGTATAGGAAGGTATGGTGGACTCATATGGCATAACTGGTTTAAAGGATTTTGGATGCACAAGCAGTCAGTCCGCTTAGTACAGGCGAAGGTTAGCAAAAGACTGGGAGTGACCAACTAAGAGAGCAATGACGGTCATAATCATGCAGAGCGACAAAGCAACATTGAATCGGGCATGGAAGTTATATCGCTACTCAGAAATTAAAGATCATCAAGGCTTGATAGACTTTCTTTACAGTCTTAAATATGCGTGAGCATACGCCAAGTCAATCAAAATAAATTCTTGAAGGAAGATATCACTAAACCATACCACATCATAGGCAAACAAATCATGTTGGTACTCCAATAACACATTGGGAATCCCCCAGCTATTTGAGACTAACCATAAGAAAACATGAACTACTAAGCACCATTATGCACATAGCATTTTTATCATAGACATATCGACCAGTGCAACAGAAGCCAACTCTCTTAACAAGATAAGCATGATACTAAAGAGAGTTCCAGCAACCAACTAAACAAAAGCTCTTTAAAAAGATAAGCATGGAAACTAAGAGTTGAACATGATAGTAGCTATTGAAAGACAAAGAACACACACAGCAAGGATAGACATGAAAATTCTATGTTATGTTCTAGGTTGAAGTGGAGCGTGTTTCTCTCCCACACAAAGAAAGTTGAGTTCCAACTCGTTATGAACAGCAAGCAAAGCTAAAGAAAACTAAAAAGGAAAACTAAAAGCAAGACGCTCCAAGCATAGCACATAACACATGAAGTGATAAAAATATAGTGGAACGAAAGACGAACTGATAATTGTTGATGGAGAAGGGGATGCACGGGGGCATCCCCAAGCTTAGACGCTTGAGTCTTCCTGAATACTTCTTGGGGGTGCATGGGGGCATCCCCAAGCTTGAGCGTTTGACACTCCTGAATCTTCTTTTATCATCTTCCCTCGCACACTTGAAAACTCCCTTCATACATAACTCATCATAATCTGATTAGCGAGGTTAGTACCCTTAATAAAATATTTTTTCCTTGCTGGAAATAAGGATATTCTTGAAGGTCTACTGTTTCCAAGATTGCCAAAAGGTTTTTGCAAAGAAAAAGCAAGCTCAAGGTTTGCAAAACGAAGGAAAGGCAAAACAGGACAGAATCTATGAAAAACAGACCAGCAGGTAGTAAATGATTTTTTCGGGGCACTTCTGCAACTCAAATCAAAAAACTCAGAACAGATGCTCGAAAGCCAATTGTATAGAGCACGCTGTCAAGAAAATTCAGATCAAAAAGATGATCTGGTGATTTTATACGAATTTTTCTGTCCAAGGACAGAATCTGTTTTCTGGACTGCACGTCACAACTTTTGAACTTTCTTGCTATCAGAGGCTAAACTTGGCACAAAGCTGAAAAATAAAGATACAATGATGTTGCTACAGTAGTAACAAACATCAAGACCACTAAAAACTGAAAGAACAAACTGAAAGTAAAGATAACAAGGGTTGTCTCGCTAGAGCTCTTTCTTTATAGCCATAAAGATAGGCTTAAGACTTTAATGATGCTCTCGTAGGAATAAGAGTTGAAGAACAAAAGAGAGCATCAAGAAGCATATATAAAACATATTTAAGTCTAACATACTTCCTATGCATGGGAATCTTGTAAGAAAATAAATTATTGAAGCATAAAGCAACTAGCATAGGAAGGCAGAACAAGCATAACTTCAAAATATTCACCATAAAGAGAGGGAACTTGATATTATTGAAATATCTATAAGCATATGTTCCCTTCTCATAATAATTTTCAGTGGGATCACGAATAAACTCAACAATATAAGCATCACATAAAGCATTGTTACCATGATCCACATGCAAAAAGGTACTCTTACTCTCCACATAAGCATCTTTGGGGAGCCCATGGTTAGGACTTTTTAGCATTAACGTTTTCAGTCTCCCCCAAGCTTGAGCAATGCTTTCTCCGTCACGAGACCTAAAGTTATAGATATAGTTCATGTCTCGATGAATTTCATGAAGAGGATAAAACTTAGTATAAAAGAGAGACATAAGCTCTTGCCAATCAAGCAAGTGTGAGTTATCAAGAAGCTTATACCAATCTGAAGCTTTATCTATAAGTGATACGGCGAACAATTTCCTCATGACAAACTCCCTTGATACACTTGCAAGCTTAAATAATGAACATAATTGTGACAGATATAGCAAGTGTTCACCGGGATGTCTGTCTCCTGCATAATGATTAGCCAAAACATAATCGATAATACCAGCTGGTATTTTATAGGGCACAATTTCAGTAGGGGGAGGAGCAACCACCACAGGTGTGGGGCGTCTTCCCACAAGCAACGATCCAATAGCAAGGTTGTCCATAAGCATAACTAGTGAAATAAAAACAAGAAACAAAAAGATTTAATTGCAAGATCTAAAGATATACCTTCAAGCACTCACTTCCCCGGCAACGGCGCCAGAAATAGCTTGATGTTTACACACGCTTCTACTCTCGTAGACTTGTTGGGCCTCCAAGCGCAGAGGTTTGTAGGACAGCAGCAATTTCCCTCAAGTGGATGACCTAAGGTTTATCGAACTCAGGGAAGTAGAGGTTGAAGATGGTCTCTCTCAAGCAACCCTGTAACTAAGATACAAGAAGTCTCTTGTGTCCCCAACACACCTAATACACTTGTTAGATGTATAGGTGCACTAGTTCGGCGAAGAGATGTTAAATGGCAAGTGATATGGATGGCAAAACAAAGTAATATAAATCTGTAATAAAAAGTGCAGCAAGCAAACAAGTGGTAAACATGAGCACAAATGGTATTGCAATGGTGGAAACAAGGCCTAGGGTTCATACTTTCACTAGTGGCAACTCCCAACAACATTAACATAATCGAATCACATGATATTTCCCATAAAACATGCAAAGGGGACACACTCGGAGGTCATTCCTTCGTGGTCAAGAGAGGACGAGAATTATGTAGGGCTACAAAAGCACACCTCAAAGTTCGTAGTTCTCAATCTAAGGATTTCCCAATGTCACCGCGGCCATCCAAAGAGAGTCCCACAATCACCACAACATATCTAAAGGATAGTCAAAGACAAGCACCAAGAGACTCTCAATCTTCAATCAACACACAAGAGAGGAAATCACTCATGAAAATACTTTTCTAATCCATGTCCAATAGACCCCCGGCGAGAGGAGCTTGCCGGGAAGGCCAACCAAGGCATCTCAAGGAACTTGCCGCGACGCGCCACTCGTCCCGGCAAGGCCAGGTGAGCGACAAGCTCCCGGACGCGATAAGACAACGACCGCGGCAAGGCGCTTGCCGCGGCAAGCTACCACTCTGTACCCGCGCTCCAGCACATCCACCAACGTGTCGCTCTGGGACCCTTCCAGGCGTACGTGGTGGGAGGCTGTGCAGCCAGCGGTGCGCGGTGGCAAGCGGCGCTGACAAGATCGCCATCGTGGCGAGCGGTGGCGTCCCTGACGGTCCCTTTTTGCACTGTTTGGGCGACGCAGACGGGCATTTAATGCCCTTGTCCCTTGCCTTCAGGGTTACGTATGATACACTGTACAGGTAGTTGTACCAACCGCAACACCTTTCCATTTTTACCCTTGCCTACGTTGCCACCTGTCGGTGACCCCTTGAGCATATAAAAGGAGGCCCATGCGCAACGTAGAAGGGGGTTCGAAACAGAAGAACGCTCACGCTCGGTCTCGTTATCTGCTGGTGTGTACTGTAGCACTCAGCGCTCCCGAGCAAGAACTCAATACAAACCACAAAGCAGGAGTAGGGTTTTACGCATCCGTGCGGTCCGAACCTGGGTAAACTGCTCGTGTGCTTCGCCTCGATCCGCTCTTCGTGCGATCTCCGCCCCCCGCCGAACCGAAAGGGGCTCGGTCCGCCGGTCCCATAGGTGTTCGAGGATCAGTTTCCCCGACAAGTGGTGATTACAAATCCAGGCCAAAAGCCTAAACTTGGGGGAGTACGTATTTCCACCGACATTATATTCATGTTCACACATTTCTTTCCAGTCGTCGGTGTCCACACTTTTTCATTGTATTATCCATGAAAATTTATTCTCTCGCTTTCTTCTTATGCGTTCAAAAAACTCTGAGAAAATACAAAAATATTTCTTCCTTCTTTTTGATTTTCTTCCTAGTTTAAATTGTTGTAGCACTAAAAAGAAAACCCAAAAAGATTTCCTTATTCTTCTTTTACTTGTTGGGAGCTTTCCTGTGTAAATCGTTCTTCTCATTTTTTTTGCTTTTCCCTTTTTTATTCGCTTGTTCAAGAAAATCTAAAAAACTCCAAAAATATTTTAGTGTGTTTCTCTGAATTTCTTTTCGTTTTTATTGAGTCGTACCAAGGAGAAGACCACGATGAAAATGTTGAGTGGCTCTCATTTGCATAATTATTGATCTAACAAAAAGCCCATTTTACCTTGTCTTCTCCTGTTGAATAAAACGTTTGCAGATTCCAGCTTAGTCCATGGCACTCTTGCACTCTTATTATTTTTCGTACCGTTCGGTCGTGCAAGTGAAAGGCAATAATGACGATATTTGGTGAACTGGCCATGGCAGAGAAAAAGGGGTATGGACTCGAGTTGTTCTATATATGTAAATATGTTTAACCTAGTATCCATGATTCAGCTCATTATGATTAAACATGTTTGCGATGAAAATTAGAGATTACAGTTTCTCATGCCATGCATAAGTAGCTAGGAGTGGATAATGATTTATCTTAGATATCAACATTCTGTTAAAATAATTGTGATGTAGTATAATGGTATGGTATCCTCCTCCGAATGTTTCAAGTGGCTTGACTCGCCACATATTCATGCATGTAGTTGAATCAAAACCAACATAGCCTCTATGATATTTATGTTCATGGTGTCCATATCCTACTCATGCTGATGTCCAATGTTTATTATGCATAATGTATGTTCATGACCATTGTTGCTCTCTAGCTGGCCGCTTCCCAACCTATTTGCTAGCCTTCACCTGTACTAAGCGGGAATACTCCTTGTGCATCAAATTCAAAAATCAAAGTTATTCCAGATGAGTCCACCATACCTACCTATATGCGGTATTACCATGCCGTCCTAAGTAAATTTGCATGTGCCACCTCTTAAAACTTCAAACAAATACCCTTTTTGTGTGCCTGGAATGTTCATAGAGTGACATGAGGTAGTCGATATCTCCATGCTAAGCGGGTTATTCTCAGGTCGGGTGTTTATTCACTCACCATTGCATGAGAAAAGGGGCGGTAAGAGGGGTTCCCAGTCCCGACTATAAAAGAAAAGAGCTTACAAATAATCAAACAAAAACTCCCAACGGAGTAATAACCTTTACTTTATCACTTGGGAACCGCTACTAATGTGTTTAGGATGGAAGATATTGATAACTGATGATTGTGAAGTAAATATGAAGGGTGCATCTCTCAAAATTACATTTATCTATGCTTTAAAACCTTGAGCTCTGGCACCTCTGCAAATCCCTTCTTCCCTCTGCAAAGGGACTATCTATTTACTTGTATGTTGAGTCATCACCCTCTCTAACAAGCGCCAGATCTGAGAGCACTGTTGTCATGCTTATGCATTGTGTGTAGTGAATGTTGGGTGTTATCATGACTGGATCTTTTCTATCATGAATTACAATGTTTAGTCGCTGCTTGAACTTTGGAGGTGCTCTGCATTTATGTTTTGCGGTCTCAGAAAGGGCTAGCGATATACCACTATTGTCATAGTATATCATGGTTGTTTTGATAACGTGTTGTTGTTTGAGATATCTTATTATTACTTGCTAGCAGATTATGTTATTGATATGAGTTAATATAATTCCTAAGAGTTATTGTTGCCATGGTTTGTCATGATCTTCACTGAAAACCTAGGTGCTACTTAAGCTTATTTATGTAAACAAGAGCAAAAGAGTTCATAAAAGTTTTTCTTTTTCACTTTCAGTTTATCAACTAAATTGCTTGAGGACAAGCAAAGGTTTAAGCTTGGGGAAGTTGATACGTCTCCATCGTATCTACTTTTCCTCTTGTTTTGGACTCTAATTTGCATGATTTGGATGAAACTAACCTGGACTGACGTTGTTTTCAGCAGAACTACCATGGTGTTGTTTTTTGTGCAGAAATAAAAAAGTTCTCGGAATGGAACGAAACTTTGCGAGGACTTTTTATAGAATAAAAGATAATTTCTAGAGCCAGGAACTACCGGAGTGGGGCACCTGGGTGGGCACAACCCACCAGGGCGCCCCCGCTCTAAGCGCGCCTAGGTGGGTTGTCCCCGCCTGGTGGCCCCACAGACCCTGAAACCTACGCTATAAAATCCTATTTCTCCAAAAAAAATGAAGTAGAAAGAATTATCGCGTTTCACGAGACGGAGCCGCCGCCCGCTCCTCATTGGGAGGCCAGATCTGGAGTCCATTTGGGGCTCCAAAGAGGGGAATCTTCGATCTTCATCATCACCAACCCTTCTCCATCGCCAATTCCATGATGCTCCCCACCGGGAGTGAGTAATTCCTTCATAGGCTTGCTGGTCGGTGAGGAGTTGGATGAGATTCCTCATGTAATCTAATTAGTTTTGTTAGGGCCGATCCCTAGTATCCACTATGTTCTGAGATTGATGTTTCTATGACTTTGCCATGCTTAATGCTTGTCACTTTGAGCCTGGGTGCCATTGTGGCAGCGGCATTCTCTTCTGGGAAGACTGGTGGATCGAGGGTTACCGTGTCCATGACCTCGCACCAGAGCTATACAAACTGGTGCCGGCTCATGTGAGGCTATCGCGAACGGTGGCACAAGCCCTGCTGGCAAACACCTGGGCAAGGGATATTGGTCCGGTTGCTGCTATACAAGCCATTGATGAGCACTTGCGTATGTGGCAAAGGTTACAAGGGGTGCAGATTCAGGCCAATTCCGAGGACATGATAACTTGGGCATGGGAAGCGTCTGGTACTTACTCCGTACGCTCGGCGTATGCGACTAAGTTTGTTGGTCGGCAGGTTGCGCCGTATGCTAAGATGGTTTGGAAGCAGCGAGCTCCGCTGCAGTGTCGCTTCTTCACATGGCTCGTCATGAGAAATCGATGCTGGACATCTGACAGATTACCCCCGGCGAGGCCTACCACATCAGTAGGCCTACCCGCTCTGCGATCAAGCCGAGGAGACTATCAATCACATATTGCTAACTTGCGTTTTCGCTCGCATAGTGTGGGGACAGGTTTGGCAGGCCCTTAGGTGCCCGGACCAGGCCCCGACGGTATCCGACACTCTCTTGGATTGGTGCACCACTCGGACGGCTAGCCGATGCTCCAAGAGGAATCTCAAGGCCATCATCACTCTCAGCATCTGGGAATTGCGGAAACATAGAAATGATGTTGTCTTTAATGGCGCGCTTCCATCCCCGCAGCTTGTAATCTCTAACATCAATAGGGAAGGTGGAAACTGGCATACGACAGGACTACTCAAAGGAGATCTCAAAGCTTTCTTTGGTGAACTATCTAGGTGGGTCATTCAGGAGTAGTCGGCTATAGATGTGGAGTTCACGGTGGTTCAGATGTTTGTAACCAGTTGTTTGTAAACTTGGGTGGAGGGTTCTATCCCTACTCTTCTTCTATCAATGTATGATATGCACGCTGGTGCATAATCTAGAGAAAAATGTTATCACCATTATATCTATGTTCTAGATCCGATCTTGCAAGTTATAGTCACCTACTACATGTTATAACCCGGCAACCCCGGAGTGACAACATTCAGGACCACTCCCGGTGATGATCGTAGTTTGAGGAGTTCATGTATTCACCGTGTGTTAATGCTTTGTTCCGATTCTCTATTAAAAGGAGGCCTTAATATCCCTTAGTTTCCAATACGACCCCGCTGTCACGGGAGGGTAGGACAAAAGATGTCATGCAAGTTCTTTAATAAGCACACATGACTATTTACGGAATACATGCCTACATTATATTTATGAACCGGAGCTAGTGCCGCATCGCCCTAGGTTGTAACTGTCACATGGTGACTATCATCCAACAAATCAATGATCCAATGCCTACGAATCTCTCTTATATTGATGTTGGTAAGTTACTACTGCTGTTGTTACTGTTTACTTGCTACACAACTATTGCTATCACTGATACTGTTACTATTGATGTTGTCACTACTATCAAACTATCATATTACTGTGCTACTGATCGCCTTGATGCAGATCATTAATCTCCAGGTGTGGATGAATTGACAACTCAGCTGCCAATACTTACAAATATTCTTTGGCTCCCCTTGTGTCGAATCTATAACTTTGGGTTGAATAGTCTACCCTCGAAAACTGTTGCGATCCCCTATACTTGTGGGTTATCAAGCCCTAGCAAATAGCTTTGCAGGAGGTGAATAATACTCATATGAATATGCAGAGAAGTTCTTTGGTTTATGAACATAGCGGTTAGATGAGACATGCTCATATTCATGAGTCTGACGGTAATTTCCCTACAAAACATTTGTGTTAGGGTGACCTTGTGAGGTCCTCTGTCTGTATGAAGTCTTTGGGCCATATGAAGCCTTTGGTCTGTGGTTTGTCTTCTTCCCTGGTGGTGTCATGATGACATTCACAGGAAGCTTTTCGAGAAGACTTTTCGGAACCCAGATCTTCTTCATAGGTGACCCATTCCTGCAGTTAGTTCCAATGTACCTGGCAAACACTTTACCGTTCTGATCCTTGAACAGTTTCTAGTTTGAGTCAAATGACTCGTCAATGACAATAGGGTTAGCACAAGTGAGGCCAGATAAAGTGGATGGGTCTACTGAAGGATCCTTAGCAGCAACCCGTGCGGTGTTGGGGTACTGCTCAGGCTTCCAGTAAGAACCATCAATATTCATTTTCCTTTCGAAACGAACACCCTCTTTCCTAGGGTTTTGGTTCAGAATCTGTTTCTTGAGGACATCACATAGTGTCTGATGCCCTTTGAGACTTTTTGTACATGCTTGTTTCAAGCAATGTCTTCAACCTAGCATTCTCATCAACAATAGTAGTGGTATCCAAAAAAGAGGGGTTAGTTACCACATCCATAGTTGAAGATATTGCAACTTCAGAAGCATTAGAGCATTCAACAAGAGAAACATCATTGTCACGCTCAAGACATTTTATACAAGGTGGCACAAAGTCTTCCTGGGCGGAACTGATCTGTTGAGCGAGTACTGAATCGTTCTCTTTTTGGAGATCTTCATGAGACGCTCTTAGTTTCTCTAGATCTTGCTTCCTTTGAAGATAATCATAGGAAAGCTTCTCACGAGTGGCTGAGAGGGTTTCATGACGACTTTCAAGCTCTGTGTACTTAACTTGAAGATTTTTTATGTCTTCAATTAAGGACTAAGTTCGATTCAGTTCCGCGTCCAACAGGTCATCGCTTTTGTCTAGCAACTTTTGAATATGTTCCATAGCATTTTGTTGTTCAGTTGCAATTTTAGCAAGGGTATTATAGCTGGGTTTGGATTCACATTCAGAGTCGTCTTCACTGGAGGTTTGAAAGTAGGCATCGCGTGAGTGTACCTTGGCACCACGTGCCATGAAGCAGTAGGTTGGAGCAGAGTCGTCCTCATCATTGGCTTCAGCGTCGGCGGCGTGACCATCGTCTTCAGTGTTGAAGATAGACTTGGCGACGAATGCTGAAGCTAGAGCCAGACTTGCCACGCCTGAATCAGACTCCTCCTCAGACTCCACATGTGCCTCCTCAGAAGCAGACTCCTCCTCTAAATCCATTTCCTTGCCAATGAACGCACGAGCCTTGCCAGATGAACTCTTCTTGTAAGATGAAGACTTGGATGAAGACTTGGAAGAAGAATTTGAAGAATTTTTCTTCTTCTTGTCATCAGAATCGTATTCATTACTCTTCTTCTTTTTCTTGGATTCCTTGTCCCATTGAGGACATTCAGATATGTAGTGGCCAGGCTTCTTGCACTTGTGACATGTTCTTTTCTTGTAGTCACGAGAGGAAGCCTCATCATTCCTTGAGCTGGATCTTGAAGACTTTCCGAACCGATTCTTCTTGGAGAAATTTTGGAACTTTCTCACAAGCATGGCTAGATCTCTGTCAATGTCTTCAGGATCATCAAAACTGTAGTCAGATTCTTCTTTAGATGAGGACACAACTTTTGCCTTCAAAGCACGGGATCGGCCATAGTTGGGGCCATAGATATTTCTCTTCTCAAATAGCTAGAATTCATGTGTGTTGAGGCTCTCAAGTATGTCAGATGGATCAAGATCTTTGAAGTCAGGGCGTTCTTGAATCATCAGTGCCAAGGTATCAAATGAGCTGTCAAGTGATCTCAATAGCATCTTCACAACTTCATGCTTTGTGATCTCAGTGGCACCAAGAGGGTAAACCTCATTGGTGATATCAGTGAGGCGATCAAAAGTGAGATGGACATCTTCATTGTCGTTTCTCTTAAAGTGATTGAAGATATTGCGAAGAACGTCAATTCTCGAGTCTCTCTGGGTTGAGACGCCCTTGTTGACTTTGGACAGCCAGTCCCAGACCAGCTTTGCATATTCCAGAGCACTCACACATCTGTATTGTCCTTTGGTCAGGTGACCACAGATGATGTTCTTGGCGGTTGAGTCTAATTGTGCGAACTTCTTGACATCAGCTGGGGTGACGCCTTGACCAGCTTTGGGAACGCCAGTCTTGATGACATACTAGAGATCGTTGTCTATAGCTTCAAGATGCATGCCCATCTTATCCTTCCAGTAGGGGTAGTCAGTTCCATCGAAGACGGGGCACGTAGCGGAGACTTTGATTATCCCTGCAATCGACATAGCTAAAACTCCAGGTGGTTAAACCGAAACACACAGAACAAGGGAGCACCTTGCTCTGATACCAATTGAAAGTGCTAGTTATCGACTAGAGGGGGTGAATAGGCGATTTTTATGAAACTATTCAAAACACGAGGTCTTTGAAGACAAACATATGAAATGAACCTATAGATATGCAGTGGAAGATAGACTACACTGAACAAGCCATAGTGAAGTAAGCAGTATAGTGAAAGTACGAAGACTATCGGCAGCTAGGTAGTATGGATCAGAATGGAAGACAGAATGAAGCCAAGCAGGTAACAGTCTTCACATAGTGAAGTCAATCAGATCAAGCAAGCAAGCAATAACTTCACGAAGACAAACTGAAATGTAAATGAGTTGGAAGATAGAACCAGTAGCTTGGTGATGACAAGAATTTGGTAGACTAATTCCAGTTGTTGTGACAACTGTACGTGTGGTTAGGGAGGCTGAGATTGAACTCAGAAGATCGCGTCTTCACCTTATTTCCCTTGAGCTAAGGACACCCAGTCCTCGCCCAATCACTCTGGTAAGTCTTCAAGGTAGACTTCCAAACCTTCACAGACTTCGTTCACCGGCAATCCACAATGACTCTTGGATGCTTAGAACGCGACGCCTAACCGGCTAGAGGATGCACAGTCCTCAAGTGTAACAAGTCTTTAGGTCACGCAGACATAAAGACTTCAGTGATGCCTAACACTCTTTGGCTCTGGGTGTTTTGGGATTTGTCCTTGCAAGGATCTTTCTCTCAAATGCTTCGGAGGTGGGTTGCTCTCAAACGACAAAAGCCGTGCACTAACTCTGAGCAGCCACCAATTTATGGTGTAGGGGGTGGGCTATTTATAGCCTGGAGGCAACCCAACATGATATGTCCGAAATGACCCTGGGTCACTAAGGAACCGACATGTGTGCAACGGTCGAATTTCAAACACACACAGCAGCTTGGCTTGGGCTACAAGCAAAGATGACTCGTCCTACTCTGGATAAGATTTACTCTCATTGTCTTCGCTCGAAGACATAGGATTTTGGTTGAGCATCACATCAGTCATCTGAATTTGTTCACTTTGACCCCACTTAACAGTACGGTGGTTCCTATGACTCAAGAAAGAAGAAAAGGAACTACGAAAGAATCTATGTCTTCGCACTCCATAGTCTTCAAGTGAATGTCTTCACAGGTCATTATCTTCAAGTGAATGTCTTCATGAACCACCATTTTATTCAATGTCTTCACACATTTTTAGGGGTCATCTCTAGTAGGTAAACCGAATCAGTGAGGGACTACTACCTGTGTTATCCTGCAATTCTCACAAACACATTAGTCCCTCAACCACGTTTGTTGTCAATACTCCAAAACCAACTAGGGGTGGCACTAGATGCACTTACAAAATGCTTTCTCTAACATTTTTTCAATAGTTTCTCATCATTTTTTTTGAAATGGTTTGATTATATTTTTATATACATGGTCAAAAGATATCATCATTTTTTAATATGCTCACCATTTTTTGTATACACATTCAACATTTTTCAAATACATGATTAACCATTTTTTAAAATATTATATAAAGTATGTCTCTTGTAATATGAATGTGTTTAGTATATTTGATAGTGTAAACAACAGTAAATTGGAATAAAAAAATGAACTAAAAACATCAAAAAATGGAAAAGAAAGCAAGGCAGTGTACTATCGTGAACTGGGTTGGCCCATATGCTAGTGCGCGCTTCAGCGAGTCAGAAGCATCGACTCACTGAACTGAACGCGAGACATAGGCGCTCCCCCACATAGACGGGCGAGCACATGCGTTTGCAGAACGAACATGCACACACAAAGAAAGAAAGAAACTAAAACAAACACATAAAATAAAATAAAAACACTGAACAAAAGTGAAAAATGTGACTGCATGAAGAAAACAAAACAAACGAGGCTTTATCTCAAGGGGGAGCTAGCTACAAAGCTGACGGAACTGGACATCATGACAACATTGAGCATGTGTGTGCACGAGCATGACATCATGACAACATTGAGCATGAGCATGACATCATGACATCATGACAACATTGTAAAGTACGAGAGCAGTTTGAGTTTATTTGATTTAAGCTTTTTTTGCTTATCCATCTTGACTTGTGTAATAATGATGGCGTGTGTGCACGCAATTGCCCAACTAACAAAGTTATTTTTATATCTCTTGTTGAAACTGTCTCGAAACGGTCTTTCATCCTACTTTATACATAAAGCCCAGCCGGCTGAACCAATATACAACGATGGAGAAATCCTCATACATGCAAGTTAAAAGATAAGAAAAAAGACAATCGAGCAGATGAACAGAAGAACACTAACTGAAAGCCGAACATGAAAACATGAGTTACCACACCTAACAGAAAGTGATCTACAATACTGAACATGAACTGAACCGTGCCGCCTAGGAAATCATTGGACCCCGATGCACTGAACACCAAGCTATTGCCGAAGAAGGCAGTTGTCTGCCTTCTCGCTCCAGGCCATGGAGCTATGGTCCGGCCAGTGGATAGCAAGGAATAGAGCGATGGCTAGGAGGACACATGCAAGAGATAGGAGACTTGCGAACCTATTTCACGCCAGAGTCAAGACCTTCACCCTGGGAACACGGCAAGCATGAAGGTGTCGATGCACTGCACCCAAGTTCATCGATGTTGCCCTAAAGAGGGTAATGACGCAACACGTTGCTCTCGTCCAGCCCAAAATGTTGGACCAAGTTTTCACCCGAAACCCTCACATAGACAGAAAACCCACAATGATGTCCCCAAGAAGTAAGTGACACTAGAAGGCATCACCGTCGCTGATGCCAAAGCATGAATCTTTCACCTGGAGCCTCAGTCGTGTTATCTCGAGGTGCAAATGACGCCAACCCAACCCGAGGGAGGGGTTGCCTTGCCACTGGACCCCAGATGTTGACTGATACGTCTCCAACGTATCTACAATTTTTTATTGTTCCATGCTATTATTTATGAAGTCTTGGATGTTTAATGGGCTTTATCATTCACTTTTATATCATTTTTGGGACTAACCTACTAACCCAAAGGCCCAATCCAGATTGTTGTTTTTTGCCTATTTCAGGGTTTTGCAGAAAAAGAATATCAAACGTAGTCCAAACAGAATGAAACCTTCGCGAGAGATATTTTTGGAGAAAATCACGCACGCGGAGCTTGAGGACCAAGTCAGGGGACAGAGAGGTGGATTGATGTCTACTACGCACCCTTCTTCTTGTAGACGTTGTTGGGCCTCCAAGTGCAGAGGTTTGTAGGACAGTAGCAAATTTCCCTCAAGTGGATGACCTAAGGTTTATCAATCCGTGGGAGGCGTAGGATGAAGATGGTCTCTCTCAAGCAACCCTGCAACCAAATAACAAAGAGTCTCTTGTGTCCCCAACACACCCAATACAATGGTAAATTGTATAGGTGCACTAGTTCGGCGAAGAGATGGTGATACAAGTGCAATATGGATGGTAGATATAGGTTTTTGTAAACTGAAAATATAAAAACAGCAAGGTAGCAAGTGGTAAACGTGAGCATAAACGGTGTTGCAATGATAGTAGACAAGGCCTAGGGTTCATACTTTCACTAGTGCAAGTTCTCTCAACAAGGATAACATAATTGGATCATATTACTAGCCCTCAACATGCAACAAAGAGTCACTCCAAAGTCACTAATAGCGGAGAACAAACGAAGAGATTATGGTAGGGTACAAAACCACCTCAAAGTTATTCTTTCTGATCGATCTATTCAAGTGTCCGTAGTAACGTTCAATCTATCATAGAGTTCGTACTAGAATAACACCTTAAGACACAAATCAACCAAAACCCTAATGTCACCTAGGTACTCCATTGTCACCTCAAGTATCCGTGGGTATGATTATATGATATGCATCACACAATCTCAGAATCATCTGTTCAACCAACACATAGAACTTCAAAGAGTGCCCCAAAGTTTCTACCGGAAAGTCAAGACGAAAATGTGTGCCAACCCCTATGCATAGATTCCCAAGGTCACGGAACCCGCAAGTTGATCACCAAAACATACATCAAGTGGATCACATGATATCCCATTGTCACCACAGATAAACATGTGCAAGACATACATCAAGTGTTCTCAAATCCTTAAAGACTCAATCCGATAAGATAACTTCAAAGGGAAAACTCAATCCATTACAAGAGAGTAGACGGGGAGAAGAAGATCCAACTAGAATAGCAAAGCTCGCGATACATCAAGATCGTGCCATCTCAAGAACACGAGAGGGAGAGAGATCAAACACATGGCTACTGATACATACCCTTAGCCCCGAGGGTGGACTACTCCCTCCTCGTCATGGAGAGCGCCGGGATGATGAAGATAGCCACCGGAGAGGGATTCTCCCCACCGGCAGGGTGCCAGAATGGGTGTTGATTGGTTTTCGGTGGCTATAGAGGCTTTCGGTGGCGGAACTCCCGATCTAGGTTAATTTCCGAAGGTTTCAGTATTTATAGGATTTTTTGGCGTAGGGCACAAGTCAGGGGGCCCTCCGGGCTGTCCTCGAGATAGGAGGGCGCGCCCCCCTGCCCAGGACGTGCCCTCCACCCTCGAGGGCAGCCCGTGGCTCTCCTCGCCCAACTCTTTTGCTTCGAGGGCTTCTTTTGGTCCAGAAAAAATCATAAAAAATTGGCCCGTCAATTGGACTCCGTTTGATATTCCTTTTCTGTAAAACCCTAAAACAGGAGAAAAACAGAAACTGGCACTGGGTTCTGGGTTAATAGGTTAGTCCCAAAAATCATATAAAAGTGTATAATAAAGCCCATAAGACATCGTAGAAGGATAATATAATAGCATGGAACAATCAAAAATTATAGATACGTTGGAGACGTATCAGCATCCCCAAGCTTAATTCCTGCTCGTCCTCAAGTAGGTAAATGATAAAAACAGAATTTTTGATGTGGAATGCTGACCAATATAGTTTTTCAATGTAATTTTCTTAATTGTGGCATGAATGTTCAGATCTGAAAGATTCAAGGTAAAAGTCTATATTGACATAAGAAACAATAATACTTCAAGCATACAAACAAAGCAATCATGTCTTCTCAAAATACTATGGCTAAAGAAAGTTATCCCTACAAAATCATATAGTGTTGGCTATGCTCCCTCGTTATCACAAAAAACATATTCATATCATGCACAACCCCAATTTCAGCCAAGCATTTGTTTTCATACTCTATCTTTTCAAATCTTTCAACTTTCACGCAATACATGAGCGTGAGCCATGGATATAGCACTATGGGTGGAATAGAGGTGGTTGTGGAGAAGACAAAAAGGAGAGTGATAGTCTCACATCGACTAGGCGTATCAACGGGCTATGGAGATGCCCATGAATAGATATCAATGTGAGTGAGTAGGGATTGCCATGCAACGGATGCACTAGAGCTAGATATGAATGAATGCTCAACAAAAGAAACTAGTGGGTGTGCATCCAACTTGCTTGCTCACGAAGACCTAGGGCATTTGAGGAAGCCCATCGTTGGAATATACAAGCCAAATTCTATAATGAAAATTACCACTAGTATATGAAAGTGACTAAACATGAGACTCTCTACAATGAAGAACATGGTGCTACTTTGAAGCACAAGTGTGGAAAAAGATAGTAGCAATTGTCCCATTTTTTTCTTTTTTCTTTTTTTTTCTTTTTTTTGGGCCTTTCTTTTGTTCTTTGGCCTTTCTTTTTTTTCCTTTTTTTTTGCAGAGGGGCTTTATAGATTCAGCCTTTCCTCCCATGGGACAATGCTCTAATAATGATGATCATCACACTTTCATTACAACTTGATTATTACAACTCGATACTACGACAACAAAGTATGACTCTATATGAATGCCTCCGGCGGTGTACCAGTATGTGCAATGAAATAAGAGTGACATGTATGAAAAAATATGCATGGTGGCCTTGCCACAAATACGATGTCAACTACATGATCATGCATGGCAATATGACAATATGATGCGTGTCATATGGACGGAATGGTGGAAAGTTGCATGGCAATATATCTCGGAATGGCTATGAAAATGCCATGATAGGTAGGTATGGTGGCTGTTTTGAGGAACAATATGGTGGCTGTTTTGAGGAAGGATATATAGTGGGTTTATGGTACGGGCGAAAATTGCGTGGAACAAGAGAGGCCAGCAATGGTGGAAGGGTGAGAGTGCGTTGTAATGCCCCAGATGTAATACTTTCCCTTTTGGGCATATAATATATCTCCGGCTTCATCAATTCCATTTCGGGTTTTTCGTTTTTGGGTTTTCGTCATTTTGTCGTGTGCGTGTGTGGCATTCATTCATATCATGTAGTCATGTGCATCGCATTGCATTTGTGTTGTCGGTTGCATCCGGTACAACGCGTTCCTTCCCGTTGTCCGTTTCGCGTTCCGGAGCTCCCTCACGTGTCCGTGGCGTCCCGTAGGCCTACTTTGGTGTTTGGCCGAGTAACGTTACCGGTTTGGCGCGAGACTTGTCGTGTGTTGTTGTTTTGGTGTGTGTAACCCGCCTGTCGAATCTCATCGCGTTTCGAGTCCGTTTGCTACCCCAACATTTATTCTCTTGGGCTCAAAGTGCCTCCACTTTGAGGCCCAAGACACCCCTCCAACAGCCCACCAAACCACTCCTAGCCACTTCTATCATCTAGGCCATCCAAATCTGATCGTGTGGCCGAAAACCGCACTCCATTTGGACAAACCTAGCTCCTTGTGCCTATATATTTGTCCACTTCCCTCAATTTTTGCCTCAAAACAAGGAAACCCTAGCCCCCACCTTCTCCTTCCTCCAGCCACCACCACCTCACCGGAGAGCTCGTCGGAATCTCGCCGGAGCTCCACCACCTCGCCGGAAAAACACCTCTCTCCACCCCTCCACCGGCCGGACCACCTCCGGGAACGAGATCCCGCAGGTCGCAGCTTCTCTAGGCAGATCGAGCCGTCGCCAGGCTCCTCGAGCAGTCGTCGCGCCGCCAGCCTTCGATCTGGATCCGATCGAAGGTCAACGCTCCTGGCGCCTGGGCATCGCCGCTCGTCCCCAGGCCAGCGCTCGCCAGATCCACTCCAGGCCCATCCCGCAGCGCCGCTTCTCCCTCCGCCAGCTGCGCGCCGATCCTCTGGGCCGCCGCCTCCCAGAGGCCCAGCTCCTGAGCCGCCCGAAGGCCCGGTCTCCTCCAGGCTGCCTCATGCGCGCCTCCTGCGCGCGCGTTGACCGATCGCCGCATCGGGCCGGAGCTGCGTCCGCCTGGGCCAGGCGCCATCGAAGCCGCCCGAGCAGCCGCCAGAGGCCAGCCGCGCGCCTCCCGCGGGCCCGCGCCGCCTCCGCTCCGGGCCGCGCCGCGTGGGCCGGTTCCTCCCTCCGCCGGCCCGAAGGCCGCCACCTCCTCCAGTCCGCCGAGGCCCGACTTCACCAGATCCGCGGACCGAGGCCCGAGCCCGTTAGATCTCCATATCTGAGAGGTTGTTTTCAAACTCCTAAGTCCATGGATTGATGTGTGCTGATGCTATTTTCCATCTGTGATATCTTTTTGTGTGGTGCTCCGTTTTGCGCAAATGACATGTCCAGACGTTCGTGGTGATTAGCACTACGATTCATTCCATTGTGCCATGTCTGTTTGAGTGCATCTAGATGCTTATTTTCTGTTGCAAGAGTGCATCCCGTTATAAACTGCTGTTAGTGATGTTTTTATGCCATCTTTGCATAGTGATATCTTTTAGCTCGTTTGTCCGAATGATGCAAATGATATGTCCACGTGTTCGTCTTATCATGCTCTACATGTTGAATGCTTAGACTTGCATGATAGATTTAATCTTGCCATGTTTATCTCCGTTGCAAAGTGCTATGTGGCTGTTTAGTTGTTTAACTTGTTATGAAATGCCAACTTGAGGAGCTCATTGCTATTGATGAGATTGTCCTCATGATGCATGCTTGTATGTTTCGGAATCACCATCATGTGTACTTTGATGTGGTGCTTACCACTTGCCATGTTTAGTTTTGAGGTGACTTAAACTTGCTCTCAAAGATGCCATGATAAAACTGCTGTTTTAACACTTAGTGGAATTTCACTAAGTCTGGAATCTGTAATTTTCAGATGCCATGTTTGCTTGCTGTTCTAGGCCAATCCATGATAGTTTTGGGGTGATTCTTGATGGTTCCTTGTAGTATATATTGTTGGCTATCCATTCATGCTCTCACATGCTTATTTGAGTGGCTGTAGCATATTTAACTTTTGCTCCAAAGTTGCAATAATTTACTGCTGTCAGGATTTTGTTGTCAAGTTCAATATGTCCAAGCTTGTTGCTATTGATCCGTGGCTCCTTTGGGGGTGCACCAATGGACTTATTTGCTGTAGGATATATCTAGTTTATGTTCATGCTTTTTGCCATGATGTTGAGTGCTGTAGCTTATTTTTCTAGTGCTCTGAAGTTGCTATGTTGCTGTAATTTTCAGCTTTCGCATGTTTATTGTTTTGTGTGTAACTTTTAGCCCGTAGCTCCGATTGCAGCAAGTCTTATATGAAACTTGATTGATTTTTCATGTAGATTCATAATATCCTATTGTTATCTTGTTTTGAAGCATTTTGCTTGATCGCATATTGCCATGCTCATTGTGCTCCCTTAGTGCATAAGTCATGCATCCATCATTTTTGTGTGCGCATTGCATCTTGTTGATTCGTGCCTTGTGTGGTTGTGTTGATTAGAGCCGGAAGCTGAGACCGAGTACGAGTACGAGCACGAGGTTACTACCGAGCTTGAGAACGAGGACCCCTCTTACGATCCTATCGACAACTCTTCAGGCAAGATGACCGAACCCGGATACCATTACTATTTTTTGCCTATTGCTAGTAGTCTCATTCTATAGTTTTGCCTCGATGCCCATGTCTTTCCTGTCAGCCTCCTACTTGTAACCACGATCATGTCTAACCACCCTACCTATGCAAACCATTGATTGGCTATACGTAGGCTTCGCTCAGCCCCTCTTATAGCGTTGATAGTTGCAGGTGAAGTTGAAAATGCTTGCTTCATGTTGAAGTTTGTTGGGTTATATCACTCTATATAAATGCTTAAATGAAATCATCTATATATTGGCAATGGGTGGAAGGCTAAGCCTTTTGCTTGGTGATTTGTTCCACTCATGCCGCTAGGAACCGTTTAAACCAGTGTTATGTTCCTTGATTATGCGTTCCTCACACGGTTGGGGTTTATGGGGCCCCCTTGATAAACCGCTAAGTGCTAAGTCTTTTCTAGCAAGTCCCAACATTGGTACTATTTGCCTAATAACTAATTAAACTTGCATAGGGAGTAATTAACCCTCTTTCTTAATCAACAACACTGGGCCAGTGCTCCACATGAGTGTTGGTCCGAAACGGGGAGTCTGCGGGGCCACCACGAGGAAACTCGAGGTTTGGTAAAAACCTGTAGAATCGCCCATCCGGTCGTGGCCTGAGACTAGATACGCGCGGCTACTATCAGGGTGTCGGCACGCCGGGAGGATTTGCTGGATTAGCCTTACCTTAGTTCGGAGTATCTTGAGCACGGGATTCCGAGGATACTCGGGTCTTCCCACCTTGGAGTTGCGACTCCGCGGATCGTGGGCTTGTCATGGGCCAAGTTGGAACACCCCTGCAGGGTTATGAACTTTCGAAAGCCGTGCCCGCGGTTATGTGGCAGATGGGAGCTTGTTAATATCCGGTTGTAGAAAACTTGACACAATGTTCCAATACACTACCAGCGTGTGTACCGTGACTGTCATTTTCCGAAAAGGGGTTTCGGGAGATGAACACGGTGGGGTTATGTTTGACTTGATTAGTTTAGGATCACTTAGTGATCATCTCTCGACCGAGGCGCCTTCTCTTCTCGCTCTCTTTTACGTAAGCTAGGCTAGTGCTGCTGCAACCACTTTCTTATTCTTTCTTCAGCCTTGTTCCACACCCAAGGCTTAAATAGTCGTGTTACCCGGGAACGGGATTGCTGAGTCCTCTGTGGCTCATAGTTACTTCACCACACCAGATGCATGTCCGATGGTGAGCTATCCAAGTGATGGCACTGAGCTAGACTGGGAGTACGACGAGGAGCGTAGCCGTTATTATGTTCGTTATCCTGATGATCAGTAGTGGAACTTCTACTAGGATTCGATCCGACCTATGGTTTTAAATTATGTTTGGTATCTTGTCATTTGGATTTTACCCTTAGATGGGATGTGATGTTCTTTTGTATGATGATTGAGACATGTAATGTATTTGTGTGACGTGGCGAGTGTAAGCCAACTATTTTTATGTTTTCCATCCCCATTTTACATGAGTTGTGCAAAGATACCAAACTTGCAATCATTCCAGCATGGGGTTTTGTCTCTAAGTCGTGCCTCGACTCGTAGGAGATATAGTCCCATCCTGGGCATTACAAGTTGGTATTCAGAGCCTTCTCCGATCTAGGAGCCCCCACTGATTGATCGAATCGTTGACGATCGAGTCTAGGCACACACTGAAAACATTTTGAGTCCTATATTATATCGGAGAGTATGATTTCTTTGCTTCTCATCCCCTTTCTCTCTGGTGAGGACTCCTGACGACTACTCTTGCCTCTTCTACTTTCAAAATTGCACCAAATTTTTTTTAGGAATCTCGCGAGTATTGTGGGATTGTTTCAATGTTCTTGTGACGAGAATATTGTTGTCGATGCCTCCTGACATTAGGGGTTGTGGCAGTGTCCCGGGGAGTTGAGCTTCGGGGTATTGTTGTCACAAGCATATCGCGGTAGTACTAAATACTTAAGACGGCCGACATCGAAAATCTCTCCTATACGGTTAGTGGCAAGATAACCCCGACATCACCCAGTACTGGGGAGGTAGTTCGGGAGTATTGCCATAGCTTGGTTTAGTGGATGCTTTTCGAAGGTCCAAGGTAGACAGTTTCCGAGAAAGACTGCTTATGTGTTGAAGGATGGATACAGCTGGATGTAGGTTTAGAGTTGATTGCGCGGTGCTTCCCCTATATCCCCAACACCTGATTGCATAACTGGAATCTTTCGGAAATTCATAGGTGGGTTTATCCAGTAGATCGTAGGCATTCTTCCAACGAATGCAGGTTAGCGAGTTCGGGGTTCTACATTGAGTGAAGTGGTTTTATGACCGATGTTCCGATCGGGAGTTGCATCTTAAAGGGTCCTTGGCTATGCTGATCCGAGGATTGCAAAACCCTTTCGTAACGCGTTCATATGCTTACAGCACGAAAATGTCGAACGAAGCTCCTATCTTGTGTTTGTTTCCATCCGTACCTTGTTGTTTTTCTTATTTTACCTTTTGTCCCCTATGTGGCTTCTCGTGAAGATTGTTGTTATCATTTAACTGAGAATTTCATTCGTTCCTCTTGTTCGAATGATTATTGTGAAGACTATGTTGCATTTCAATCCGTTGTTTCAGCTTATACCTTCTTCCAATGAAATTGCTGATTCGTGGTCATCTCTTTCAGGATGGCTCCGAAACGAGTTCCCAACGCTAACCCAGAGGGTGAAGAGGTCCCAGATCGTCCTCCTTCCCCTCCTCCTCCGTCTGAGGCTTGGAGAGCGATTATGCAGACTACAAATCAGAACACCCAGTTGTTGATGCAGATGATGCAGCAAATGCAAGCTAATCAAGCTAATCAGGGTGTTCCAGGGAATCAAGGCAATTTCTTCAACCAACAGCACCATGCTACTCTCAACCAGTTCTTGGCCAATAATCCAAAAGCTTTCAGTTACTGTGTCGACCCTCTTGATGCTGAAGATTGGATCACCGATATCAAGAAGCATTTTGAGTGCAGTAACGTAAGAGAAGAGGACTATGTGAAGTTTGCTGCCTTCCAACTCAAAGACCAAGCAGCTGACTGGTGGCAGCAGTACAAAGACTCCAGGCCAGGTCGTGTGATCTCTTGGGAGGATTTCTGCAAGGACTTTCGTTCTCACCATATTCCAACAAGTGTAATCGAGGGTATGCGTGAGCAATTCCGCAACCTGAAGCAGGGCTCTATGTCTGTCTATCAGTATAATGTCAAGTACCAAAACCTCGCCCGCTATGCTAAGCAAGACATACCAGATGCCAAGAGCAAGATCTATCAGTTCCGCGGAGGTCTGAAAGATGAACTTCAACTTGCTCTCACCTTGTTCGAGCCCGATGAATTCGACAAATTCTATAACATGGCTTTGAAACAAGAGGCAGCTCAGCTCAAGATGGAGGTTTCTAAAAAGAGGATTCGAGATGCCGTTCACTCCTCCTCATCGTCTCAGATGGTCTCGAAACAACAGAAATTTTGGCTTCCTCCTCCTCCAGTGATTCGAGCTCCCTACAACAACTCCAACAGCAACAAGAACTCTAGTGGTCGTGGTTTCTCCCACCCACCCAACCCGAGCAACCAGTCGAAGAATCAGTTTCAGTCTCAAGGTTCCAAGTCAAGTGGTTCTCTTTTCCGTCCTCTCTCAGAAGTGACTTGCAACAAGTGCACTCAGAAAGGTCACTATGCTAACAAGTGCCCCAACCCGAAGCGACTTCCACCTCCTCCACCTGTGAGTTCAGCTATTGTCAAGCATAATCCCAAGCAAGCAAGGGTCAATCTGATGAATGCAGCTGAAGCGGAGAATTCTTCTGATGTCATATTGGGTAACCTTTCAGTTAACTCTATACCTGCTAAAGTGTTATTTGATTCTGGTGCTTCTCTCAGCTTCATATCAAGGCCATTCTTTACCAAGCATAATTTCAATTCGGCATTTCTTGATAAGAAGTTGCAAATTATTTCTCCGGGCAAGTGCATGACTTCAAATTTGATGGCTCCTAATGTATCTATTCGCATGGGTGATTATTGCTTTCTGGCTAATCCGGTGGTTCTTGGTAATTCCGACATTGACCTCATCCTCGGGATGGATTGGCTTTCTCAGCATGATGCTCACATTGATTATGCACAGAAGGAAGTCAAGATTACTCATCCTAATGAAGATGTGATTATCTTCGCCTCCAGGGATAACACTATCAGGCTTTTCTCTCTCAATGATAAGGGCGAGATTAATGCCATATCTCAAATTCCGGTGGTAAACGAATACCAAGACGTCTTTCCTGAAGAACTTCCAGGCATGCCTCCACACCGTCAGGTGGAATTCGTCATTGAACTCGAGCCGGGTACTGAGCCAGCATGCCGGCGTCCGTACAAGCTCTCTCCCAAAGAATTGAGGGAATTGAAGAAGCAGCTTGATGAACAGGAGCGTATGGGTCTCATCAGGCCTAGTACGTCTCCTTGGGGCTGTGGTGTCTTATTTGTCAAGAAGAAGGATGGCACGGAGCGTCTCTGCGTCGATTACCGGCCATTGAACAAGAAGACAATAAAGAACAAGTATCCGCTCCCCAACATCAACGAACTGTTCGAGCAGCTCAAAGGAGCTAAAGTGTTCTCTAAGCTCGATCTCCGAATGGGCTATCACCAAATTCGCATTCGCGAGAAAGACATTCCCAAGACTGCCTTCAGAACGAGTTTCGGTTCATATGAGTATACAGTCATGTCCTTTGGTCTCGCCAATGCTCCTCCTACCTTCTCGAGAATGATGCACTACATCTTCAACCCCTACACCGGCGAGTTTGTGCTTGTGTATCTGGATGATATTCTAGTATTTTCCAAGAATGAAGAAGATCACGAAAAGCACTTACGTCTGGTTCTTGATCGACTCCGAGAGCATAAGTTCTATGCCAAGTTCTCCAAGTGCGAATTTTGGCTTGATAAGGTTTTGTACCTGGGCCATATCATCTCCGCTGATGGTATTGCGGTAAACCCCGAGAAAGTTGAAGCAATTGTCAACTGGGAAGCTCCTCAGAACATCAAGCAACTCCGCAGTTTTCTGGGTCTTGCCAGCTATTGCAGAAGGTTCGTTGAGAACTTCTCCAAGATTGCCAAGCCTCTTTCCAACTTGCTTCAAAAGAATGTCAAATACTTTTGGTCTCCAGAGTGTGAAGTGGCATTCAGAACTCTCAAACAAAAGCTCGTCTCTGCTCCAGTTCTTACTCCTCCAGATGAATCCAAGCCCTATGAAGTATTCTGTGATGCTTCTCTTCAAGGACTTGGTGGTGTGCTTATGCAAGACAAGAGAATTGTGGCATACACTTCTCGTCAGCTCAAGCCAAGTGAGAAGAACTATCCCACACATGATCTCGAGCTAGCAGCTGTGGTACATGCTTTGATTACGTGGAGACATCTGTTGTTGGGCAGAAAAGTCGACATCTTCACCGATCACAAGAGCTTGAAGTACATCTTCACACAGCCGAATCTGAACCTCCGTCAGACTCGTTGGGTTGAAATGATCCAAGAGTATGATCCCAGCATTGAATACACTCCTGGCAAGGCGAATGTGATTGCAGATGCTTTGAGCAGAAAGGCATATTGCAACAGCCTTCTTATCAAGCCGTTCCAGCCTGAGCTTTGTGAAGCTTTCAGGAAACTCAACCTCCAAGTTGTTCCGCAGGGTTTTCTTGCAAATCTTCAAATTGCTCCTACCTTGGAAGATCAGGTCCGTGAGGCCCAACTCAGTGATGCCATGGTGCAGAAGGTGAAACATGGTATTGCAAAGGGCACTCCTAAATACAAGTGCTATCGCATTGATGAGAGAGATACCTTGTTCTTCGAGGACAGACTCATTGTTCCCAAAGGTGATCTCAGGAAGCTCATAATGGAAGAAGCACATGATTCTCTCCTTTCCATTCATCCTGGCAGTTCCAAGATGTACCAAGACCTCAAGCAATCTTACTGGTGGACACGCATGAAAAGGGAGATTGCCCAATTCGTGAATGAATGTGATGTCTGCAGAAGAGTGAAAGCAAAACATCAACGTCCAGCCGGTCTTCTCCAACCTCTTCCTATTCCCGAGTGGAAGTTCGACCACATTGAAATGGATTTCGTCACTGGCTTTCCTAAGTCCAAGAGAGGGAATGATTCTATCTTCGTGGTGATTGACAAGCTTACCAAAGTCGCTCACTTCCTTCCAGTCAAAGAATCCATCAATGCAGCTCAATTGGCAGAGTTGTACACTTCCAGAATTGTGTCTTTACATGGCATTCCTCAAGTTATCTCCTCAGACCGTGGAAGTCTGTTCACTTCAAAGTTCTGGGACTCCTTTCAGTCTGCCATGGGCACTAAGATCAGGTTCAGCACTGCTTTTCACCCTCAGACTAGTGGTCAAGTCGAGAGAGTGAATCAGATTCTAGAAGACATGCTCAGAGCCTGTGTCATATCTTTTGGAATGAAATGGGAAGATTGCCTTCCATTTGCCGAGTTCTCTTACAACAACAGCTACCAAGCAAGTGCAGGCAAAGCTCCGTTTGAAATCCTCTATGGCAGAAAGTGTCGTACCCCTCTCAACTGGTCTGAAACAGGGGAACGTCAACTTCTTGGCAATGACTTGATCTCAGAAGCCGAAGAGATGTGCAAAGTCATACGTGAGAATCTCAAGGCCGCTCAGTCGCGTCAGAAGAGCTACTATGACGGCAAGCATCGTGATTTGGCTTTCAACATTGGTGATCATGTCTATTTCCGTGTTTCTCCGATGAAAGGCACCCAAAGATTCGGTATCAAAGGAAAGCTTGCTCCTAGATACGTCGGGCCTTTCAAGATCCTTGGCAAAAGAGGCGATCTAGCCTATCAACTTGAGCTCCCTTCCATCTTCGCCAATGTTCATGATGTGTTTCATGTGTCTCAACTCCGCAAATGCTTCAAGACACCTGAACGCATGATTCCGTTTGAAGAGATTGATCTTCAACAAGACCTTTCTTACCGAGAGCATCCAGTTGCTATTCTCGAAGAAACCGAGCGCAAGACCCGCAACAAGTCCATCAAATTCTTGAAAGTCAAGTGGTCACACCATACCGACCGAGAAGCTACGTGGGAACGACAAGATCATCTTCGTTCCGAGTACCCTTCCTTTTTCCAGTCCTAGATCTCGGGACGAGATCTTTTTGTAGTAGAGGAGAGTTTGTAATGCCCTAGATGTAATACTTTCCCTTTTGGGCATATAATATATCTCCGGCTTCATCAATTCCATTTTGGGTTCTTTGTTTTTGGGTTTTCGTCGTTTTGTCGTGTGCGTGTGTGGCATTCATTCATATCATGTAGTCATGTGCATCGCATTGCATTTGTGTTGTCGGTTGCATCCGGTCCAACGCGTTCCTTCCCGTTGTCCATTTCGCGTTCCGGAGCTCCCTCACGTGTGCGTAGCGTCCCGTAGGCCTACTTTGGTGTTTGGCCGAGTAACGTTACCGGTTTGGCGCGAGACTTGTCGTGTGTTGTTGTTTTGGTGTGTGTAACCCTCCTGTCGAATCTCGTCGCGTTTCGAGTCCGTTTGCTACCCCAACAGTTATTCTCTTGGGCTCAAAGTGCCTCCACTTTGAGGCCCAAGACACCCCTCCAACAGCCCACCAAACCACTCCTAGCCACTTCTATCATCTAGGCCATCCAAATCTGATCGTGTGGCCGAAAACCGCACTCCATTTGGACAAACCTAGCTCCTTGTGCCTATATATTTGTCCACTTCCCTCAATTTTTGCCTCAAAACAAGGAAACCCTAGCCCCCACCTTCTCCTTCCTCCAGCCACCACCACCTCGCCGGAGAGCTCGCCGGAATCTCGCCGGAGTTCGCCGGGGCTCCACCACCTCGCCGGAAAAACACCTCTCTCCACCCCTCCACCGGCCGGACCACCTCCGGGAGCGAGATCCCGCAGGTCGCAGCTTCTCTCCGCAGATCGAGCCGTCGCCAGGCTCCTCGAGCAGTCGTCGCGCCGCCAGCCTTCGATCTGGATCCGATCGAAGGTCAACGCTCCTGGCGCCTGGGCATCGCCGCTCGTCCCCAGGCCAGCGCTCGCCAGATCCACTCCAGGCCCATCCCGCAGCGCCGCTTCTCCCTCCGCCAGCCGCGCGCCGATCCTCTGGGCCGCCGCCTCCCAGAGGCCCAGCTCCCGAGCCGCCCGAAGGCCCGGTCTCCTCCAGGCTGCCTCCTGCGCGCGCGTTGACCGATCGCCGCATCGGGCCGGAGCCGCGTCCGCCTGGGCCAGGCGCCATCGAAGCCGCCCGAGCCGCCGCCAGAGGCCAGCCGCGCGCCTCCCGCGGACCCGCGCCGCCTCCGCTCCGGGCCGCGCCGCGTGGGCCGGTTCCTCCCTCCGCCGGCCCGAAGGCCGCCACCTCCTCCAGTCCGCCGAGGCCCGTCTTCACCAGATCCGCGGATCGAGGCCCGAGCCCGTTAGATCTCCAGATCTGAGAGGTTATTTTCAAACTCCTAAGTCCATGGATTGATGTGTGCTGATGCTATTTTCCATCTGTGATATCTTTTTGTGTGGTGCTCCGTTTTGCGCAAATGACATGTCCAGACGTTCGTGGTGATTAGCACTACGATTCATTCCATTGTGCCATGTCTGTTTGAGTGCATCTAGATGCTTATTTTTCTGTTGCAAGAGTGCATCCCGTTATAAACTGCTGTTAGTGATGTTTTTATGCCATCTTTGCATAGTGATATCTTTTAGCTCGTTTATCCGAATGATGCAAATGATATGTCCACGTGTTCGTCTTGTCATGCTCTACATGTTGAATGCTTAGACTTGCATGATAGATTTAATCTTGCCATGTTTATCTCCGTTGCAAAGTGCTATGTGGCTGTTTAGTTGTTTAACTTGTTATGAAATGCCAACTTGAGGAGCTCATTGCTATTGATGAGATTGTCCTCATGATGCATGCTTGTATGTTTCGGAATCACCATCATGTGTACTTTGATGTGGTGCTTACCACTTGCCATGTTTAGTTTTGAGGTGACTTAAACTTGCTCTCAAAGATGCCATGATAAAACTGTTGTTTTAACACTTAGTGGAATTTCACTAAGTCTGGAATCTGTAACTTTCAGATGACATGTTTGCTTGCTGTTCTAGGCCAATCCATGATAGTTTTGGGGTGATTCTTGATGGTTACTTGTAGTATATATTGTTGGCTATCCATTCATGCTCTAACATGCTTATTTGAGTGGTTGTAGCATATTTAACTTTTGCTCCAAAGTTGCAATAATTTACTGCTGTCAGGATTTTGTTGTCAAGTTCAATATGTCCAAGCTTGTTGCTATTGATCCGTGGCTCCTTTGGGGGTGCACCAATGGACTTATTTGCTGTAGGATATATCTAGTTTATGTTCATGCTCTTTGCCATGATGTTGAGTGTTGTAGCTTATTTTTCTAGTGCTCCGAAGTTGCTATGTTGCTGTAATTTTCAGCTTTCGCATGTTTATTGTTTTGTGTGTAACTTTTAGCCCGTAGCTCCGATTGCAGCAAGTCTTATATGAAACTTGATTGATTTTTCGTGTAGATTCATAATATCCTATTGTTATCTTGTTTTGAAGCATTTTGCTTGATCGCATATTGTCATGCTCATTGTCCTCCCTTAGTGCATAAGTCATGCATCCATCATTTTTGTGTGCGCATTGCATCTTGTTGATTCATGCCTTGTGTGGTTGTGTTGATTAGAGCCGGAAGCTGAGACCGAGTACGAGTACGAGCACGAGGTTACTACCGAGCTTGAGAACGAGGACCCCTCTTACGATCCTATCGACAACTCTTCAGGCAAGATGACCGAACCCGGATACCATTACTATTTTTGCCTATTGCCAGTAGTCTCGATCTATAGTTTTGCCTCGATGCCCATGTCTTTCCTGTCAGCCTCCTACTTGTAACCATGATCATGTCTAACCACCCTACCTATGCAAACCATTGATTGGCTATACGTAGGCTTCGCTCAGCCCCTCTTATAGCGTTGATAGTTGCAGGTGAAGTTGAAGATGCTTGCTTCATGTTGAAGTTTGTTGGGTTATATCACTCTATATAAATGCTTAAATGAAATCATCCATATATTGGCAATGGGTGGAAGGCTAAGCCTTTTGCTTGGTGATTTGTTCCACTCATGCCGCTAGGAACCGTTTAAACCGGTGTTATGTTCCTTGATTATGCGTTCCTCACACGGTTGGGGTTTATGGGGCCCCCTTGATAAACCGCTAAGTGCTAAGTCTTTTCCAGCAAGTCCCAACATTGGTACTATTTGCCTAATAACTAATTAAACTTGCATAGGGAGTAATTAACCCTCTTTCTTAATCAACAACACCGGGCCAGTGCTCCACATGAGTGTTGGTCCGAAACGGGGAGTCTGCGGTGCCACCATGAGGAAACTCGAGGTTTGGTAAAAACCTGTAGAATCGCCCATCCGGTCGTGGCCTGAGACTAGATACGCGCGGCTACTATCATGGTGTCGGCACGCCGGGAGGATTTGCTGGATTAGCCTTACCTTAGTTCGGGGTATCTTGAGCACGGGATTCCGAGGATACTCGGGTCTTCCCACCTTGGAGTTGCGACTCCGCGGATCGTGGGCTTGTCATGGGCCAAGTTGGAACACCCCTGCAGGGTTATGAACTTTCGAAAGCCGTGCCCGCGGTTATGTGGCAGATGGGAGCTTGTTAATATCCGGTTGTAGAAAACTTGACACAATGTTCCAATACACTACCAGCGTGTGTACCGTGACTGTCATTTTCCGAAAAGGGGTTTCGGGAGATGAACACGGTGGGGTTATGTTTGAGTTGATTAGTTTAGGATCACTTAGTGATCATCTCTCGACCGAGGCGCCTTCTCTTCTCGCTCTCTTTTACGTAAGCTAGGCTAGTGCTGCTGCAACCACTTTCTTATTCTTTCTTCAGCCTTGTTCCACACCCAAGGCTTAAATAGTCGTGTTACCCGGGAACAGGATTGCTGAGTCCTCTGTGGCTCACAGTTACTTCACCACACCAGATGCAGGTCCGATGGTGAGCTATCCAAGTGATGGCACTGAGCTAGACTGGGAGTACGACGAGGAGCATAGCCGTTACTATGTTCGTTATCCTGATGATCAGTAGTGGAACTTCTACTAGGATTCGATCCGACCTATGGTTTTAAATTATGTTTGGTATCTTGTCATTTGGATTTTACCCTTAGATGGGCTGTGATGTTCTTTTGTATGATGATTGAGACATGTAATGTATTTGTGTGACGTGGCGAGTGTAAGCCAACTATTTTTATGTTTTCCATCCCCATTTTACATGAGTTGTGCAAAGATACCAAACTTGCGATCATTCCAGCATGGGGTTATGTCTCTAAGTCGTGCCTCGACACGTAGGAGATATAGTCCCATCCTGGGCATTACATGCGTATAATCCATGGACTCAACATTAGTCATAAGAACTCATATACTTATTGCAAAAATCTACGAGTCATCAAAACAAAGCAATCAACGCATGCTCCTAGGGGGAGGTTGGTAGGAGTTAACCCTCGCGCGCCCCCGACCTCCACACAAAGGTTGGCACTCTACAAATACCTCATGCTTTAACTTAGTCACACAACGGTTCACCATACGTGCATGCTACAGGAATCACTAACCTTAACACAAGTATTCCTCAATTTCATAATAACTCCACTAGCATGACTTTAATATCACTATCCTCATGTCTCAAAACAATTATCAAGCATCCAACTTCTCATCATATTCAATGCACTTAGTATGAAAGTTTTTACTACATTGATCTTGGATGTCTATCATGTGAAGATTAGTTTCTTTAGCCTAAACACATTACCATGCTGTTTTAATAGACTCTCAAAAGGATATATGTGAAGCCTGAGAGTTCAACAATTTCTACGAAATATGACCACCACCGTGCTCTAAAAGATATAAGTGAAGCACTAGAGCAATAACAAACTACTCCGAAAGATATAAGTGAAGATCAATGAGTAATTGAATAATTGTGTAACTATGTGAAGACTCTCTAACATTTAAGAACTTCAGATCTTGAGATATTATTCAAACAGCAAGCAAAACAAACTAAAATAAATTGACGCTCCAAGCAAAACACAAATCATGTGGTGAATAAAAATATAGCTCCGAGTATAGTTACCGATGGATGAAGACGAAAGAGGGGATGCCTTCCCGGGGCATCCCCAAGCTTAGGCTTTTGATTATATTGAATTTACTTGGGGTGCCATGGGCGTCCCCAAGCTTAGGCCTTTGTTACTCCTTGTTCCATAGTCCATCAAAGCAATACTCAAAACTTGAAAACTTCACAACACAAAACTTAGACAAAAATTCTCGTGAGCTCCGTTAGTATAAGAAAGCAAACCACTACTCAAAAGTGCAGCAATTAATTCATTCTTTGTTTAAATGGGTGTTAAACCTACTTTATTCCAACTTCTCTATGGTTCATACTTCCAAATCCTACTCATAGATGCACCGGAATAAGCAAACAACACACGAAAAATAGAATCTGTCATAGACAGAACAGTCTGTAGTAATCTGCAGGGTTCGCCTACTTCTGGAACTCCAAAAAATTCAAGCTAAATTGGTAAATTTGCGGAATTTGTCTACCAATCATCTACAAAAAAGAATCAACTAAATAGCACGCTCCAGTAAAATCTTAAGACTACTTTAGCGAGCGCTAACGATTCTGTTTTTCACAGCAAGATCACATAAACTTCACACAAGTCTTCCCAAAGGTTCTACTTGGCACAAACACTAAGAAAAACATGAAACCACATCTAATAAGAGGCTTGATGAAATATTTATTCCCTAACAGCAACAAAAACAAAAAATATAAAATTGGGTTGCCTCCCAACAAGCGCTATCGTTTAACGCCCCTAGCTAGGCATAATGATGCTCACATAGAAGATACGAATTGAAACATAACGGGAGCATCATGAAGCATATGAAAGCACATTTAAGTCTAACCCACTTCCTATGCATAGCGATTTTGTGAGCAAACAACTTATGGGAATGATAATCAACTAGCATAGGAAGGGAAAACAAGCATAGCTTCAAAACTTTAAGCACATAGAGAGGAAACTTGATATTATTGCAATTCCTACAAGCATATGATCCTCTCTCATAATAATTTTCAGTAGCATCATGAATGAATTCAACCATATAACCAGCACATAAAGCATTCTTTTCATGATCCCCAAGCATATAAATTTTATTACTCTCCACATAAGCAAATTTATTCTCATGAATAGTAATGGGAGCAAACTCAACAAAATAATTATCATGTGAGGCATAATCCAATTGAAAACTAAAATCATGATGACAAGTTTCATGGTTATCATTATTCTTAATAGCATACGAGTCATCACAATAATCATCATAGATAGCAACTTTGTTCTCATAATCAATTGGAACCTCTTCCGAAATAGTGGATTCATCACTAAATAAAGTCATGACCTCTCCAAATCCACTTTCATCAATATAATCATCATAAATAGGAGGCATGCTTTCATCATAGTAAATTTGCTCATCAAAACTTGGGGGGAAAACATATCATCTTCATCAAACATAGCATCCCCAAGCTTGGGGCTTTGCATATCATTAGCATCATGGGTATTCAAGGGATTCACACTAACAACATTGCAATCATGCTCATCATTCAAGTATTTAGTGCCAAGCATTCTATGTAATTCTTCTTCTAGTACTTGAGCACAATTTTCCTTTCCATCATTTTCACGAAAGATATTAAAAAGATGAAGCATATGAGGTAACCTTAGTTCCATTTTTTGTAGTTTTCTTTTATAAAATAAACTAGTGATAAAACAAGAAACTAAAAGATTCGATTGCAAGATCTAAAGATATACCTTCAAGCACTAACCTCCCCGGCAACGGCGCCAGAAAAGAGCTTGATGTCTACTACGCACCCTTCTTCTTGTAGACGTTGTTGGGCCTCCAAGTGCAGAGGTTTGTAGGACGGTAGCAAATTTCCCTCAAGTGGATGACCTAAGGTTTATCAATCTGTGGGAGGCGTAGGATGAAGATGGTCTCTCTCAAGCAACCCTGCAACCAAATAACAAAGAGTCTCTTGTGTCCCCAACACACCCAATACAATGGTAAATTGTATAGGTGCACTAGTTCGGCGAAGAGATGGTGATACAAGTGCAATATGGATGGTAGATATAGGTTTTTGTAAACTGAAAATATAAAAACAGCAAGGTAGCAAGTGGTAAACGTGAGCATAAACGGTGTTGCAATGATAGTAGACAAGGCCTAGCTAGGGTTCACACTTTCACTAGTGCAAGTTCCCTCCACAAGGATAACATAATTGGATCATATTACTAGCCCTCAACATGCAACAAAGAACCACTCCAAAGTCACTAATAGCGGAGAACAAACGAAGAGATTATGGTAGGGTACGAAACCACCTCAAAGTTATTCTTTCTGATCGATATATTCAAGAGTCCGTAGTAACGTTCAATCTATCATAGAGTTCGTACTAGAATAACACCTTAAGACACAAATTAACCAAAACCCTAATGTCACCTAGATACTCCATTGTCACCTCAAGTATCCGTGGGTATGATTATACGATATGCATCACACAATCTCAGGATCATCTATTCAACCAACACATAGAACTTCAAAGAGTGCCCCAAAGTTTCTACCGGAAAGTCAAGACGAAAACGTGTGCCAACCCCTATGCATAGATTCCCAAGGTCACGGAACCCGCAAGTTGATCACCAAAACATACATCAAGTGGATCACATGATATCCCATTGTCACCACAGATAAACGCGTGCAAGACATACATCAAGTGTTCTCAAATCCTTAAAGACTCAAACCGATAAGATAACTTCAAAGGGAAAACTCAATCCATTACAAGAGAGTAGAGGGGGAGAAGAAGATCCAACTAGAATAGCAAAGCTCATGATACATCAAGATCGTGCCATCTCAAGAACACGAGAGAGAGAGAGAGAGAGAGAGAGAGAGAGAGAGAGAGAGAGATTAAACACATAGCTACTGATACATACCCTCAGCCCCGAGGGTGGACTACTCCCTCCTCGTCATGGAGAGCGCCGGGATGATGAAGATAGCCACCAGAGAGGGATTCCCCCCTCCAGCAGGGTGCCAGAATGGGTGTAGATTGGTTTTCGGTGGCTACAGAGGTTTCGGCGGCGGAACTCCCGATCTAGGTTAATTTCCGAAGGTTTCAGTATTTATAGGATTTTTTGGCGTAGGGCACAAGTCAGGGGGCCCTCCGGGCTGTCCTCGAGATAGGAGGGTGCGCCCCCTGCCCAGGGCGTGCCCTCCACCCTCGAGGGCAGCCCGTGGCTCTCCTGGCCCAACTCTTTTGCTTCGGGGGCTTCTTTTGGTCCAGAAAAAATCATAAAAAATTGGCTCGTCAATTGGACTCCGTTTGATATTCCTTTTCTGTAAAACCCTAAAACAGGAGAAAAACAGAAACTGGCACTGGGCTCTGGGTTAATAGGTTAGTCCAAAAAATCATATAAAAGTGTATAATAAAGACCATAAGACATCCTAGACGGATAATATAATAGCATGGAACAATCAAAAATTATAGATACCTTGGAGACGTATCATGGCCCTCGAGGGTGGGAGGCATGCCCCCTGCCTCGAGGCCCCTTCAAGTGGCCCCTGGTGCCCTCCTTCTTCCTATATAAGTACACGTACCCCAGAAACTCCGAGGACAGAGAAAAAACCCTAATTCCACCGCTGTAGCTTCTGTTCCCGTGGAGATCCCATCTTGGAGCCTGTTCCGGAGCTCCACCGTAGGGGGATCCATCACGGAGGCCTTCTTCATCATCATCATCGCCCTCACCATGAGTTGTGAGTAGTTTACCATAGACCTTCGGGTCCATAGCTAGTATCTAGATGGCTTCTTCTCTCTCTCTGGATCTCAATACAAAGTTCTCCTCGGTCTTCGAGGAGATCTATTCGATGTAATCTCTTTCTGCGTTGTGTTTGTTGAGATCCGATGAATTGTGAGTTTATGATCAAGGTTATCTATGAAAGATATTTGGTTCTTCTCTGAACTTTTTATGTGTGCTCATAATATCCTTGCAATTCTCTTCGAATTATTGGTTTGGTTTTGCCTACTAGATCTATAGTTCTTGCAATGGGAGAAGTGCTTGGCTTTGGGTTCAATCTTGCGGTGTCCTTTCCCAGTGATAGTAGGGGCAGCAAGGCACGTATTGTATTGTTGCCATCGAGAATAAAAAGATGGGGTTTTCATCATATTGCTTGAGTTTATCCCTCTACATCATGTCATCTTGCTTAAGGCATTACTCTGTTCTTATGAACTCAATACACTAGATGCATGCTGGATACCGGTCGATGTGTGGAGTAATAGTAGTAGATGCAGGCAGGAGTCGGTCTACTTGTCTCGGACGTGATGCCTATATACAATGATCATGCCTAGATAGTCTCATAATTATTCGCTTTTCTTTCAATTGCTCGACAGTAATTTGTTTACCCGCCGTAGAATATCGCTATCAGGAGAGAAGCCACTAGAGAAAACTATGGCCCACGGGTCTATTCTCAACTTATCAATCTACATCTACTTTACTTTTACCGCTTTTATTTGCTGTTTTATTAAACTAAAAATACCAAAAATATAAACTATCATCTCTATCAGATCTCACTTTCGTAAGTGACCGTAAAGGGATTGACAACCCCTTATCGTGTTGGTTGCGAAGTTCTTATTTGTTTGTGCAGGTGCGAGGGACTCGCGTGTGGTCTCCTACTGGATTGATACCTTGGTTCTCAAAAACTGAGGGAAATACTTACGCTACTATGCTGCATCTCCCTTTCCTCTTCGAGGGAATACAACGCAAGCTCAAGAGGTAGCAAGAAGAATTTCTGGCGCCGTTGCCGGGGAGGCTTACGCAAAAGTCATATTCCAAGTACCTATCACAAACCCTTATCCTTCGCATTACATTTATTTGCCTCTCATTTTCCTCTCCCTCACTTCACCTTTGCCATTTTATTCGCTCTTCTTCTGCTGTGTGTTTATCGTTCGCTTGCCTCTCGTTTGCTTGTGTGCTATGTGCCCTCAATTAGCTTGCATCTTCGCTTGCTAAAGTATGGATCCTCATCCACTTGCTAATCTCTTTAAGAGATCCAATTATGTTGAACCTATTGCTAGTGAGTTGACTGCACTAGATTATCTTTATGGGGTTTTGCTTGAAATTTGTGAATCTGAAAATTGTGACGAAATATTGAAAGAAAAACATAAATTGATTCACGATAGCTCCTTGAGTAAAAAGCATGATTGCAATGATACTATTGTAAATTCTATTAATGTCAATTGTGTCTATGATATGCAAAACCCTAAGCTTGGGGATGCTCGTATTGCTAGGTCCACTACTTGTTGCAATGATCATGATTGGGGTGATGCTTCTTACGATCTTGAAAATTTATTTCAACCCCATGATGAATATGAGATTGATAATCATGTTTGAAATAATATTGAAAGTGGGTTTGGAAGAGTGTCAACTTTATATCCCACATATCTGGAGTATGATCAATCTTATGATTTTTTTGATAAAAGTGGGTTTGGAGAGGTCGTGACTTTAGTTAATGTTGATCCCACTATTTTGGAAGAGTGTCAACTTCGTATGCATGAGGATCGTGTTGAGAATATGTTTTGTGACATCTATATTGTTGAATTTGCTTATGATCCTACATGCAATTATTATGAGAGAGGAAAATATGGTTGTAGAAATCTTCATGTTACTAAATTACCTCTCTTCATGTTGAGATTGATCTTGTTTCTTTCTTCTTCCTTGCATACGCTAGATCTTGCTTGTCTTGGTAATTTGTTTTCCTATAAGATGCCTATGCATAGGAAGTATGTTAGACTTAGATGTGTTTGTCACATGTTTTATGATGCTCTCTTTGTGCTTCAATTCTTATCTTTCATGTGAGCATCATTGAATTCTCAAGCCTATCTTAATGGCTATAAAGAAAGAGCTTGTTGGGAGGCAACCCAATTTTATATTATTTTTTATTTTTGTTGCTGTTAGGGAATAAATATTGCATTTAGACTCTGATTAGATGTGGTTTCATGTTTTTTTTAGTGTTTGTGTCAAGTGGAACCTTTGGGAAGACTTGTGTGAAGTTTATATGATCTTGCTGTGAAAAACAGAATCGTTAGCGCTGGCCAAAGTAGTCGTGGGATTTTACTGGAGAGTGCTTTTTAGTTGATTCTTTTTTAAGATGATTGGTAGACAAATTCCGCAAATTTACCAATTTAGTTTGAATTTTTTGGAGTTCCAGAAGTAGGCGAACCCTGCAGATTACTACAGACTGTTCTGTCTTTGACAGATTCTGTTTTTCGTGTGTCTTTTGCTTATTCCGATGCATCTATGAGTAGTATTTGAGGATATGAACCATAGAGAAGTTGGAGTACAGTAGGTTTAACACCAATATAAACAAAGAATGAATTCATTTATGTACCTTTGAGTAGTGGTTTGCTTTCTTATACTAACGGAGCTCACGAGAATTTTTGTCTAAGTTTTGTGTTGTGAAGTTTTCAAGTTTTGAGTATTGCTTTGATGGACTATGGAACAAGGAGTAGCAAGGGCATAAGCTTGGGGATGCCCATGGCACCCCAAGTAAATTCAATATAATCAAAAGTCTAAGCTTGGGGATTCCCCGGGAAGGCATCCCCTCTTTCGTCTTCATCCATCGGTAACTATACTTGGAGCTATATTTTTATTCGCAACATGATATGTGTTTTGCTTGGAGCGTCTTGTATAATTTAAGTCTTTGCTTGTTAGTTTGCCACAATCATCCTTGCTGTACACACCTATTTGAGAGAGTTAAATATGGCCTAGAAATTGTTATAACACTGTATGTGCTTCACTTATATCTTTTGAGTTGAATAGTTCTTGCTCTAGCGTTTCACTTTTATCTTTTAGAGCACGGTGGTGCTAATATTTTGTAGAAATTGTTGAACTCTCATGCTTCACTTATACCTATTTGAGAGTCTATTAAAACAGCATGGTAATGTGTTTAGGCTAAATAAACTAGTCTTCACATGATAGACATCCAATGTCAATGTAGTAAAAAAAATCACACTAAGTGCATTGAATAGAATGAGATGTTGGATGCTTGATAATTACCAACCTCCCCCCTAGGAGCATGCGTTGATTGCTTTGTTTTGATGACTTGTAAATTTTTGCAATAAGTATATGAGTTCTTATGACTAATGTTGAGTCCATGGATTATACGCACTCTCACACTTCCACCGTTGCTAGCCTCTCTTGTACCGCGCAACTTTTGCCGGTGCCATAAACCCACTATATATCCTTCCTCAAAACAGCCACCATATTGTTCCTCAAAACAGCCACCATACCTACCTATCATGGCATTTCCATAGCCATTCTGAGATATATTACCATGCAACTTTCCACCGTTCCGTTTATATGACACACATCATATTGTCATATTGCCATGCATGATCATGTAGTTGACGTCGTAGTTGTGGCAAAGCCACCATGCATAATTTTTCATATATGTCACTCTTGATTCATTGCATATCCCGGTACACCGCCGGAGGCATTCATGTAGAGTCATACTTGTTGTAGTATCGAGTTGTAATATCGAGTTGTAATAAAAAGTGTGATGATCATCATTATTAGAGCATTGTCCCATGTGAGGAAAGGCCAATAAAAAAAGATGGCCCAAAAAATAGAGAGGGGCTAATATAAAAAAAAATTCCTCTCCAAAAAAAATGAGAGAAAAGAGAGAAGGTACAATTGCTACTATCTTTTTCCACACTTGTGCTTCAAAGTAGCACCATGTTCTTCATTGTAGAGAGTCTCATGTTTAGTCACTTTCATATACTAGTGGGAATTTTCATTATAGAACTTGGCTTGTATATTCCAACGATGGGCTTCCTCAAATGCCCTAGGTCTTCATGAGGAAGCAAGTTGGATGCACACCCACTAGTTTTCTTTTGATGGGCTTTCATTCATATTTAGCTCCAGTGCATCCGTTGCATGGCAATCCCTACTCACTCACATTGATATCTATTGATGGGCATCTCCATAGCCCGTTGATACGCCTAGTCGATGTGAGACTATCTCCCTCCTTTTTGTCTTCTCCACAACCACCTCTATTCCACCCATAGTGCTATATCCATGGCTCACGCTCATGTATTTCATGAAAGTTGAAAGGTTTGAAACGATAGAGTATGAAAAAAAATGCTTGGCTGAAATCGGGGTTGTGCATGATATGAATATTTTGTGTGATCAAGAGGGAGTATAGCCAGACTATATGATTTTGTAGGGATAACTTTCTTTAGCCATAGTATTTTGAGAAGACATGATTGCTTTGTTAGTATTGCTTGAAGTATTGTTATTTCTTATGTCAATATAGACTTTTATCTTGAATCTTTCAGATCTGAACATTCATGCCACAATTAAGAGAATTACATTGAAAAACTATATTGGTTAGCATTCCACATCAAAAATTCTTTCTTTATCATTTACCTACTCGAGGACGAGCAGGAATTAAGCTTGGGGATGCTTGATACGTCTCCAACGTATCTATAATTTTTGATTGTTTCATGCTATTATTTATGAAGTCTTGGATGTTTAATGTGTTTTATCATTCACTTTTATATCATTTTGGGGACTAACCTACTAACCCAAAGTCCCAGTCCAGATTGTTGTTTTTTGCCTATTTCAGGGTTTTGCACAAAAATAATATCAAACGGAGTCCAAACGGAATGAAACCTTCGCGAGAGATAATTTTGGAGAAAAACACGCACGCGGAGCTTGAGGACCAAGTCAGGGGACAGAGAGGTGGCCCTCGAGGGTGGGGGGCGCGCCCGCCTTCCCAGGGCATGCCCCCCTGCCTCGAGGGCCCCTCAAGTGGCCCCCGGTGCCCTCCTTCTTCCTATATAAGTCCACGTACCCCAGAAACTCTGAGGACAGAGAAAAAACCCTAATTCCACCGCCGTAGCTTCTGTTCCTGTGGCGATCCCATCTTGGAGCCTGTTCCGGAGCTCCACCGGAGGGGGATCCATCACGGAGGCCTTCATCATCATCATCATCGCCCTCACCATGAGTTGTGAGTAGTTTACCACAGACCTTCGGGTCCATAGCTAGTATCTAGATGGCTTCTTCTGTCTCTCTGGATCTCAATACAAAGTTCTCCTCGGTCTTCGAGGAGATCTATTCGATGTAATCTCTTTTTGCGGTGTGTTTGTCGAGATCCGATGAATTGTGACTTTATGATCAAGGTTATATATGAAAGACATTTGGTTCTTCTCTGAACTTTTTATGTGTGCTCATAATATCCTTGCAAGTCTCTTCGAATTATTGGTTTGGTTTGGCCTACTAGATCTATAGTTCTTGCAATGGGAGAAGTGCTTGGCTTTGGGTTCAATCTTGCGGTGTCCTTTCCCAGTGACAGTAGGGGCAGCAAGGCACGTATTGTATTGTTGACATCGAGGATAAAAAGATGGGGTTTTCATCATATTGCTTGAGTTTATCCCTCTACATCATGTCATCTTTCTTAAGGCGTTACTCTGTTCTTATGAACTCAATACACTAGATGCATGCTGGATAGCGGTCGTTGTGTGGAGTAATAGTAGTAGATGTAGGCAGGAGTCGGTCTACTTGTCTCGGACGTGATGCCCATATATAATGATCATGCCTAGATAGTCTCATAATTATTCTCTTTTTTCTATCAATTGCTCGACAGTAATTTGTTTACCCGCCGTAGAATATCGCTATCATGAGAGAAGCCACTAGAGAAAACTATGCCCCCCGGGTCTATTCGCAACTTATCAATCTACATCTACTTTACTTTTACCACTTTTATTTGCTGTTTTATTAAACTAAAAATACCAAAAATATAAACTATCATCTCTATCAGATCTCACTTTCGTAAGTGACAGTAAAGGGATTGACATCCCCTTATCGCGTTGGCTGCGAAGTTCTTATTTGTTTGTGCATGTGCGAGGGACTCGCGCGTGGTCTCCTACTGGATTGATACCTTGGTTCTCAAAAACTGAGGGAAATACTTACGCTACTATGCTGCATCTCCCTTTCCTCTTCGAGTGAATACAACACAAGCTCAAGAGGTAGCATTGACCAAGGAGCCGCCAACGTAGAGGCCATGGCGATAATAAGAGCACACACTACCACTTCCCATGTTGTAGCCAAGAGAAGGGGCCATCTGCGTTGCAACGCTACTCACCACGGAGCTAATTGCATAGCCTCACCATCGAAGGTTGTCGCCGCGGCATCAAAGACTGATAAAGAAATGTCGCTAGAACACTAGGCAACCAGAAAGCGGCTACCTTAAGACGAACAATGAGAGGGTGGAACCGCCGTGCCACAACACCACCATGGTGAGGTCAGCTCACACAAATATAGATCCAGGGACATAACAATTGGCTATGGGTGCATGATCCCTCTGGATCTAGCCCCCATATAGCATGCCGACTGCCCAACACATGTTGTCAGCATAGCAGGCCTTCAAAAAGTCAACTTCGACCGTCCAAATGTGACCAATGAGAAATCCCCGATGCTCGTTGCCCCCAAACTCTAGATCCCCCATCCGTAGTGGTTGGAGCCCAACCCTCCACTAGCACATGCCGCATTTTAGCCAGGCCAGGCTTGTGCCAACCCCTACTCTATGACCATAGGGATGACGTCTCGCGCCACAAGCGCCCCCACCATCATCGTGTAGGGCCTGCCGCTAGGGACCTCCTCCCGTGTGCCGCCACTAGCCACCTAGCTCCATCGCCGACCGCCAAGACCTCGCATCCCAGCATGCGCCGAGGCACCGACGTTTTCCCCACCAGATCCACACGCCACCATGAGGGGAAGCCACATCGCTACCACCGTCGGCACATGCTTTGCCCGACAGTGGCGCATGTTGGGGAACGTTGCATGGAAAACAAATATTTTCTACGCACATGAAAGATCTATCCATGGAGATGCATAGCTACGAGAGGGGGGAGAGCATCTTCATACCCTTGTAGATCGCTAAGCGGAAGCATTTATCAACGCAGTTGCTGTAGTCGTACACCTTCATGACTCGTCCCGATCAAGTACCGAACATACGGCACCTCCGCGTTCAGCACACGTTCAGCTCGATGATGTCCTCGCCTTCTTGATCTAGCAAGAGGGGCAAAATAGTAGATTAGTTCTGGTAGCACGACGGCGTGGTGACGGTGGTGGTGAAGAACAATCTCCACAGGGCTTCGCCAAGCGCAACAGAAACTAGACGGAGGATAAACTAGAGGGAACAGGGTTGCTGGCACATGGCTTGGTGAATCTTGATGTGTGCCAGGTGCTAGCCCTGCCCCTCTATTTGTATGTTGAGCCCTGGGGTCATTTTTTGGGGAAAGAGCCTCCTCAAAGTCGGTTTAACCTGCAAGGAAAGAGTCATTCTTGGACTCCAGGACCAGATGCCAGGGTCCCTGGCGTTTTTTCCCCTGGCCTCCGCAAAAATCCCTTTTGCACCTTTCAAAAACCTTGTGGGCTTTACACCTTGGCCCGAATAAAGTGTTCTCATACTCAAACATTTCGGAAAACATCCGAAACCCCTTCTTGTGAATTCCGGAAACCTTCCGGAGATCAAACACAATTATCTCATATATCAAACTTTACCTCCAGGCTATTTCGGAGCTCCTCGTCATGTCCGTGATCTCATCCAGGACTCCGAACAACATTCGGTCACCAACATACATAACTCATATAATACTATATCGTCAATGAACGTTAAGCGTGCGGACCCTACGGGTTCAAGAATGATGTAGACATGACATAGACGCTTCTCCGGTCAATAACCAATAGTGGGACCTTGATGCACATATTGGTTCCTATATATTCTACGAAAATCTTTATCGGTCGAACCTTTATGACAACATACGTAGTTCCCTTTGACCGTCGGTATGTTACTTGCCCGAGATTCGATCCTTGGTATCTCCATACCTAGTTCAAGTTTGTCACCGGCAAGTCTCTTTACTCGTTCCGTAATACATCATCTTGCAACTAACTAACTCCTTAGTCACTTTGCTTGTAAGCTTTTTGTGATATTGTATTACCGGGAGGGCAAATCTCAGTCTCAATCTATGCCAACCCAACAGACATCTTTGGAGATACCTGTAGAGCATCTTTATGATCACCCAGTTACGTTGTGACGTTTGATAGCACACAAGGTATTCCTCCGGTATCCGGGAGTTGCATGATCTCATGGTCGAAGAAACATGTATTTGACATTAAGAAAGCAGTAGCAATAAACTGAACGATCATATGCTATGCTAACGGATGGGTCTTGTCCATCACATCATTCTCCTAATGATGTGATCCCATTATCAAATGACAACTCATGTCTATGGTTAGGAAACCTTAAACATCTGTTGATCAACGAGCTAGTCTAGTAGAGGCTTACTAAGGACACGGTATTTGTTTATGTATTCACAAATGTATTTAAGTTTCTGATCAATACAATTCTAGCATGAATAATAAATCTTTATCATGAATAAGGAAACGTAATAATAATAACTTTATTATTGCCTCTAGGGCATATTTCCATCAGGCGGCGGGGAAGGGTACCGCCCTGGCAAGGCGACCCCGGGCGGGGCAAAACTGTTAAGGAAGAAAACACTTTGAATTCACTTATGTGGCAAATGTGTAGAGTTGTCGCAAATCTGGAAAGTTCACAGGGCGCGCGCGGATGGGGGCATGCATGCATGCAACCACCCATTTGCTTCTAGATTGATGTACTAATTTGCGTCATTAGCTCTTACTCGTTGAACTGGGTCCATGCATGCCAAATGTTGGTGGAGATGCATAGGACACCCACCCCACCTATGATACTTTTGCATTATATCTCAAAATTTAATCTAATGTATCTTTTGAATCGAAGGGTCCAAATTAAGTTTCATTTGCATATTCCTGTTCGTTGCAATGAGTACTTTTGAAATCGCCAATTTTTAATATGTTTCACACCTTTTTTAATTTTATCAACTTTCAAATATTAAAACTTTACAGTCATAATATGAAGTTTTACCAAGTTTCATTTGCTTGTAGGGGTTTAAGGTTAGGAATTAGGGTTCAGGGTTTTAGTTTAGTTTTGAAACTTGTTGAATTTACCATTTGTTACATTAAGTTTTCATAGTTGAATTTTTTTGAAGTTTTTAAAACTTGTCAAAAAGTATTCAAAAGTGAGTTTGTTTCAAAGCCCTCGCCACAAGGAACACTAATATGCAAATGAAATATAAATTTATCTTTCATTCGAAAAATTTAATAGATTCAAATTTACAAGTCAAAAGAAAAAGCATGAGAGGGGGGTGGGTGGAGCATGCACTCTCTACGGAAAGTTGTACTATCAAAGTTGCATGATCATACATATAGTCAGTGGCGGAGCTTCACTAGGGCCAAGGGGGGCTATGCCCCCCTACCCTAAGAGAAAGTATATGAAACACCATTAATTGGTAAGCTAAAATTTTAAAAATTATCATAGTTTGAGCAGAATATGCCCTTTTGGCCCTCCATAACTCTGTTTTGCCCCCTACACAATCTCTGTCAAGCTCGGCCACTGCATATAATAGTGAAACTCAGTCACAAAACAACTTACACAATCTTGGCGCAATCATGTGGTTGGATGCAGAAATACAGTAACATGGCAGCACTTAACAATAACCGGATGGAAAGCAGCTCTTCCATGGATGATTGGTGTGGCGGCCGGCATGTGTGCATGCAGTTATTCACCGATTTGTTTGAGTCGGGGCTTCTATCTATCCATGGTATGCTGGGCCTGGGGAGGCGGGAGGCCATGAATGGAGGAAGAAGGGGAACCCGGAATCTGATTAAATGGCCTGAAAAACGCGGTGCTGGTTTGTTACGCAAGGACAGCTTCTCCTGTATTCAGATAGGCCTGCAATTACACCTCGCCTTACGACCATAATTCAACATGCACAAAAGTGTATAGCAACACGTAGTGATTATCATGCGTACGTGATATGGTGATCTCTTACTGAAACGGGCGTGTATCAATCACAAGTCGCTCGCTTCATGCATACAACTGTCGTCCAATTTAGTTTCCCTGGCACTGGATACTGTGCTGAGTGACACGAGCGAGTTCTGAATAAAGGTCATTGTCGCCTCAATGGAATCTTAAGGTCATTGTCAGCATAAGTTTTTGTTAGCTAACATCAGAATCAGAAGCAACCCTGCATGCTGCGCTATCCCATCTCATCTCAGATATATAGCCTTCTCGTGGATTGTATGTGGTAAACCGAAAGATACAGTATGCCTCTCGAGGCTCCTCAAAAAGTTCCATGAAAACTACTCAAGATGGCCAATGCATATCCTTTCAAAAAAAAAAAAAGATGGCCAATGCATCGACCGGCATCACGCATGCTGTGCACTGCACAGGCTATAAATACAGCCACCCATGGACATACCATGCAGTGCAAGGCGCAGTCGATCGAACTGCTACTAGTAGCGATCAAGCCAAGCTAAGCTTAGCCACGACAAGGATATGGCTGCGCTTGGCCTCCTCCTCGTGATGGTAGCTGCCATGGTAGCAGCGGCGGAAGCAGCAGCAACGGCGAGCGCTCCTCGTCCCTTCTTTGTGTTCGGCGACTCCCTGGTGGACAGCGGCAACAACAACTACCTGGCCACCACGGCGCGCGCCGACTCGCCACCCTACGGCCTCGACTACCCGACCCACCGCGCCACCGGCCGCTTCTCCAACGGCCTCAACGTCCCCGACATCATCAGCGAGTACCTCGGGGCCGAGCCCGTGCTGCCCTACCTCAGCCCCCGCCTCGACGGCCACAAGCTGCTCGGCGGCGCCAACTTTGCATCCGCCGGCGTCGGCATCCTCAACGACACCGGCATCCAGTTTGTAAGCTCAGCTATACTTCGCACCTCCTCTTGCTGTACATGCCTGAAATTGCAAACACAAGCAACGAACGAACGTACCTCTTGCAAATGCTTGCAGGTGAACATCATCCGTATACAGAAGCAGCTGCGCTACTTCGAGCAGTACCAGAGCAGGGTGCGGCGGCTGATCGGCGGGCCGGCGACGCAGCGGCTGGTGCGGAGCGCGCTGGTGCTCATCACGCTCGGCGGCAACGACTTCGTCAACAACTACTACCTGCTGCCCTTCTCCGCCAGGTCCCGCCAGTTCGCGCTCCCGGACTACGTCCGCTACCTCATCGCCGAGTACAGGACCATCCTCCAGCAGCTCCACGGCCTCGGCGCCCGCCGCGTCCTCGTCACCGGCTCCGGCCCGATCGGCTGCGCGCCGGCCGAGCTCGCCACGCGGAGCGCCAACGGCGAGTGCGACCTGGAGCTGCAGCGCGCCGCCGCGCTCTACAACCCGCAGCTGGTGCAGATGACCAAGGACCTCAACGCTCAGTTCGGCGCCGACGTGTTCGTCGCCGTCAACGCCTACCGGATGCACATGGACTTCATCTCCGCCCCGGCGGCGTACGGCTTCGTCACCTCCAAGGTGGCGTGCTGCGGCCAGGGCCCGTACAACGGCGTGGGGCTGTGCACCGCCATGTCCAGCATCTGCCCCGACCGCTCCCTCTACGCCTTCTGGGACAACTTCCACCCCACCGAGAGGGCCAACCGCATCATCGTCAGCCAGTTCATGGCCGGCTCCCCGGACTACATGCACCCACTCAACCTCTCCACCATCCTCGCCATGGACGCCGCCGCAATGCCATGATCCATTACCCTGCTATTTTTCTCTATCTTAATGTGCTAGCGAACTGGCCAGTAGCACCCGTGCGCAATAAAAATTATCTGCGTGATTTTTATTTACCATCCTCTGCCATGTCTAGCAGAGTATCTGTCCTCTTAATTCGACCGAGTAGTCTATGAAAATAAAGCAACTATGTTATTTTTTATTTATCATCTTATTCGTGATTTTGTTTTATATCTTGGAAATTCTGCCTCCAATCATCTTAACTATGAACAGTCACTGCTCACTGGATATAAGAAATGATGCCAAATGGGAACACCTGGGACAGTATAGAGTATACCACTCTGTTCTGTTGCAATGCCAGTACAGTACAGGAACCACTCCCGCAATTATAAGAAGTGATCCCAAATGGAAAGGCAACTCAAGTGTATCCATGACACGTTGATCGTACAAACAAAACCATTTCAACACACAGGGTAATCAATGTGGCTTTCAGTGTCTACCGCTGTGGGCGAGGCTGTGGTTGTGGTGTTGGCTCCCGTGTTGCATATCATGCCCAAGCTTTAGAAGCTAGTGCTAGTGCAGCCATGCTTTGCCTCTAACAGTGAAGTAGGGATGAAAATGGAGCGAAAACTTTCAACTTTTCTGGTGGAAAACAGAAACAAAGAGGAAAAATGAAAATGAAAACGGAAATATAAGAGGATTTTTTACACGGAAAACGAAACTGCGTTTTCCAGCGGAATAAGCACGCGAAACTTTTCGTTTTAAACATGAGCATATGGCTATTTTATAGCCCACCAAAAACACAATGAGCAGAATGGCCCATTTGTGGCCCAACTAATACTATTACTGTGAGTGTGTCACTGGAGCACTACTGTAGTTTGAGTTGCACTACCATGCCAATCTTTTTGGTTGCTTAGTGGCTTCAAGTTTTTCTGTTGCCAAAGTTGAATATTTTTGTTGGTTTTCTTGTGTTTTTTCTATGGTTCATGGGGTGTTTTAGTCACGGTGTACACCCGCTTCTCTCTCCACGACCGTTCGGTATTCGCTTTGTTTTCATTTTTAGTAATATTTGTTTCCTTATTATTTTTATGGTTTATGTATTCGGTTCAACTTTTGCAACAAAATATGGAATCAAATGTGGCAGCACCTAGTTTCACCTGTTTCTGCTCTGTTTTCATCGTATTTCACCAGTTTCCGCTCTATTTTCATCCTACAGTGGGGCATGTGAACGTGGACTTACCGACGATCTAGCGTGAGGTTTAGGATTCACATTTGTCACGGGAGCAGGTGCAGGTGAACACGACTTGGTGCTCAGTTGTGCTTTTCGCGCAAACTCCACCCCATCGGCAAATAATGTCGATTCTCTCTTCACAACAGAATTTTGCGACATGCTAAACAACTTGGAGGTTCCTAGCCCTGGATTGGGAAGGGTGGTTGCTTGCCTCCTTAGGGGAACGACAGTGAGGGGCCAAGACAATAAGGTGGATGATTGCCCTCATACCAACATCCTGAAGGTGAAGCCAATCATGTGCAAAGGCAAGAAGAGTGACGGCATAGGAAAGGCGCCCTCGGATGCTTGATGGATGATCTACGGTCTCACGGCTCGTCCTCATGGTTTTGGTCATTACCGTGGTTTTGGTGTTGCCTATTGCCTTTTGTTGAGGTGTTCATGATCGGGGTTCCGTTGTGTTATACAACTGTTGGGGGTTAGAGTTGTTGTTGTGTGTGGAGCGTTTGGCGGGTTGCTTGTGAGGTCGTTGGGTTTCATGCTTTGTGAGTAGTCCTCATACAATCAGTTTGTATGAGTTTTTGCCTGATTTTCTATAAATTAACCAGACTATACTTCTTCTTAATTAATCAATAAGATAATAGTTTGCCTCTTTTTTGAAAATAAAATGGCCACAACAAAGATTTCATGTCTGATGTGCATGATTTGGTGCCAACCTTGTTGCCAGAGGAAAAAAGAGTGATAAGGACAGCCAACAATAATCATATGGAATCATTTCCCAGAATAATGTCATGTACCTCTGACTAGCTAGAAACCGTATGAACAAATCTAGATCGCGCCTTGATGGATGATTCTTGCTTGCCGAGTCACCTTTGCTTCTGTACCAGATCCTAACCGGTATCCAATGGAACAAAAGAAACAACAAACTATTTGGCCACTCTTTGCAAGGTTGTGTTTGATCCAACAATAATAGTCGGTGTCTGCTTCCAACAAGTGAAGCAAATCTCCAATTGAGTCCCTGATATAAACATGCAACGATGGTGTTGTATTGTCCATGTCATTTTTGATAAGTTTGAAGTTCTCAACTTCATGTAGTGGTCACTCTATCTTTCTATCGACTTAACTAGTGAAACAGACCCCTCAAAGGTAAATTCGTTGCAATGCATGTTTAATCTGTCCATACTATATTATATTTGGTTTACCAAGATGGTTACAGTGAACTTTCTAAAGATAAGTGGTTGGGAGTGTTTGATATTTAGATGAACACTCTGGGGTAAGACTGTCATGCAATGGAATAAGATGAAAATGCGTGTGGACTCAGTTCAAATATCTGGTGAACAAGATAGATTCAGATGAATAATTGGAGCCAAAACAGTCTTCGATGTCAAAGAGCTTTACCTCCAAATTAAAGTTGTTGCAATGGTGGGCTATCGATGTATTTGGAAAATCAAAACACCTTTGAAGATTTAAAACTTCTTGTGACTAATGATAAGAAACAACATTATAACTAAAGATAACTTGGGTCTGGACTGGGAATGACCGATGTTACTATTGTGGATAGTCAGAACCATGAAACATCTACTTTTGGACTCGACCCTTGCTAGAATCTCTCAAAAAGTTAAATTTTGTGCTTTTGATCTAGTCAAACCTCTAAATGATTTACATGACCACGCCAGTGGTTGTCAAGATCAACTCCTCCATCCCCCTAGTCAACACAAACTAACAGTCTTGGGAGGTAGTGCTTTGTCCTCGTCTTCTCGATGATCTGGAAAACCAGAAATGCAGCTTGTTTTGATAGGAAAATTTCTGAAGATCATGTGACAGTTATATTTAGCACGTGTCATCATCTAACAAAATGGAAAACCTTGCGGACAAACCAAGGGGACATGAATCATTGAATTCGGAGTTGCGAGGATCAAGATGGTGATGCAAGAGATCTACGACAGAAGACATGGGTGAGCGCCTATGGTTCCCAAGATCATGGGTAGCTGGGCATCTTCTTTATGAGCTTGGATTCTATTTTCATTGTTCCCGTTTTGTCTTTGACGTTTATTTGTTGTTATGCTACTTTAGATGTTGGTTATTGGCAGGTATATGATACTTATGTCCTTCTAAATTTGAGTGTTCTTGTTATGCTCACGCCCTACATGGTGACCTGAGCTTGGATTTGTAGTGAGCCAATCAGTTTGGTGTTGTTTGTGACTCTTCCTCGTTTTACTTTTGCTCTTTTGTTTTGCTTTTGTTGCGTCTTGTAAACAGTGGTGGTTCCTTTAATAGAAATCGACGAGGATGCTAGTTGTTTAAAAAATACATCTAATACAACCAACTGCATGATGGTATGGTCACATAACAATCACACTAGTTTGGGCTTTTGGCTATAAAATAATGAGTTTTTTGTATAAAAACACTACCACAGGCTGTCCAGAAAACATCGAACATTGTCCTGAAAGTTAAAGATATAGTGGAATGTAGGCTTAAGTTGTTTTGGTACTTTTTCAACACGTCTTTCTTTGTAGTAGCCTTTTCACCGGCAGAGGTGAGTAGGCCCTTTAGAAGGCAAACAAATAGAATTTCTCTGTGGGTGCTAAGGCGATCTTGTTCGCTTTTTGTTAATTGAAGTTGCGCCTAGTGCTAACTAACCGATAGCTGATAGAGCATGGAGTTTTGATTCTAAGCGAGCAGAGCATTTTCATTCTACTATCGTCAAAAAAAGTATTAAAGTCGAAGGGCCTTATGTTGTAATAAACATATAAAATTACTAATTTATGTAGTATCGTTATTTTTTATCAAGTTGTCAAATGAAGGGCATTGTTTATTCGAAAGAATTAAAGTAAGGTTTTTTAAAATATTGGTTGACCCTTACTTGGCAGTCACTCACAGATCAACATAATAATAAGTAAATATACCAACAAAAAAACACTGGTACTTTTCGATAAAAGGTGAATTTTATTAGCTCAAAATAGAGCATCAAGAGAATACACAACATGATGAGCACACACTCGGTCTCTGCATAGTTAGGATGCACACAACCAACATCAACACACACAAACACACAAACATGCCAACAACTAGCAAAGTTGTATATGACCAAGGCTATGTGTAGACGAGGAAAATAAGAAAAAACCAAAGTGATCAGATTTGTGATCGACAAACTACGGAAATGATCATATCCGCACCAACCATCTCATGACACCATACGGACAACAATGTTCTTCAACAACAATGCATTCCGGGAGGGAGCGCCGATGTCACTGGATCCAACCACCAAAGACATAATCTAGGTAGTTCTTGGGGTTTATAAAATAACAATGTAAACCAACATAGGCATTTCCAACTATAGCCAACTAGGGTTCGACCTCGGCTTTCGTCCCGGAGATCGAGATCGGTTGCTTGAGTAGCACCACCATTGAAGTCATTCTTGTATTGTCGCCACCATTTTTTACGACCCCAACAGCTAAATGCGATGTGCGACTACAGCCAATGCACAACTTCCCCTCTGTGTCAAGTCATCGTTCATAGTTTTTATCTCACCGCCGAAGTCAACCACATAATCTGAAGAGATGAAGCCTTCCGAACACCTTTCGTTGACCACCGTCGTCATGCAGCCACAGGAGGTCGTTGCATCATAGTATGCAACTACCGCCATCTGGCCGATCGGATCTTAATGACCACCACCTAGTTGTCCAGATCTAAATTAGGACAACCACGCCAGGACAAACATGGACATCGTAGTTCTGGTCGTTCGACGTTAGATCCCACTGCCGCGCCATCCGCATGATCATCGACGGTCGCCGCCACATAGAACTCTATGGGTCGTCGCCCAGATTCTAAGGCATTGTACAATGGGAGGTGCTTAGAAAAATAAACCGAGTTTTTATGAAGCACCGGTGCCTATTTCTACAGGAGAGACGCTTACTTAAGCGTCTACCCTGTACAAATAAGCACCGGTGCTTAAGGAAAGCATGATTTATTTCTCTAAGCATCTTCCCTAAGCATCTCCCCTAAGCACCTCCCATTGTACAAGGCCTAAGACTCCACTGCCCGCGTAGGAGACAACCGGAGAACCCCCATCATTGCGACGGAGGCCGGCGGAAGTGGCGGCAATGAGGGTGGCATGTGCACATGCAACCCCGACTCCCTACGGTGCCAACACTCACCCCTGGCCCCAACCAGCGTGCACACCGCGCGCCCACGCTCAGCAGACCAACACCGAGGACGCGACACGAACACATGCAAGCATCGCAATGTAATAACCCATCGAGCCATATCGCAGCAGAGCAGCCCATAGAGCCGCATTGCGCCTGGGGCTTGCGCGCCTTCGCCGCGACGGAGAACCAGGGCCCCGCCGCCACCTTCATTGAGGCCGGCCCGGTCTTTGCGGGGGAGCCCCTCTGGCGGAGGCAAGACTGTGACGGGGAGGACGAGGAGTTGCGACAACGGAGGTGAGACTGATAGCGTAATAATTAATGTACACCAAGGATGAAATTGCGACATCAACTGTAAAGCTACAAGTTTTTTTATCCGTGAAGCTGCAAGTTGTAAACTGTAAAGCTACAAGTTTTTTTTTTTTTTTTTGCAAGTTGTAAACATGTAAGTGGCCATGGTTTTGAGCATTACGTGATGAAAAGACTGACCTAATAAGCTCTGCACCTTAGCAATAGGAAAGAGTATGGATGTCCAAATTGAGGTTCTCCAATGTTTACATCTTGCAGAATAAGCCACTCCCAACCTTTTCTGACGTCATCTATGCATCATTGGTAATTGGCTACACGCAGCTGCTTCGGAATGAGCCAGTTGACCTTTGACTTTTCTCCGTCTGACTATAGTATACTCCTGGTACTAGCCATCGCACACTTGTCTCCATGTTCAGCCTCTCTCTGACGGTCTGACCCCACAGCGAAGTCAGCCTCCTCCTCGGCTGAACGCACGTAGCCACACACGTCAGCGCGCGCGTCGCGATCCACTGCCCAAGACCATCGAGAAGCAGCGAGGCTCCGCGTCCACACGTTTTCCTCCTGGGCTGAAAATGGAAAGATCAACGACGTATATTCATCCTCCTGGCGCCGCTCTGTCAACGACATCCGCACCGCGTTGCTGTCGATGTTCCCAGGGTGGTATATAAGCGCCCTCCATGCCTCCATTCTCCAGCAACTCCCGCCTCCTCACTTCAAACGCTCCACTCTCCAAGCTATCAGGTATTCAGGTCTCTCTCTACACCCAGCAGGCCAGCACGCACACCCATGGCCACTGCGAACCAGGACTGCGCCGCCACGTTCCATGATCACGGCGGAGGTACAGCGACGGAGCTCCACGGCCGGACGATCTCCTCCGAGCAGGAGCACGGCATCATCGTCGCCGCGCTGCGGCACGTCGTCTCCGGGTACACCACGGCGCCGCCAGAGGTCGTCGTCGCCGTGGCGTGCGGGCGGTGCGGCATCGACGGCTGCCTCGGCTGCGACTTCTTCGGGGCCGCCGAGCCGGAGGCGGTGGCTATGGGAGCGGCCGGAGGGGGCCAGAGGAAGCGGCGGAGGAAGAAGAACGTCTACCGCGGCGTGCGGCAGCGGCCGTGGGGGAAGTGGGCGGCCGAGATCCGCGACCCGCGCCGCGCGGTGCGCAAGTGGCTCGGGACCTTCGACACCGCCGAGGACGCCGCGCGGGCGTACGACCTCGCCGCGCTCGAGTTCCGCGGCCCGCGCGCCAGGCTCAACTTCCCGTGCTCCGACGAGCCTCTGCCTGACCACGGGAGCGACAATGGTGGCGGTGATGCTGGCGCGGCGCCGCACAACGAGACTCTGACGACGCCGTCGCCCTGCAGCACGGACGCCGGCCAGAGGACGCCGGGAGAATGGCAGCTGGGTGCGCACGGAGCCGGCGACCAGCTGTGGGAGGGCTTGCAGGATCTCATGACGATAGATGGAGAGGACACATGGTTCGCGCCATTTTCGAGTCCAGAATAAGTGTATTTGAGATCTTGTGTACTCCCTCTGTAAATTAATATAAGAGCGTTTAGATAACTAAAGTAGTGATCTAAACGCTCTTATATTAGTTTACGGAGGGAGTACATAATACTAGTGATTACTGGTAGTGACAGATAGCAGCTGTTGGAATAGACTAACTGAGAATCGCAGTGATATATTCGTTTAATTTGTTGAGACAAATAATTGCTAGCACACAGTCGTTCCATTTGTTGTGATGTGATGATTAATTTGCCATTATTATATACTCCCTTCGTTCCAAAATAAGTGTCTCAATTTTGTACTAACTCTAGTACAAAGTTATATTAAGATCAAGACACTTATTTTGGGACGGAGGGAGTACGTAATAAAAACTATAGAACACGTACGTCGAGCAAAACACACAAAAAATATGAACAAATTGCAATAATTTAAGGGGGGGGAAATTGTCATGTGGAAAATTTATAAAATTGCCATTTGAGTGGTACACAATTATTTTAAAAATCCAACTTTATAATTTTGTTCTTAAAATGAAGGCAAATTTAGGGAACACAAAAATATAATAAAGACATTGCAACTTAAAAACTAACTCTTTATAGGTCATGGCAAATGCGGAAAAAAATTCTATCGGCGATATGGAAAATGTATAGATTTTGACAAAAAGGGTCACATGGGCTACTTTAAAAAAATTGTTATCTTAAATTTGCCATGCCAATTGTAGAAAACACACAAAAAAATGTAAGTTTTGCCATCTGAGTAGGACACATGATGGCAAAATTAGGAAAAACCTCTCACGTAATAGAAACGACAACTTTTTAAAAACGGAAATTGTTTATTTTCAACCGGCTGATCCATCCCGCTTGTAAATCGTCTCGTGCTAGCGATGCGTGTCCCTCGTGGACCTGGCAACGCGAACACCTTATCCTTTCCGTGTCTCCCTCGTCTCCTCATCTCCCACTCATTCTTTATACCCCTAAATTCAGCACAACCATGGTCGGATGCGATACGAGTCCCTGACTGCTACCAGCGGAACGGCGACCACCCCATGCCTTCTCCCACTCCGGCCGACGGAGCAATTGCTACCGCGAGTCCGCGCTGTGCTGCGTTGCAATGGTGGGATGTCCCCTTCCAACAGGCAGGTCGGGGTTGGCCGCCGGCCTTGTAGCACCGGCGGGCTGTGGATTTCGCCGGGACGGCAACGCTCGTGGTGCTGCAAAGCGATGTCCGGCGGGACGTGCTCGTGGTGTTCCCATCTCAGTTTTCTCCCATAATTGCCGCATCTTGCTATGAAGCTTCCGCCGGCCAGCTGCTCTGATGTTGTCGGTGGAGGCGCTTGCGCTGGCCGCGAGCTCTCAAGGCAGAGGCTGTTGCTACTACGTAAAGCTTGTCGGCGCTGCAACCGGCGTTGACATTGCAATCGAGAGGTCTCGCCGGCGGGAGATGTTGCAACGCTCTGCGATGGAGTGTTGCCAGCGCTGCAATGGAGCTTTGACAGGCTGTGTTGGAGCTTTGTCTGCACCGCCGGCGCTGCAATGGAGCTTCGTCGGGCTGCGTTGGAGCTTTTGTCGAACCGTCGGTACTGTAATGGAGCTTCGCCGGGCTGCAATGGAGCGCCGCCAAGGCTGTGGAGCTGATGATGGTGATGCAATGGAGCTCCACCGGGGCTGCAATGGAGCTTCACAAGACGACGAAGGTGTTGTGTTGAAGCTGTCGTGCGCTCGGTGCTGCGTGGTGTTGGTGTGTTGGATCATCACTGGACTGTCGCTTGCGTGTCGACGGTGCCGCGATGGAGCTACAATGAAGCTTCATTGGTCGCCGTCAGTGCTGCGATGAAGCTTTGCCGCGCCGGCCGTTGATAACCCACAAGTGTAGGGGATCAGTTGTAGCCTCTTTCGATAAGTAAGAGTGTCGAACCCAACGAGGAGCTAAAGGCGGAACAAATATTCCCTCAAGTTCTACCGGCCACCGATACAACTCTACGCACGCTTGACGTTTACTTTACCTAGAATAAGTATGAAACTAGAAGTAGTTTGTAGTTTTTGTGGGATAGGTTTGCAAGAATATAAAGAGCACGCAAATATAAACTAGGGGCTGTTAAGATAAAGACACAATAAAGTTAATGATAGCGAGTGTGGAAAAGTGGTGGTAGGAGTTGCGAAATTGCCCCTAAGCAATTGACTACGTTACTAGACCGATAGGACAATGATAATCTACTCAGACATCATAGGATGGCAACACATCATTGGATACTAATATGAAGCATAAAGCACCATGTTCAAGTAGAGGGTACAGGGGGTTGCGGGAGAGTGGACCGTTGTAGATAGATGGGGGAAGGTGATGGAGATGTTGGTGAAGATGACAGAGGTGTTGGTGTAGATCACCGTCACACAATGATGGCCCCGGTGGCACTCCGGTGCCACCGGAAGCGAGGGGGGAGAGAGCCCCCCTCCTTCTTCTTCTTCCTTGACCTTCTCCCTAGGTGGGAGAAGGGTTTCCCCTCTGGTCCATGGTCTCCATGGCGCGGGAGGGGCGAGAGCGCCTCCGAGATTGGATCTGTCTCTCTGTCTCTCTCTGTTTCTGCGTTCCCAGATTATGTCCCTTCACCGTTTCTTATATCCCCGGAGATGCGTAACTCCATTGGGCTGATTTTTTGACACGATTTTATCCGGATATTAGCTTTCTTGCGGCGAAAGAAGGGCATCAACCGCCTTACGGTGTGGCCACGAGGGCCCAGGGTGCGCCTGTCAGGCCCAAGATGCGATTCTATCCCGATCACGTGACGCTTACGTGATTGGGGCACAACCGCATTTCGGGCGCTTAGCAAGATGGATATCATTACATCGTACCATTACATACATACATGGGGGATACAACAATACATACAAGTCACATGAATACAACAACATCAATACAAGGTATCCGACTACGGATACAAACATGAAAAGCACAAAGACATCCATCTGCTATCCCAGGCTGCCGACCCGAAACCTAACCCAAGACCGAAGAAGAAGAAGAAGAAAGAACTCCAACACAACGAACAACGCTCTCACGTCAAGACATCGGAAACCTACACCTGCAACTGTTGTTGTAGTATCTGTGAGCCACGAGGACTCAGCAATCCCATAACCATGGGTAACAAGACTATCAAAGCTTAATAGGTAGGAAGAGGTAAAGTGGTGAGGTTGCAGCAGCGGCTAAGCAAAAGTATGATGGCTAACTTACGAGTACAAGAATAAGATGAGCATCTACGCAAGCGGTCGTAAACTAGTAGTGATCGCTAAAGATCCTGAACTACCTACGAGTCAAACATAACCCCACTGTGTTCTCTTCTCAAAGTGAAAAGAGACAGTCACGGTTACTCACACAGCTGTGTGTTTTACTTCGGATCCTCTGTCAAGTTTTCTACAACCGGACATTAACAAATTCCAATCTGCCACATATCCGCGGGCACGGCTTTCGAAAGATCATAACCCTGCAGGGGTGTCCCAACTTAGCCCATCACAAGCTCTCACGATCAGCTGAAGTGATAAATATAATATTATCACCCCTTATCTTAGGGAAATCCGATCAGGCTCGGTATCCCGGTGCACAAGACATTTCGACAATGGTAAAACAAGTCCAGCAAGACCTCCTGGTGTGTCGACACCCTGATAGTAGCCGCGCGTATCTCGTCTCAGGCCACGACCGGATGGGTGATCCTACAGGTAAAACCAAACCTCGAGTTTCCCCGTGGTGGCCCCGCATAACCCCCGTTTGGGACCAACACCATCAGCACTGGCCCCCTTGCTATGTAGAAAAGAATATCCAAGGAGCGTCCCCCTTATGCAAATTTAATTAATCAAATAAGTTATTATTATGAGGCAAATTAAAACCAATGTTGGGCCTTGTTGGAGGAGTTTTATTCAAAGACGAAGTGTCAAGGGGTCCCCATATACCCAACCGTGTAAGGAACGCAAAATCAAGGAACATAATGCCGGTTTATCGGCGCCTAAGGTGGCATGAGTGGAACAAAACACCGAGCAAAAGGCCAAGCCTTCCACCCATGCCCAGTATATAGGTGTGTTAATAATAATAATAATAATAATAGATATTATGATATTCCAACAACAAGTTCCCACCTGGAACGATCTTCATCTTCACTTGCAACTAACAACGCTATAAGAGGGGCTGAGCAAGCGGGTAACATAGCCAAACAATGGTTTTTGCTAGGAAGGTGTCAAAGGTTAGAGGTTTCATGACAACAAGGAGAGGGGCTGGTAATAAAAATGGGTACCGCGACATATAACGATAGCATCGAGACACTAAGCAAAGGCAATGATAGTAAAGGTATCTAAGGGTATGGTCATCTTTCCTGAGATCCCGCAAGGAAGAAGAACGGATCCGCGACGAAGACGAAGAAGAAGCCTTGAAGAAGAACCACGGGTAGACGAATGAATCCTCACGAACGCAACGGAACAAGCACTAACGAGAAGAAGCAAGCAACACGGTAAACACACCACACGAGACATGACAATATGCTCAACCAAGTATGATGCAAGACAGTTCTACATAGGATGCACTACAAGTCTATACAGGAAGCAAAACATGACAAGGTAGGAAGCACAGAAAAACAACACAAGAACATGTCAATATGCTCAACCAAGTAGGATGCAAGACAAGTCTACATATGATGCACAGCAAGTCTATGCAGGAAGCAAAACATGGCAAGGTAGGAAGCACAGGAGAACAACACAAGTCTATATATGATGCAATACATGGCAAGGTATGATGCATGACAAGTCTATATAGGAAGCAATACATGGCAAGGTAGGAAGTACAGAAAAACAACACAAGTCTATATGATGCAATACATGGCAAGGTATGATGCATGACAAGTCTATACAGGAAGCAATACATGGCAATGTAGGAAGCACAGAAAAACAACACAAGTCTATATGATGCAATACATGGCAAGGTATGATGCATGACAAGTCTATACAGAAAGCAATACATGACAATGTAGGAAGCACAGGAAAAGTAACACAAGAACATGACAACATGCTCAAGCAAGTATGATGCAAGACAAGCCTATATATAAGATGCAAAACATGGGAAGGCAGGAAGCACTCAAAACAACACAAGTCAACAAGTTTAAATGAGGCCGGAAACTACATATAATAAAACCGGTAAGTCCTCATATGCATAACTTGAAATTAGTCCAGATCTGAATAAACCTTATGTTAAAGTTGTTAAACAACAAGTTAACATGCACCATCATGATCTACACTAAATTCTAGTCAAGTTTCATATAAAGTTTGTTTAATTCGGAGCTACGGCCTAGAAGATATGAGCAAAACAAGACAAACATGGCAACGGTGCAATATGCACCCAAACATCAAGCAAACATACTCCCAACATGAAAGCAATATGATATTATTATTCTACATGCAAAATCACACAAGTTTCATATAAGGCTCACCCAAAACGGAGCAACGGGCTAAAAGATACACCCGAAACAAGAAACAATGCAAAGCTGTAATTAACAGCCACATAGCAACTTTGGAGCAAGAAATATATACTCTACAGCACTCAAACATGGTGACAAGAAGTATGGACATGAAGTAGACATATCCTACAGCAAACAACTCCATTGGAGCAACTCCATAGGAGGCATGGATCAATAGCAACAAGCTACAACATTTTGAACATGACACTAAAAACATGACAGTAATATTTTATAGCAACTTGGGAGCAAGAATTAAATAAGCTATAGCAACCCAAATGAGCAAGTGAAGGCATGAATGGATAGACAACAACATGTACAACAAGGAATGATCAATGGCCACCCCAAAACTAACATGGATTTGCCTAGGATATCAAGCAAACATAGCATGAGGATATTACAGATTCCAGACTTAATGAAATATCACTAAGTGTTAAAACAGTAACATTAGCATGGCACGTTTGCGAGCATGTTTAAGTCATCTTAAAGCATAACATGGCAAATGGTTTGCACCATAGCAAAGATCACATGATGAAGATTCTAAAACATCTAGGCATGTGGCAAGAGGACAAACACATCAATAGCAACGAGCTCCCCAACTAGGCATCTCGTAACAAGTTACAAAACCTAACAGCCACATGCACTTTTGCAACAGGGATTAACATGGAAAAATGAACTCTAACATGCATGCTATAGCAACCGACATGTAGAGCATCTCATGATGAACATTTTGACATATCATTTGCATCATTTGGATAAACATGCACCAAGTTATCACATCTCAAACATGACAACAAAATAACAAGTAGCGGCAGTTTACAACAAGTAGCACTCTTGCAACAGAGATTAGAGCGTCTAGATGAACTCTAACAAGCATGGCACAATGGAACAAAGTGTAGAGTATATCACCACGATCATTTTGACATATCATTCACTCAATTTAGATCACCACACAAAAAGTTATTAGCTCCACAAGAATGCATCAGACAACAGTTTAACAGGGACTTAGCAGAAAAATGACAGTAGGAAAAAAAACACAACAGGCGCGGATTAGCTATATGGTGCACTGGGCGGGGCAGAGGAGATGCTCACATGTTGGCTTCGGCCCAATTGAAGAGGCGGTCAGGCCGAACTGAGCTGGGCCCGGCAGAGGAGGCTCGGGCCTCGCGGGAAGGCCGACTGGGCCGGTGGGTGAGGATGAGGCCCACGCGGCGGCGGAGCAGCCGAGGAAGGGAGATGGGTCGGCGCTGGCGCGGCCCATGCGGCCTGCGGGGCGACGCACAGGGGCGCTCGGCCTCCCCGAGCAGGGTCGAGGCAGCCATGGCCGCAGAGCGCGGCGTCTCCGGCGAGGTAGAAGGGGCGGCTCCGGCGAGGCAGAACGGACGGATCCGGGGGCAGGGGTCCCGGATCCAGCAACGACGGCGGCCGGTGGAGCTAGGGGCGGCGCGACCAGGAACCTGGTGGTGCGGCGACGAAGGACTCCAGCGAGTCGGCGAGGCCAGTGGCCGGCGTCGGGAGCAAGGATTCCAGGCGGCGAGCCGGCGCTGGCGAAGCGGCTTGAGGCGAGGAGGCGCTGGGGTGCGGCTTGCGCGGGCGGCGGCGAGGAGATCCGGGCCCGGGCGGGTCCGATCCGGGCCGCGCGGGCTGCGGCGGAGGTGGGAGGTGGCGCCGGTGACGTGGCGGCATTGGATTGGCCGAGGCGGCAGTGGACGCTGACGTGGCGCGCTGTGGTTGGCTGGAGCGACGTGGCTGCGGGATGGACACGTCCGGGAGGTGGACGGACATGTCCGGCTGCGCGGAGGAGGACGGGGTAGGGTTTGATCTGCGCGAAAAAATGAAGGGGAGACACATATTTATAGCTAGAGGGAGCTAGGAGTGTCCAAATGAGGAGCCGTTCGCGGCCACGCGATCGTGATCGAACGGCCAAGAGCATGGAGGGGTTAGAATGGGCTAGGTGGGCTGTGTGAAAGGGGTGCTGGGCCAAATAAGAAAAGGCCTCCGGCGGTTAACACGGTTAACCGTTGGGCTATCAAACGAGCTCTGAATGCGATGAAATTTGACAGGCGGTCTACCTATGCTATAATAAGACCACATGCCAAGTTTCAACCCATTCCGAGAACGTCTTTCGGCCACTCACAAAATAAATATTCGGAGGCGCCGCGGGCGCGTGCAAGTGTGTCTGGGCTCAGAACGGACAACGGAAAGGACGGGCGGACTCGGACGGATGCAAGTTTTGAAAACATGCTGATGCAACACACATGATGACAAGGCAAAGATGCAACACGCAAGCAGATGACATGGCACTGACAACGAATAACTGGCTGACACCTGGCGCACCGGTCTCAGGGTGTCATAGCGCCCCCCTGCCTCGTGGCCAACTCGGGCATCGTATTGTGTTGGTTTCGCTTCCCAAAATTCACATATATTCCAAAAAAAATCTCCGTCCGTTTTTATTCCGTTTGGACTCCCTTTGATATGGATATTCTGTGAAACAAAAAAATGCAACAAACTGGAACTGGCACTAGGCACTGGATCAATATGTTAGTCCCAAAAAATAGTATAAAAAGTTGCCACAAGTTTATGAAAGTTGTAGAATATTGGCATGGAACAATCAAAAATTATAGATACGGCGGAGACGTATCAGCATCCCCAAGCTTAATTCATGCTCGCCCTTGAGTAGGTAAATGATAAAAAATATAATTTTTGATATGGAATGCTACCTAGCATAATCTTGATCATGTAATCTAATCATGGCATGAATATTAAGACATGAGTGATTCAAAGCAATAGTCTATCATTTGATATTAAGACAATAATACTTCAAGCATACTAATAAAGCAATCATGTCTTTTCAAAATAACATTGCCAAAGAAAGTTATCCCTACAAAATCATATGGTCTGGTTATGCTCCATCTTCACCACACAAAGTATTTAAATCATGCACAACCCCGGTTTTAGCCAAGCAATTGTTTCATACTTTAGTATTCTCAAACCTTTTAAACTTTCACGCAATACATGAGCGTGAGCCATGGACATAGCACTATGGGTGGAATAGAAGGTGGTGATAGACAAAATGAGGGAGAAAGTCTCACATCGACTAGGCAAATCAATGGACTATGGAGATGTCCATCGATCGATATCAATGTGAGTGAGTAGGGATTGCCATGTAACGGATGCACTAGAGCTATAAGTGTATGAAAGCTCAAAAAGAAAACTAGTGGGTGTGCATCAACTTGCTTGCTCATGAAGACCTAGGGCATTTGAGGAAGCCCATCGTTGGAATATACAAGCCAAGTTCTATAACGAAAAATTCCCACTAGTATATGGAAGTGACAAAACAAGAGACTCTCTATTATGAAGATCATGGTGCTACTTTGAAGCACAAGTGTGGAAAAGGATAGTAGCATTGTCCCTTCTCTCTTTTCTCTCGTTTTTTTGTTTTTTTAGGGGCTTTCTCTCTTTTTTTAGCCCCTCTCTATTTTTTTAGCCCATCTTTTTTTATTTGGCCTTTCCTCACATGGGACAATGCTCTAATAATGGAGATCATCACACTTTTATTTACTTACAACTCAAAGATTACAACTCGAAGCTAGAACAAAATATGACTCTATGTGAATGCCTCCGGTAGTATACAGGGATGTGCAATGATCTAGCGTAGCAATGACATCAAAAAAGGGACAAGCCATGGAAACATCATGCTAGCTATCTTACGATCATGCAAGGCAATATGACAATGATGGTGCGTGTCATAATAAACGGAACGGTGGAGTTACATGGCAATATATCTCGGAATGGCTATGGAAATGCCATAATAGGTAGGTATGGTGGCTGTTTTGAGGAAGGTATATGGTGGGTGTATGGTACCGGCGAAAGTTGCGCGGTACAAGAGAGGCTAGCAATGGTGGAAGGGTGAGAGTGCGTATAATCCATGGACTCAACATTAGTCATAAAGAACTCACATACTTATTGCAAAAAAATATTAGCCATCGAAACCAAGTACTACACGCATGCTCCTAGGGGGGAGGTTGGTAGGAGTTAACCATCGCGCGCCCCCGACCTCCACACAAAGGATGACACTCTAGCTCCAACTTCGTCACATAACGGTTCACCATACGTGCATGCTACGGGAATCACAAACCTCAACACAAGTATTTCTACAATCCACAACTACCAACTAGCATGACTCTAATATCACCATCTTTATATCGCAAAACTATTGCAAGGAATCAAACATATCATATTCAGCGATCTACAAGTTTATGTAGGATTTTATGACTAACCATGTGAATGACCAATTCCTGTCAACTCTCTAAATAGATATAAGTGAAGCAAGAGAGTTTTAATTCTTTCTACAAAAGTTATGCCCACGCTCTAACAATTATAAGTGAAGCAAAAGAGCATTCTACAAATGACGGTTTCCTATGTGAGGAGAAACAGGCAATCCAAACTTCAAACGATATAAGTGAAGCACATGAAGTATTCTATGAAGCCATACTCAAAAGATATAAGTGAAGTGCAAAGAGCATTCTATAAATCAACCAAGGACTATCTCATACCAGCATGGTGCATAAAAGAAAAGGTGAAAACTAAATGCAAAAGACGCTCCAAGATCTGCACATATCACATGAATGAAACGAATCCGAAAACATACTGATACTTGTTGAAGAAAGAGGGGATGCCTTCCGGGAATCCCCAAGCTTAGACGCTTGAGTCTCCTTGAATATTTACTTGTGGTACCTTGGGCATCCCCAAGCTTGAGCTCTTGCCTCTCCTTGTTCTCCTCACATCGAGACCTCCTCGATCTTCGAACACTTCATCCACACAAAACTTCAACAGAAAACTCGGTAAGATCCGTTAGTATAATAAAGCAAATCACTACTCCAAGTACTGTTGCAAACCAATTCATATTTTGTGTTTGCATTGTAGCTACTGTAATATAACTTTTCCATGCTTTATCCACTGATAGAAATTGATAGTTTCATCAAAACAAGCAAACTATGCATCAAAAACAGAATCTATCTAAAACAGAACAGTTTTTAATAATCTGAACATTCACCATACTTATGATACTTGAAAAATTATGCCAAAATTAGGAAAATAAAAAAAAATTATAGAAAGACATTGCAAAAAGTTTCAGAACCATTTGACGTTCCAGCAAAAAATGTAAAATCGAGCACTACAACCAAAGTTTCTGTCCTGCGCCGCACAAACCAATAAGCATTGTAAACATCCTAAAGGCAAACCTTGGCACATTATTTTTATAATACAATGGAATTGTATAAGGGGATAATTATTTTTGTTGAAAATTTTCTGTAATTAAGATTCACAAAGTTTCCATGGGCATGAACAAAGTTCAAGGACGTCCCCCACTTTCACAATGCTCGTCTATGTCACTTTCACTTTTCTTTTTGAAAAAGTTTTAGGTTCCCCTCTTTATTTTTTTGTTTTTAAACTTTATGAAAGCACACAATAGAAATAAATGACTCTCTAAAACTTCCGGGTTGTCTCCCTGGCAGCGCTTTCTTTAAATCCATTAAGCTAGGCTTATAGTGCTCAAGTAATGGATCCACCCGGATCCCAAGGTATATCAAAGCAAATTTTAATTAGCAATGATTTGGCATTTAGTAGTGAGCACAAAGTGATATGTGTCATGCAAGAACGAAGTCTAACTCTCTTCCTATGCATAGGCATGTCATACAAGAACAATTCATGCACATCAAGTAAAGGCCAATGCATAGTATAAGCAGTTTCTTGCAATTTTATCGTGTTGGAAACATAGAGAGGCGGAGATGTAGTTACTCTCTCATAATAATTGCAAGTAGGAGCAGCAAGAACATGCATATTATATTCATCAAAATCATCATGTGTAACGGAAAAAGGCAACCCAGCAATATAATCCTTAGTAAGTGCAAACTTCTCCGATATAGTGTAGTTTGGAGAATTCAAAAAGATAATAGGACTATCATGCGTGGGTGCAATAGCAACAATCTCATGTTTTACATATGGAACTATAGCAAGTTCATCTCCATAAGCATAATTCATATTGGCATCTTGGCCACAAGCATAGCAAGCATCATCAAAAAGGGATATTTCAAAAGAATCAACGGGATCATAGCAATCATCCTTCGGTAAGCACGAAGGGAAATTAAACAATGTATGAGTTGGAGAGTTACTCTTATTAGAAGGTGGGCATGGGTAGCTAATCCGCTCTTCCTCCTTTTGTTCTTCGCTCTCCTCCTCATCTTTTTCATCCAATGAGCTCACAATGTCATTGATTTCTTCTTCCATAGACTCCTGCAAAATATTAGTCTCTTCTTGGACAGCGAAGTAGGCCTCAATATATGGTTTAACATAGGCATTAGAAGCATAATTATCATAACAATATTTAAATATGGCAAAATTTTCAGATTTGTAAAGAGTAGCATCATACTTTTCAATCAAAGAAGCAATTTCATAAGCACCCTTAAAAGCAACAAATTCTTCAATTTGTTGAACATCATAGTAACTATAAACACCCTTAGCATACGAAGATACGATTCCATTATTGTTGAAGATATGCCCTAGAGGCAATAATAAAAGCATTATTATTATATCTCCTTGTTCATGATAATTGTCTGTTATTCATGCTTGAATTGTATTGTACGGAAACAGCGATACATGTGTGAATACACAGACCACAATGAGTCCCTGGTAGGCCTCTAGTTACCAGCTCGTTGATCAACAGATGGTCACGGTTTCCTGACCATGGACATGAGATGTCAGTGATAACGGGATCACATCATTAGGAGAATGATGTGATGGACAAGACCCAAACTTGAGCATAACACGAGATCGTATAGTTCGTAATGCATAAGCTTTTCGGTGTCAAGTATTTATTCCTTAGACCATGAGGTTGTACAACTCCCGGATGCCGTAGGAGTACTTTGGGTGTGCCAACCGTCACAACGTAACTGGGTGGCTATAAAGGTACGCATCGGGTATCTCCAAAAGTGTCTGTTGAGTTGGTACGAACCGAGACTGGGATGTTGTCACTCCGTATGACGGAGAGGTACCTCTGGGCCCACTCGGTAAGACATCATCATAATGAGCTCAAAGTGACTAAATAGTTAGTCACGGGATGATGGATTACGGATCGAGTAAAGAGACTTGCCATAACGAGATTGAACGAGGTATCGGGAATACCAACGATCGAATCTCGGGCAAGTACCGTACCGATGGACAAAGGGAATAACATACGGGATTAAGTGAATCCTTGACACGGTGGTTCATCCGATGAAGATCATCGAGGAACACGTGGGAACCAACATGGGTATCCAGATCCCGCTGTTGTTTATTGACCGGAGAGTGGTCTCGGTCATGTCTACGTGTTTCCCGAACCCGTAGGGTCTACACACTTAAGGTTCGGTAATGCTAGGGTCGTAGAGATAAATGCACGTGGAAACCCGAAAGTTGTTCGGAGTCCCGGATGAGATCCCGGACGTCACGAGGAGTTCCGGAATGGTCCGGAGGTAAAGATTGATATATAGGAAGTCCAGTTTCGGCCATCGGGTGATCTCCGGGGGTTACCGGGAGGGTCCCGGGACCACCGGAGGGGCCCCGGGGGTCCACCGGTGTCGGGACCCCGATCCTAAGTCACACCGGTCTAGCTGTAACACGTCATATCACTTTGCGGCCTCACGCACGGTATCCCCACGGGTGCCACCTTACCTGGCCCGGGACCGTTTGCACATTTTGGCTCACGTATATGACAGTGTCGCTAGCATCCATATGACAGAGAACCCGGGCCGACATGGCTAGTTATAAAACAAAAGTGGCACTAAATTACAGAGACAGGCATCCATGACCCAGCAACGAACGTGTCGGTCATCAACGTATGAACCCAAGTCGTAGCAAGCTACATGGACTTAAAGGAACAACGCGTGACATTTCCCCTAAGGGACAGACACAGGAACGAAGAAGGACACATGCCGGCCAGCCTACGTGTTCCGAGCAGTAGCAAGCTACCAGGGCTCATTGGAATCACTAGGAGGCATTTCCCTGTAAGATAGGCTACCAAAGGAAAACAACTAGGTGTCGGATCCCACCCATACCAAGCATTTCAATCATACACGCAATATGCTCAATATGTGCAAATACAACATTGCATCACAACAGAACTCTATGACTCAAAGTACTTTATTTAAAAGGCTCCAAGAGCCATACATAACATATTCATACAGGTAGGGGTCACATGACCCAACACTCAAGTCATACAGTCATACAAGCACAAGCGGAAGCTACATGTCTGAGTACAGACAACTTAGAAAATAAAACAGGCTTGGTGTAGCCTGACTATCTACAAGGCCCTTCACAAGCTCCAGATCACCGTCTGGGTGTCAAGCTACTCGTCGACATCAACGTCTATGTAGAACCCATCAGCAGGGGCAGGGTTCTCCTCTGCAACAGTTATTAAGAAAACATGAGTACAAAGGTACTCAGCAAGTCTTACCACAGAACCTATCATACATGCAACATTATCAAAGGGGGTAGTGGAGTTTATAGCAGAATGCCAGCTTTGACCTTGGCTAACCTATACTACAACTCTCAACGGATTGCAAGATGTTATTACGAACACGAGTCCTCTACTCACCACATCAATACACTACCGAGGATCCTCTTCCGTCATCCTACGGAAGGGCCATCCACGGCACTCACGCTTATCTTGAGGCTTTTAGTAGTGTCCGTCAACTTGTCTATGAACTGTAAGAGCAACCAAGTAGTTCGTACCGCGAACAACGGCTATTCGAATAGTTTGATAACCCTGCAGGGGTGTACTTCTTCACACACGCTTCCACCACTTATCGCCGTTTACTCGGCGTGTACTTGGCAACCTTCAAGCGGAAGCCCAGCGGGGGTGTCGGCCACGACCTGACTAACTACACAAGTCTCTCGTCCAGGTTTATCGCCTATTTGGGTTCCATCCGTGGGGAGATCCGGCCGGGGTGTCGCTCACGGCCCCAAACGATGTGTACAGGGTTCCCGAGTCACCAAACGGGCAACCGGTACACCGTGCCACGTACCTGTCGCATCACAACCCACCCCGATGGTCAGCGTTGTGCACGACCTCCAGTAAGCTATAAACACCAGAAACTAGTTGCAACTCCTGGACAGAGATCGAGGGTAATTAATAAGTCGAGAGGGTCCATTCGTTTCGGGCCCAATGCATGGTAGTAACTGCAACTTGAACCACACATACAGATCTCGGGTCCTATGTACGGTTCCAATGAAACAACCCACCACGTACTCCTACATGGCCTTTCATCGATACCTTTACCAAACGTATTCCACACTTCCTTCTCTTTATCGAAAGATTGTTTCACTCTGATCCATCACCCAGATGAACCAGACCAGACACAACTCTAAGCATAGCAGGCAACATAAGTAAATAGCATGGTGGATCACACATCACATGGCTCAATCAACTCCTACACATGCTAGTGGGTTTCAACTATTTACTGTGGCAATGACAGGTCATGCAAGGGAATAGGGTTCAACTACCGCATCAAGTAGCAGTTCACACGCTGTTGCCTTAATGCAGTAAAAGAGAGCAGGAGCGAGAAGATTGGGTTTGTATCGGAATGATCAATGATTGCTTGCCTGACAAGGTAGTTGTCGGGTACTGCTCTTCAACTGGATACGCGGCAGTATCCTCGGGAGCAGGACCTAACACAGGGAATACCGGCGATACAATCATTAACAAACAAATGCAACAATATGATGCATGCTCATGACATGGCAAGATGCATGTGTGTTGGCTAATGCAACTAAAACCAGAAGGGTTTGAACCTTTTGGAATCAAGGATTCAAATTGGAGTTCAAACTATTATTTAAATAAGTGCATTATCATGTTTTTGATGTATACAGCAAGTTAACTTGTTCAAACATGCATGAAACCAGTGCCATTAGAAAGATTGGATTTTTCTGATCATTTTTCATATATAAATATTTTCCATCTGAGCTATGGTTGATTTTATATGATTTTTAGAAGTTTTAGGTATTTTCTGGAATTTCCTGAATTATTTTTAAATCTAAAAATCCCAGAAAAACCTTTACTGCGTCAGCATGACATCATGCTAACGTCAGCCAGTCAACAGGGCCAGTCCAGGTCAAACCTGACTGGTGGGTCCCTCATGTCAGTGTCTCAGGGGCTAATTCCGGTCATAACCAGGGTTGACTGGGTTTGACTAAGCATGGGGGCCCACTGTCAGTGACTGTGGTGGTTAAACTAATTACTGTTAGCTACTGAACAATAGGCCACGTCAGCCCGCCGGAGTTTGGCCGGCGGCGACCATTTCGCACGGCGGTGACTCGTCGGAATCCCTATTCCGGCATCCATTTGCCGCGCGGATGGGCTCGGTGTGCTCCTGGTGATGCACCGCATCCAACGGTGCCACTAGTTGGACGAGAGGTCGCCGGAGTCGACGGCGACGAGTTCGTCCGCGGCGGTGCTCGCACGGAGTTGGTCGGGATGGGGTTGTAGTGCATGGGAGGAGGAGCTAAAGCTTGCTTTAGCTTGCTGGTGACCTACTGAAGCTAACGGCGTGCTCAGCCACGAGGTACGGTGCCTATGGCCACGGCGGTGAGTTGGACGGCGGCGGTGATCGTCGGTCAGCAAAGGGGGCGGCGGCTACAAGGCCTAAACGAGCCCGAGGAGAGGGGGGTTCGAAGCGTGAGCTCACAGCGGTCGCAGAGGGCGTCGAAGTGAGCTCGAGGACGGTCGGACGACGGCGTACGGGCGGCGGCGATCTTCGGTGCCGGAGGTTGAAGACGACGGCGACGAGGACGTTGCGGAGCTCCTGGCGTCGTGTGCGTCGGTGGGGAAGCTTCGGGGCAATGCGGCGGAGCTAGTGGTGCTTCGGGGAGGCGAGGGGGTGGCGTAGAGTGCGATGTCAGCGGTCGTCGGCGATGAGCTCGCTCTGGGGAGCTCGGCGGAGGGAAGAGAGGAGGGGAGAGACACGGGGAAGAGGGGGAAAGGGTCGAGGGGGCTTCGTGGCGTCGTTCTAGTCCGTCCAGAGGGCCGAGGAGCCAGCCAGGCAGGCAGGAGGTGGCCGGCGCATCGGCGGCGCTCGCCACCGAGCTGCTTCGTGCGCTGGCGCGGCGAAGAAGACGGAGATGCCCCTGGTGGGCCGGGCCGGCTGGGCCAACAGGTAAGTGGGCTCAGGTAAGAGTTCTTCCTATTTTTCTTTTCCTATTTTCTTTCTGTTTTATTTCTTTTGCAGCTTTGTTCAATTAATAAAAATGCCTAAACATTTTTATAACTCATGACACTTGTCATACCTACTGTATAAAATATGAACAGTAGGAAACATTATAGTTCATGATTATTTGAGCATTTAAAATATTTTATAGCATTTAAATGCCCAAATTCAAATACCATATGATTTAATCCAAAGCCCTAGATTGTCCTAGAAAATTGTGCACCATTTTTGGCAGAGGTTTAAGACCAAGGCAGAAATGATGAACATTTTGAAGGGCATTTTGGGTACATTGGAAAATATTTTAGCAAACCCTAGTTGTTAGGGGAGGGGTGCTGGGGTTTCTGTTAATCCCATTTCAGGTTTTCTTTGAAAGTAAACATGATGCACACTCTAGTTAGGTCCTAATGCAAGTGCTAGCTAGGGATGTGACAACTCACCCCCCACTTAAAAGAATCACGTCCCGAGATTCAGGTTCCTCCGGAAAGAGGGTGGGGTACTCAAGTCGAAGACGATCCTCCCTTTCCCAAGTAGCTTCACTCTCGGAATGATGTGACCATTGAACCTTGAGAAACTTGATATTGTGGCGTCGAATGGTACGCTCAGTTTGATCAAGAATACGAACAGGGTATTCTCGATATGTGAGATTGTCTTGGAGATCAAGCGTTTCGTGGTCCACTCCGCGGATAGGATCCGAGAAGCAACGCCTGAGTTGAGAAACGTGGAAAACATCATGAACTCTGGAGAGGTGCGGAGGTAGTTCCAATTGGTAGGCAACTTCTCCTCGTTTGGCAAGAATGCGAAAAGGACCGATGTAACGAGGGGCCAATTTGCCTTTGATACCGAAGCGATGGGTTCCCTTAAGAGGAGTAACCCGAAGGTAAGCCTTATCGCCGACTTCAAAAGTCACAGCCTTATGATGACTATCATATTGGCTCTTTTGGCGAGACTGGGCTGTTTTCAATCTCTCACGAACGATGCGAACTTGTTCCTCTGCTTCCTGGATCATATCCGGGCCAAAGAATTGTCTTTCCCCGGTCTCTGACCAGTTAAGAGGTGTTCGACACCTTCGTCCATATAGAACTTCGAAAGGAGCTTTGCCCAAGCTGGCTTGATAACTATTGTTATAAGCGAATTCGGCAAATGGAAGACATTTCTCCCATTCCATACCGAACGAAATGACAGAGGCTCGAAGCATGTCTTCCAGAATTTGATTGACTCGTTCCACTTGACCACTTGACTGCGGATGGAAGGCAGTACTGAAAGAGAGATGAGTTCCCATAGCATTCTGGAAACTTTCCCAAAATCGGGAGGTGAAAAGACTTCCACGGTCTGAGTTAATCTCCAACGGTACACCATGAAGTGATACTATTCGAGATATATATAAGTCTGCTAGCTGGCTAGCGGTAATACTCTCCCGAACAGGCAGGAAATGAGCTACTTTAGAGAGGCGGTCGATAACGACGAAGATAGCATTATTCCCTTTCCTGGACCTGGGAAACCCGGTAATGAAGTCCATACTGACTTTATCCCATTTCCATTCAGGAATAGCTAGAGGTTGAAGGGTACCAGCAGGCCGTTGATGCTCTGCTTTGACTCGACGACAAACGTCGCAGTTAGCAATGAACTGAGCGATTTCTCTCTTCATCCTAGTCCACCAGAATCTTTGACGTAGGTCTTGATACATTTTGGTACTACAGGGATGAATCGTGAGAGGAGATTCATGAGCCTCCTTAAGAATCATCTGTCGTAGTTGTGGTTTCTTGGGTACCACCAAGCGGTTCTCGAAGTACACTACACCTCGATCATCCATAGAGAAGCTTCTAGCAACTCCGCTAGCAATGTTCTCCTTGATCCGAGATATGCCTTTATCATACCGCTGGGCAACTATGATTTGATCCATAAGGGTAGGTTTCGCCACCAAGGTGGAAAGGAATCCTCGAGGAACAATGTGAAGGTTAAGCTTACGAAATTCCTCGTGGAGAAGTGGTTGACTTTGTTGTAACATTAAATTGTTACAATATGACTTACGACTTAGTGCATCAGCCATGACATTGGCCTTTCCAGGAGTGTAAGTGATTCCTAAGTCGTAGTCGGTGAGCAACTCAACCCAACGTCTTTGCCTGAGATTTAGATCTGGTTGGGTGAAGATATACTTCAAACTTTGGTGATCAGTGAAGATTTCACAGCGATTACCAAGGAGGTAATGTCGCCATGTTTTGAGTGCATGGACTACAGCTGCAAGCTCTAAATCATGAGTAGGATAGTTATCCTCATGTGGACGCAACTGTCGAGATGCGTATGCAATCACTTGACGATCTTGCATGAGAATGCAACCTAGTCCTTGTCGCGAGGCGTCGCAATAGATTATAAAATCCTTGGAAAAATCTGGTGGTACCAGTACAGGTGCAGATGTTAGGCGTCTTTTCAGTTCCTGAAAACTGGACTCGCACTGTGGGGTCCACTCAAACTTTTTATCTTTCTTGAGGAGTTCGGTTAGAGGTTTAGCAACCTTGGAGAAGTTCTCGACGAAACGTCGGCAATAGCTCGCTAAGCCAAGAAAACTCCTAACTTGCTTGACCGATTCAGGGGGAGTCCAATCAAGGACGGCTTGAACTCGCTCGGGATTGACAGCAATACCCTTGCCAGAGATCACATGACCTAGATAGGTTACTTCTGGCAACCAAAATTCACATTTAGAGAATTTGCATAAAGGCGGTGCTCTCGAAGCTTCGTCAATACCAGCCTTAAATGCTCGGCATGATCTTCCTTGTTCTTGGAGAAAATGAGTATATCATCGAGGTATACCACGACGAATTTATCCAAATACTCCATGAATATAGAATTCATTAACCGAGAAAAGGTAGCTGGGGCATTGGTTAATCCGAAGGACATGACGGTGTACTCATATTGGCCATAACGAGTAACGAAAGCCATTTTAGGAATGTCCCCGTTCTTGATTTTGATTTGATGGTAGCCCAACCTCAAATCCATCTTAGAGAAGACTGAGGATCCAGCGAGCTGATCATACAGGTCGTTGATCCTGGGAAGCGGATACTTATTCTTTATGGTGACCAGATTGACAGGTCGGTAATCTACAACCATCCGCTCCGTTCCATCCTTCTTCTTGACGAAGAGGACGGGGCAAGCCCAAGGGGAAGAACTAGGACGGATGAAACCCTTTTGCAAGGACTCATCGAGTTGTTTCTTTAGCTCAGCTAATTCTAGTGGTGCCATCTTATAAGGTCTCCTAGAGATTGGGACAGTTCCAGGGATAAGATCTACCACGAACTCGACATCTCTGTCAGGTGGAACTCCTGGCAGTTCTTCTGGAAAAACATCCGGAAAGTCACGGACTACCGGGATATCTTCGAGTTCTGGTAGAGGGCTGGCATTAAGAGAGTAGAGCTGACGTTCAGCCATTCGAGTCAAGACATTGACTATCTTGCCGGATGGATGTGTAAGTTGAACGGTCCTAGTAAAGCAATCAATTTTGGCGTAATGCGTTGTCATCCAATCCATACCCAAAATGATATTTATGTCCGAGGACTTGAGAGCGATTAAAGATGCAAGGAAAACAAGTCTATCGACAAGGATTTCATTTCCATGGCTTACCCTAGAGGTTTGCCACTTTGATCCAGGAGTTTGAATAACCATGGAAGTAGGCATGTCACAAAAAGTCATGTTGTGCAATCGAGCATAGCTCTCAGATATGAACAAATGGGATGCTCCAGTATCGAAAAGAACAGATGCCGGATGGCAGTTTACGAGAAGCGTACCAAGGACGACGTTAGGATCCTCATAAGCTTCTTCGGCAGAAACATAGTTGACATGACCACGTGCAGTGGGGATTGGCTTGACATAGTTCACCTTGACGGTTGGCTTACCACGGCCAACGGGTTTTCCTGGCTGGTTCTGGGGACAATCACGCATGTAGTGTCCCGGTTCTCCACACTTGAAACATGTCACAGTGGTGGTGCGTGGAGCAAAGTTGGAGGGTGGACCTCCATAGGTCTTAGCAGGTGCAAACTGTTGAGTTGGGCGAGGCGCCTCATAGGATGGCCTCGGTGTATACTTGGGTGGCAGAGCAGTGTTAGGAACCCACACACGGCGCTTGTGAGAGCCAGAGCCAGAGGAGGAACCAAAGTCTCGAGTATGCTTGCGGGTGGCCTCGAAGTCGGTCTGGCCTGTCTCAGCACTGATAGCCTTGTTAACCAACTTCTGGAAGGAGGTGCACTCGTGCAGACGTAGATCTCGACGAAGTTCAGGGCTGAGTCCCTTGCGGAACCTCGCCTGTTTCTTGGCATCGGTGGATACTTCCTCAGGTGCATAGCGTGCCAGATTACCAAACTCACGACTATAGCCATCCACAGTTAAACGGCCCTGGGTGAAATTGCAGAATTCCTCCCGCTTGCGATCCATGAGACCTTCCGGAATGTGATGTTCACGGAATGCCTCACTGAACTCAACCCAGGTAGTGACTTGGCCAGCAAGGCGCATAGCTTCAAAGTTTTCCCACCAAAGACTGGCAGGGCCCTCAAGATGATAGGCGGCGTAGATAACCTTGTCAGCTTCGGCCACACGGGCAGAGTGTAGCTTGTGGGTGATACTACGTAGCCAGTCATCAGCATCCAGAGGTTCAGTGGAGTGATGGAACTTTGGTGGACACATCTTGATAAAATCGTGGATTGACACCACGTCATTCCTCTGACGGAACCCAGTGTTCTGCTCTATGCGTTCCAGCAGACGGTTGGTCTCTCTCTTGTTCCGTTCTGCTTCAAGCATAACTTCCGCCAAAGAGGGTGGCTGGGGCAGATTCCCATCTCTAGCCCCACTAGCCTCACCCTGCTCCTGAGCAGCAGGAGTGTTGCGAGTGTTGACCATCCTAGGAAAACAAAACAACGGTTTAGACAAGGATGGCAAAAATTTGACATAGAAGTGCAGAATGTAATGGATGACACAGAATGCAGGGATGTTCATCCGTACGACATGGTAATATAGGAACTGCTATATATACACCAGTGGTCATACACACCATACAAAGTTTAGTACAAGCCATGGCTAAAGTACAACTGCGGTGAAAGACGATACATCCCATCAGAGGCATTCCAAGCTCCTATACATTATTTAACTACACCTCCGGAACTCAGTACATACTAAGTCATATTCCACAAGACGCGCAGGACTGTGGAAATACAACTACTACAATACTACTACTACCACGGACTAGCTCAGACATTCGCGTAGTAATCCTCGTAAAGGTTACCACCGTAGCCTGGAAGTGGTACAAACGGATCTCGGAACTCGCGAGCACTCGAAGGCTGTGGACCATAGGGGCATGGGTGTGGTCTCGGTCCCGATGCTGGTGGTAACCGACGCCCACGTGGAGGTGTAATACCCCCAACGTCACGCCAATCCATGCGATCAGGCAGACGAGTCCGCACGGGGTACAAATCCCGCATGTCCAGGTATCCGGCGTGCACAGCAGGTGCAAGCCGTGTCCAAGTAGTCCAGTGAGTGGCTCGAGTGTTATACAGCTCCATTCGGAGGGAACGGACCTCACGGTCCCTATCCTCCAACATCTGAACAGTAGTCTGAAGCAGTGGCTCTTCATGAGCAGCATCAGTATACAGACCAGTGTAGTAGCCTTCCTCTCCGGGAAGTGAGGCTGGCATGTAACAGAACTCAGTGTTCAGCAACAGGGCATGCCTAGCACGGAGAATGGTCATCATCGAATAAGCGGCATCCTGCACTGCCATCTCGATGGTAATCCCGAGTCCATAAGACCAATGGATGGGATCATTAGCTCCGGGATATGAGGGGTATATCCGGACTGTGCAGAAATACTGACTTTGATTGAAATCCCGGTACTGTTCCTCCACAGTGTATTCAGGATACCAGCGATAACCGGTCTCAGTCATCACACGAACTAGCATGGCCGTGTGACCGGGCACATTAATGCACCGAGTCAAATGAACCACTTGGTGAGGGATGCGGCCAGACATCTGAAACACGAAATAATGCAAAGGCATTAGTGTTTCTGGAAGAAATCGGGCAGCATAACAACTGTAAATGCTCAAACAAAGATTTGAGACATCATACAAATGATAGCATAGCCACTCAACAATTCCATATCAAGGTTCCGGTTCAACAATCATCATGCTAAAAGGATAGAAACTGAACTGAGGCTTGAAACCAACAATCCTAAGAGTCTACGGATTAGTAACACGTGAACCTAGTAAGGATAAGAGGCCTAGTCCTAATCCCCGTAGAAAGAATAGACTGACTCAGATCAGAAGACATAAGGTAAAGGAGTAAAAGAGCCTTACGTTCCCTTCCACAATCAATTCCCCTACATATAACTAAGAATTTTTCTAGACTCAACATCGACCAGTTTGGCTTAAGAAACCTACAGGCAGTCCAGCTCTCATACCAACGCTGTCAGGACCCCAATCCTAAGTCACACCGGTCTAGCTGTAACACGTCATATCACTTTGCGGCCTCACGCACGGTATCCCCACGGGTGCCACCTTACCTGGCCCGGGACCGTTTGCGCATTTTGGCTCACGTATATGACAGTGTCGCTAGCATCCATATGACAGAGAACCCGGGCCGACATGGCTAGTTATAAACCAAAAGTGGCACTAAATTACAGAGACAGGCATCCATGACCCAGCAACGGACGTGTCGGTCATCAACGTATGAACCCAAGTCGTAGCAAGCTACATGGACTTAAAGGAACAACGCGTGACATTTCCCCTAAGGGACAGACACAGGAACGAAGAAGGACACATGCCGGCCAGCCTACATGTTCCGAGCAGTAGCAAGCTACCAGGGCTCATTGGAATCACTAGGAGGCATTTCCCTGTAAGATAGGCTACCAAAGGAAAACAACTAGGTGTCGGATCCCACACATACCAAGCATTTCAATCATACACGCAGTATGCTCAATATGTGCAAATACAACATTGCATCACAACAGAACTCTATGACTCAAAGTACTTTATTTAAAAGGCTCCAAGAGCCATACATAACATATTCATACAGGTAGGGGTCACATGACCCAACACTCAAGTCATACAGTCATACAAGCACAAGCGGAAGCTACATGTCTGAGTACAGACAACTTAGAAAATAAAACAGGCTTGGTGTAGCCTGACTATCTACAAGGCCCTTCACAAGCTCCAGATCACCGTCTGGGTGTCAAGCTACTCGTCGACGTCAACGTCTATGTAGAACCCATCAGCAGGGGCAGGGTTCTCCTCTGCAACAGTTATTAAGCAAACATGAGTACAAAGGTACTCAGCAAGTCTTACCACGGAACCTATCATACATGCAACATTATCAAAGGGGGTAGTGGAGTTTATAGCAGAATGCCAGCTTTGACCTTGGCTAACCTATACTACAACTCTCAACGGATTGTAAGATGTTATTACGAACACGAGTCCTCTACTCACCACATCAATACACTACCGAGGATCCTCTTCCGTCATCCTACGGAAGGGCCATCCACGGCACTCACGCTTATCTTGAGGCTTTTAGTAGTGTCCGTCAACTTGTCTATGAACTGTAAGAGCAACCAAGTAGTTCGTACCGCGAACAACGGCTATTCGAATAGTTTGATAACCCTGCAGGGGTGTACTTCTTCACACACGCTTCCACCACTTATCGCCGTTTACTCGGCGTGTACTCGGCAACCTTCAAGCGGAAGCCCAGCGGGGGTGTCGGCCACGACCTGACTAACTACACAAGTCTCTCGTCCAGGTTTATCGCCTATTTGGGTTCCATCCGTGGGGAGATCCGGCCGGGGTGTCGCTCACGGCCCCAAACGATGTGTACAGGGTTCCCGAGTCACCAAACGGGCAACCGGTACACCGTGCCACGTACCTGTCGCATCACAACCCACCCCGAGGGTCAGCGTTGTGCACGACCTCCAGTAAGCTATAAACACCAGAAACTAGTTGCAACTCCTGGACAGAGATCGAGGGTAATTAATAAGTCGAGAGGGTCCATTAGTTTCGGGCCCAATGCATGGTAGTAACTGCAACTTGAACCACACATACAGATCTCGGGTCCTGTCGTAGAATTAGCACGGCAGATGTCCGGATCAACGGACTTAGGGTTGAGGCGCGCATCTATGTGGTAGCTTGAAGGGGTTGAGCGGAATCGAGAGACGCGATGCAAGACACGGATTTAGACAGCTTCGGGCCCCGGGAAACATCATCCGGTAATAGCCCTACATGCTGTTTGAGGCTAGATCTCATTATGATCCTTGTGGTGTTGCCGGTAAACCGGCTCTTTGTGTCTAACCCTAGAAACTTGTCTCTTGTCTAACTTGTGAAAACTTGTCCTCTTTTGGGGAGCCCTGCCCCTCCTTATATATGTTGAAGGGGAGGCTTTACATGACTAGTCCTAGTAGGACTAGGATTGATCTATTACAAGGAGTCCTAGTCTTGCTTCCTTTATGGAGAATATTCCTTGTGCTTTTTTATTAAACCGGCCCACTATTAATATGAACCGGCCTTCTGGGCCTTGGGCCTTGTCATCCATGATCCATACGCCGGGTTATCAATGAGTAATATCATTTAGGTAGGTTGCTTGTAAACCGTCTGGTGATAACGGATCACCAGTGAATCACCAAGTGTAAACCGCCAAGTCCGGCCGGGTTACAATTCCGGCCGGTTCATACCGCGGGGGTATATCTCCGACATTAGCCCCCAAGTTTAGCTTGGATGTGTCCATGGTAAACTTATGCTGCAAAATAAACACAAGAACCAATTGATAGGTTGTGCTCCGGGTTAAGAATTTCTTGGAATCCGGCATCTGATCATCTTTAAGTCCTTGTCCTTCGTTCTTTTAGAAAATCCGGGTCAACAGACCAACTTCATAATCAACTTGCTTGCATAAGAAATATTGTAAATAAAGAATCCATTTGAATCGGCCTTCCAATGTTCTGACTTGACAAAAAATATTGATCTTCAAATATTCCATTGATATCCAACCGGTTTGGAGATGTAGAACTTGTCGGTTTATGATTGCCAAAATTGCCGAGTCATACAATTAATCTGATTTGTCAGAACTGAAAATTTGAAGATGTTCCTCCTTTATATGCATATTACCTATAGCCCCCAAGTGCCGGGTCATTATGTAATAATGAGCAGGGACTTTGTATATACTCCATTGAAAATAGCCTTGTATACTCTTGAAGAAATCCGGATCATTCATCCCAATCACTATGAAACTGAATATTCCATATTATGTAGCCCCCAAGTGCCGGGTCATTATGCAATAATGAGCAAGGACTTTGAAAATATGATCATGTAAACTTGAATAGCAACATATAGCCCCCAAGTGCCAGGTCATTATATAATAATGAGCAGGGACTTTGTAGATATAATTATTGAAATGAACATTATATAATGTAACTTCCATCGTGGGGTTTGAATCCACGTCCACAAGGTTAAGAGCTTTGTGCTTTACCAACTGAGTTAGACGGGCCTTTCAATATAATGGATGAATACTTGTGTACCTTGAATTGTTGATAGGAGCGATTGGTAGCCCTCAAGTTCCGGTTTAGCGACATTTAGAAGGTGAACCGGTACTTCCAGATGAAGCAAATGATCTTTCCATTAGCCCCCAAGTGTCAAGTAGACAACTTGCTTGTGTGCTTGAGACTTTGTCTTTGAATTGCTGCTGTTTATTGCTTCAACTGCCCATTAGCCCCCAAGTGTCAAGTAGACAACTTGTTTGTGTGCTTGAGACTTGTGTATTTGATGTAATCTCAATTTGAATAATGTAGCCCCCAAGTGCCGGGTTGTAAGCCTGCAGCAACTCGGGACTTTTCCTTTGTAGAATAAATTACTTCCATTGATGAAATAATATCCATTGCGCTTAAAGCGACTTTGAAAACCTCAATCATGATATTGATAACCATAATAAGATTCCAGCCATGTTTGGCTATTTGAAGAATATAATCCGGTTTGAAGACCGGTTCCAATGATGTTTGATCACAAACGGGCCGGGTTAATAAACACCGGTCATTATTTTGTCTCATGCTGGCGACTTATAGTCAAAACCAGGCCGGTTTAAGGAACACCGGTCATTATAACTGATCATATACTGCCAAATATATATTTGAAAATAAAATACTTCATACCTGCGATCAAAATATGCTTGATATTCTTAATCCGGCGAAACTTGCAATTTTCTGAGAGAGTCTTTGATAGATCCAATAATGATTCCGGGCTTGATAAAAGACACCGGTTTATATCATGCTGAAACTTTGTCCAGAAGCTTGTAGCTTATACTTGGCTTTTGCCTGATGGATGATCCGGGTTATAATGAACACCGGTTTACTCATGCTGGTATTTCATGATCCAGACTTTCAATTTGATAGATATGTGGTCAACTTGAGTAGCTGTTCCACTCCGGTTTAAAAGGTTATAAAACACAAACACCAAAAAAACATGCAATTTTTTGCAAATAAGGCCATGTAGTCGAGGCTTTTTCAAAGAGCTGCCAGGCTCAAAACAAGATTTAGCCATTCATGGGGATGTGGGCGAACCCGACTGTCCCCAGGGGCCGGGTCATCATTTGAACGTGGATTGATACCAACTTGTTCAGGGAACCCAAATTTTCATAACATAGCCATTCAAGAGGTGTGTGGGCGATACCACTGTCCTCAGGGGCCGGGCCATCATTTGAACGTGGATTGATACCAACTTGTTCAGGGAACCCAAATTTTCATAACATAGCCATTCAAGAGGTGTGTGGGCGATACCACTGTCCTCAGGGGCCTCTGACGTTCCTCCTGACTCTGCAGGTTTTTCTTTTTATGGGGTTTTTCTTTTCTTGAACCGGATATAATCTCTTGTTCCCGAGAGTTCTACCACTCCTTTGTGCATACGCCCTGCACAACCAGATAGACTGATCAAAGCATCTTGTTTTCTTAAAAAATAATAAATAATAAGAGAAGTAATATTGTAGATGGATATCACCTGAGTGTATTTGAACCGGTATGTTGAATAGACCGGATCACAGGGTGGACAGTAAACGACCGCAGTATCAGAGGCGGCTCAGACAGTTAAACCGGTTGTGGGGTTGTAAGCCGGCGGAGATGAGCAAGTTGTCCTCCATGTTTTAAACCGGTGCGGACGCGTGAACCGGCCGTCCGTTCATTAGGTAATGTGACACAAAGGAAAACGCCGTTGTAGAATATGGCCTATGCGTGTTGATATCCGCAGTGTAACAATGATTTTACCTGATTTGTTTAAAGAACAGATGGGCCGGCTGGCGAGGTCGCGAGAGACGGCCGCGTCGTTGTAACCCGACGCTGTCGCGCGAGATGGCCACGTCGTTGTAAACCGGTGCGGTCGCGAGAGATGGCCACAGCGTTGTGAACCGGCGCTTGAATCCGTGGAATGACGACGATCACTTGTGTCGAACAATGTTTGGCGTGCCTCCACCTCCGTGGTATAATATCATTTTACAATAAATAATTTTCCTGCGTAAAAAATACAGCAGGGCGGTGTATTCTTGCTTGAATGAATTAATATATATTAAAAATAAATAAGATAGATATCACCTGATTCGCCTGGAGGACAGATGAGTCGGCAGCGGCGTCACAAGCCGGCACGTGCGGGTGAGTTAATCGCAGGCGCAGAAATCTGTATGTTTCATGTAGACCGGATCGTAAAAAACGGCGGCGTTCGCTCGTCCAATGGCGAGGGAGTCGGTCGTGGTGTTGGAGATGAGCACGCGTGGGCGCGGATAGACAGGCTGGCTGGTGTGTTGATGTAAACCGGACCGCGACACTTATGTTCGTGCATCCGTGGTATACCATCGCCCCTCCCTTTTTTTTATAATAGTCGCCCTGCGTGAAAAAAATGCGAGAATAATTGTTGTCGGATAAATAAATATGTGCTGATAAAATACGTAGGAAAAATAACACCGTATTTTTGTCGGATGATCGTGGATGTCAATCCATCGCGGCGACTTGAAGCAAAGGCAGGGGTAGTCCGCTCGGGGATGGCGCGGCGACTTGCAGATGAGATCGCAGCAGTGATAGTCCTCAATAGTATTATCTTCTCCATTACGTACTAGTACTCAATAGTACTGTCATAGTAGTACCAGTAGAAGCACTTGGGGATTCTCTAGACTTGACTTGGTCTTGATTTAAAAAGTACTAGCACCTTTCACCGTGCAAACCGCCGTCAAGCCGGCTGGTCATCCATCAATTCTACTCCCTCCGTCCAGGTGTATTGGGCGCCTAAGAAGCTGCACCATGATCTAGGTGTGATGAGATTGGTCGTAATATTAGATATAATTAGCATTAAAAATCTTGTAAGTTGAGCTAATTAATTGCAATTCCTTTGCCTTACCAATCAACATGCAGCACGAAACGCATGCAACCAGAGTTATTGCCCATAAGATTAAAAACTTGTGCATGAGGGTGAAGCGAACGAGGCATGGGAGTGATACGAGGCTGATTTAAATCTTTCGTGCCTTACTCATTTGGAAATTCTAAAATCGCTAAGACGCCCAATGCACCTGGACGGAGGGAGTAACCTTTCTCCATACTAGTGCATGTAGCACTTGGCTTCTTTGGATTTAACTAGTCCCCTGCTGCAAAAGGTGGCCATGGCACTGATTCCCTTGGAGCTTTGAAGCTGTCGGTCTCCACTAAAAAAGAAAAAGGCTGCAGCATGGATGACTTGTAGATTAATTCAACCCGGTGTACGGCGGCTCACAAACGGCGAATGAATCAGCCGGCAGCGGCTAGTTCACTTTTCCCCTTGTGATGACATGGCCACTTTTTTTCTTGTATATAATAGTAATAGCTGCAGCGATTGGTCCAATCCCTGTGTCCTTCTGTGATGTTGATCTTCTTTTGGATTCCAGCCGGTTTGCCTGTTGCAGATTTCGACCCAGACTGGCTCCCCTAGATGCGAGACTGCTGATAGCGTATACCGTAGATTGACCAGAACACCGCCTCGGACTTGGTTCCGTACTCTGACTGGTAGTACCCTATAATATTGCTGGGGCCGGTCAGGCGGTTTGATCCGGACTTGGTTCCGTACTCCTACTTTTTGTCTTTACACAGCAAAACCCTTGATTGTCTCGGCAACTTGGCCGATTGGAGGACGATGGCGGCTGGCTGGCAAGATAAGCACGTCGGACGGCACGCATCCCTAATTCTCATCTTAAACGTTGAATACGCCAGCTCCAGAATTAATCAAACTTATGATCCCAAACCAGAAAAAACGTCGCAATGTTGTCTTACGCCGGATCATCCTGCACAATTGTTCACTGGCCTTTCTTCATCCGGTCAATTATGAGTTTTCTCAATCCCTAGACAAGATCCCTTCAAGAGCTCAACACCACCGTGCGCAGGCCCCACGGTGGGCGCCAACTGTCGTAGAATTAGCACGGCAGATGTCCGGATCAACGGACTTAGGGTTGAGGCGCGCATCTATGTGGTAGCTTGAAGGGGTTGAGCGGAATCGAGAGACGCGATGCAAGACACGGATTTAGACAGCTTCGGGCCCCGGGAAACATCATCCGGTAATAGCCCTACATGCTGTTCGAGGCTAGATCTCATTATGATCCTTGTGGTGTTGCCGGTAAACCGGCTCTTTGTGTCTAACCCTAGAAACTTGTCTCTTGTCTAACTTGTGAAAACTTGTCCTCTTTTGGGGAGCCCTGCCCCTCCTTATATATGTTGAAGGGGAGGCTTTACATGACTAGTCCTAGTAGGATTAGGATTGATCTATTACAAGGAGTCCTAGTCTTGCTTCCTTTATGGAGAATATTCCTTGTGCTTTTTTATTAAACCGGCCCACTATTAATATGAACCGGCCTTCTGGGCCTTGGGCCTTGTCATCCATGATCCATACGCCGGGTTATCAATGAGTAATATCATTTAGGTAGGTTGCTTGTAAACCGTCTGGTGATAACGGATCACCAGTGAATCACCAAGTGTAAACCGCCAAGTCCGGCCGGGTTACAATTCCGGCCGGTTCATACCGCGGGGGTATATCCCCGACAGGTCCTATGTACGGTTCCAATGAAACAACCCACCACGTACTCCTACATGGCCTTTCATCGATACCTTTACCAAACGTATTCCACACTTCCTTCTCTTTATCGAAAGATTGTTTCACTCTGATCCATCACCCAGATGAACCAGACCAGACACAACTCTAAGCATAGCAGGCAACATAAGTAAATAGCATGGTGGATCACACATCACATGGCTCAATCAACTCCTACACATGCTAGTGGGTTTCAACTATTTACTGTGGCAATGACAGGTCATGCAAGGGAATAGGGTTCAACTACCGCAGCAAGTAGCAGTTCACACGCTGTTGCCTTAATGCCGTAAAAGAGAGCGGGAGCGAGAACATTGGGTTTGTATCGGAATGATCAATGATCGCTTGCGTGACAAGGTAGTTGTCGGGTACTGCTCTTCAACTGGATATGCGGCAGTATCCTCGGGAGCAGGACCTAACACAGGGAATACCGGCGATACAATCATTAACAAACAAATGCAACAATATGATGCATGCTCATGACATGGCAAGATGCATGTGTGTTGGCTAATGCAACTAAAACCAGAAGGGTTTGAACCTTTTTGAATCAAGGATTCAAATTGGAGTTCAAACTATTATTTAAATAAGTGCATTATCATGTTTTTGATGTATACAGCAAGTTAACTTGTTTAAACATGCATGAAACCAGTGCCATTAGAAAGATTGGATTTTTCTGATCATTTTTCATATATAAATCTTTTCCATCTGAGCTATGGTTGATTTTATATGATTTTTAGAAGTTTTAGGTATTTTCTGGAATTTCCTGAATTATTTTTAAATCTAAAAATCCCAGAAAAACCTTTACTATGTCAGCATGACATCATGCTGACGTCAGCCAGTCAACAGGGCCAGTCCAGGTCAAACCTGGCTGGTGGGTCCCTCATGTCAGTGTCTCAGGGGCTAATTCCGGTCATAACCAGGGTTGACTGGGTTTGACTAAGCAAGGGGGCCCACTGTCAGTGACTGTGGTGGTTAAACTAATTACTGTTAGCTACTGAACAACAGGCCACGTCAGCCCGCCGGAGTTTGGCCGGCGGCGACCATTTCGCACGGCGGTGACTCGTCGGAATCCCTATTCCGGCATCCATTTGCCGCGCGGATGGGCTCGGTGTGCTCCTGGTGATGCACCGCATCCAACGGTGCCACTAGTTGGACGAGAGGTTGCCGGAGTCGACGGCGACGAGCTCGTCCGCGGCGGTGCTCGCACGGAGTTGGTCGGGATGGGGTTGTAGTGCACGGGAGGAGGAGCTAAAGCTTGCTTTAGCTTGCTGGTGACCTACTGAAGCTAACGGCGTGCTCAGCCACGAGGTACGGTGCCTATGGCCACGGCGGTGAGTTGGACGGCGGCGGTGATCGTCGGTCAGCAAAGGGGGCGGCGGCTACAAGGCCTAAACGAGCCCGAGGAGAGGGGGGTTCGAAGCGTGAGCTCACAGCGGTCGCAGAGGGCGTCGAAGTGAGCTCGGGGACGGTCGGACGACGGCGTACGGGCGGCGGCGATCTCCGGTGCCGGAGGTTGAAGACGACGGCGACGAGGATGTTGCGGAGCTCCTGGCGTCGTGTGCGTCGGTGGGGAAGCTTCGGGGCGATGCGGCGGAGCTAGTGGTGCTTCGGGGAGGCGAGGGGGTGGCGTAGAGTGCGGTGTTAGCGGTCGTCGGCGACGAGCTCGCTCTGGGGAGCTCGGCGGAGGGAAGAGAGGAGGGGAGAGACACGGGGAAGAGGGGGAAATGGTCGAGGGGGCTTCGTGGCGTCGTTCTAGTCCGTCCAGAGGGCCGAGGAGCCAGCCAGGCAGGCAGGAGGTGGCCGGCGCATCGGCGGCGCTCGCCACCGAGCTGCTTCGTGCGCTGGCGCAGCGAAGAAGACGGAGATGCCCCTGGTGGGCCGGGCCGGCTGGGCCAACAGGTAAGTGGGCTCAGGTAAGAGTTCTTCCTATTTTTCTTTTCCTATTTTCTTTCTGTTTTATTTCTTTTGCAGCTTTGTTCAATTAATAAAAATGCCTAAACATTTTTATAACTCATGACACTTGTCATACCTACTGTATAAAATATGAACAGTAGGAAACATTATAGTTCATGATTATTTGAGCATTTAAAATATTTTATAGCATTTAAATGCCCAAATTCAAATACCATATGATTTAATCCAAAGCCCTAGATTGTCCTAGAAAATTGTGCACCATTTTTGGCACAGGTTTAAGATCAAGGCAGAAATGATGAACATTTTGAAGGGCATTTTGGGTACATTGGAAAATATTTTAGCAAACCCTAGTTGTTAGGGGAGGGGTGCTGGGGTTTCTGTTAATCCCATTTCAGGTTTTCTTTGAAAGTAAACATGATGCACACTCTAGTTAGGTCCTAATGCAAGTGCTAGCTAGGGATGTGACAACCGGGTGGGGCCACCCATCCCGGTGGGGCCCCTAGGCCGCAAGGGGAAGTGTCCAGCCCTCAGGGCTGGCGCACCACTAGGGGGCCCACCTCCCGATGCGCCTAGGGTTAAAACCCTAAGGGGGAGGGGGGCTCCACTTGCCTTTGGGGGCAAGGAACCCCCCCTGGCCGCCGCCCCCTTGCAGATTGGATCTGCAGGGGGCCCAGGCGCACCCCCTGGCCCCTATATATATGTGGGGAGGGAGAGGGCAGCCGCACCCAAGCCCTGGCGCCTCTCCCCCTCCCGTCACACCTCCATACTCCCACGCAGGGCGCCCGGCGAAGCCCTGCTGCGATCTCCACTGCATCCGTCATCACGCCGTCGTGCTGCCGGATCTCTGACGACTTCTCCTCCCCCCTTGCTGGATCAAGAAGGAGGTGACGTTGCTGCACCGTACGTGTGTTGAACGCGGAGGTGCCGTCCGTTCGGCGCTAGATCATCGGTGACGAAGAACATGAAGAGTACGACTACTTCATCCACGCTTCGTTGAAAGCTTCTACACGCGATCTACATAACGGTATGTAGATGCACTCTTAATTGCTCGTTGCTAGATGTCTCCATAGTTGGATCTTGGTGAAAGCGTAGAAATTTTTTGAATTATGCTACGTTCCCAACAGTGGCATCTGAGCCTAGGTTTTATGCGTAGCATCTTGCACGAGTAGAACACAAAGCAGTTGTGGGCGTATGATCTTGTTCAACTTTCTTACCGTTACTAGTCAATCTTGATTCGGCGGTATTGTGGGATGAAGCTGTTGGGGAACGTAATATTTTTAAAATTTTCCTACGATCACGCAAGATCTATCTACTAGATGCATAGCAACGAGAGGGGAGAATGTGTCTACGTACCCTCGTAGACCGGGAGCGGAAGCGTCAAGTGACACGGTTGATGTTGTCGAACTTCTTCGCGATCCAACTGATCAAGCACCGAACGTACGGCACCTCCGCGTTCAGCACACGTTCAGCTTGATGACGTCCCACGAGCTCTTGATCCAGTTGAGCTTCACGGGAGAGTTTCGTCAGCACGACGGTGTGGTGACGGATATGATGTATTCACTGGCGCAGGGCTTCGCCTAAGCACTGCAACGGTATGACCGGGGTGTGTTTCTGTGGAGGGGGGCACCGCACACGGCTAAAACAATTCAACTTCTGTGTCTTTGGGTGCCCCCCTGCCCCCGTATATAAAGGAGCAAGGGAGGGAGGCCGGCCAACTTCTCCTGGTGCGGCTAGGGAAGGAGTCCTACTAGGAATAGGATTGCAATCCTATTCCTAGTAGGATTCACCAAAAGAAAGAAGACGGAAAGGAATAGGAGAGGTGGCGCCCCCCCCCCCCCCAATCCTAGTCCAACTAGGAACCCTAGGTGGGGGCGCCGGCCAGCCCTATGGGCTGCCTCTCTCTTTCCCTTTAGGCCCACTATGGACCATCCCCTCTCGTAGGGGGTTCCGGTAACCCCCTCCGGCAATCCCGATAAATCCGAAACTTTCCCGGAACACTTCCGGTGTCCGAATATAGTCGTCCAATATATCAATCTTTATGTCTCGGACATTCCGAGACTCCTCGTCATGTCCGTGATCTCATCCGGGACTCCGAACTACCTTCGGTACATCAATACTCATAAACTCATAATACCGATCGTCATCAAACGTTAAGCGTGCGGACCCTACGGGTTCGAAAACTATGTAGACATAACCGAGACTCATCTCCGGTCAATAACCAATAGCGGAACCTGGATGTTCATATTGGCTCCTACATATTCTACGAAGATCTATTATCGGTCAGAACCGCATAACAACATACGTTGTTCCTTTTGTCAACGGTATGTTACTTGCCCGAGATTCGATCGTCGGTATCTCTATACCTAGTTCAATCTCGTTAGTGGCAAGTCTCTTTACTCGTTCCGTAACTCATCATCTCGTGACTAACTCATTAGTCTTTTGCTTGCAAGGCTTATTGTGATGTGTGTTACCGAGAGGGCCCAGAGATACCTCTCCGACACTCGGAGTGACAAATCCTAATCTTGATCTATGCCAACACCACGAATACTTTCGGAGACACCTGTAGAGCATCTTTATGATCACCCAGTTACGTTGTGACGTTTGATAGCACACAAGGTGTTCCTACGGTATTCGGGAGTTGCATAATCTCATAGTCATAGGAACATGTATAAGTCATGAAGAAAGCAATAGCAGTAAAACTAAACGATCATAGTGCTATGCTAACGGATGGGTCTTGTCCATCACATCATTATCCTAATGATGTGATCCCGTTGACCAAATGACAACTCATGTCTATGGCTAGGAAACATAACCATCTTTGATCAATGAGCTAGTCTAGTAGAGGCATACTAGGGACATACTGTTTTGTCTATATATTCACACATCTACTAAGTTTCCGGTTAATACAATTCTAGCATGAATAATAAACATTTATCACGATATAAGGAAATATAAATAACAACTTTATTATTGCCTCTAGGGCATATTTCCTTCAGAAGCGGCCCGGACCGACTTTACACGTACGCTTACGTGAGACTGGTTCCAACGACAGACATGCATTAGATGCATAAGGTGGCTGGCGGGTGTCTGTCTCTCCTACTTTAGTCGGATCGGATTCGATGAAAAGGTTCCTTATGAAGGGTAAATAGAAGTTGACAAATCACGTTGTGGTTTTGGTGAAGGTAAGAAACGTTCTTGCTAGAAATCCTATAGAAGCCACGTAAAAATTTGCAACAACAATTAGAGGACGTCTAACTTGTTTTTGCAGCATGTGCTATGTGACGTGGTATGGCCAAAACGAAGATGTGATGAATGATATATGTGATGTATGAGATTGATCATGTTTTTGTAATAAGGAATCACGACTTGCATGTCGATGAACTTGACAACAGGCAGGAGCCATAGGAGTTGTCTTAATTATTGTATGACCTACGTGTCACTGAATAACGCCATGTAATTACTTTACTTCATTGCTAAACGTTAGCTATAGTAGTAGAAGTAATAGTTGGCGTGACGACTTCTTCAAGACACGATGATGGAGATCATGATGATGAAGATCATGGTGTCGAGCCGGTGACAAGATGATCATGGTGCCCCGAAGATGCAGATCCAAGGAGCAAGATGATATTGGCCATATCATGTCACTTTAATTGATTGCATGTGATGTTTATCATGTTTATGCATCTTGTTTACTTAGAACGACGGTAGTAAATAAGATGATCTCTCACTAAAATTTCAAGTATTGTGTTTCCCCTAACAGTGCACCGTTGCTAAAGCTCGTTGCTCCGAAGCACCACGTGATGATCGGGTGTGATAGGTTCTAACGTTCGCATACAACGGGTGTAAGACAGATTTACACACGCGATACACTTAGGGTTCACTTGACGAGCCTAGCATGTACAGACATGGCCTTGGAACACGGAAGACCGAAAGGTCGAACACGAGTCGTATAGAAGATACGATCAACATGAAGATGTTCACCGTTGATGACTAGTCCGTCTCACGTGATGATCGGACACGGACTACTCGATTCGGATCGTGTATCACTTAGATGACTAGAGAGATGTCATTCTGAGTGGGAGTTCATTAAAATTTGATTAAGATGAACTTAATTATCATGAACTTAGTCTAAATTCTTTACAATATCTCTTGTAGATCAAATGGCCCACGCTCCAGTTTCCCTCAACTTCAACGCGTTCCTAGAGAAAACCAAGCTGAAAGACGATGGTAGCAACTATACGGATTGGGTCCGTAACCTGAGGATTATCCTCATAGCTGCCAAGAGATCATATGTCCTAGAAGCACCGCTGGGTGATGCACCTGCTCCCGATGCGGCCCAAGACGTTTTGAACGTCTGGCAGTCGCGTAGTGATGATTACTCCCTGGTTCAGTGCGGCATGCTTTACAGTTTAGAATCGGGGCTCCAAAAACGTTTTGAGCACCACGGAGCATATGAGATGTTCGAAGAGCTGAAAATGGTTTTCCAAGCTCATGCCCGAGTCGAGAGATATGATGTCTCCGACGCATTCTACAGCTGTAAGATGGAGGAGAACAGTTCTGTCAGTGAGCACATCCTCAAGATTTCAGGATTGCACAATCGCTTGTCTCAGCTGGGAATGAATCTCCCAGATGAAGCGGTCGTTGACAGAATCCTCCAATCGCTCCCACCAAGCTTCAAGAGCTTCGTGTTGAACTTCAATATGCAGGGGATGGAGAAGTCCATTCCCGAGGTGTATTCGATGCTGAAATCAGCGGAGGTGGACATCAAGAAAGAACATCAAGTGTTGATGGTCAATAAAACCACTAAGTTCAAGAAAGGCAAGGGTAAGAAGAACTTCAAGAAGGACGACAAGGGAGTTGCCGTGCCTGGCAAGCCTGTTGCCGGGAAGAAGCCAAAGTATGGACCCAAGCCTGAGACAGAGTGCTTTTATTGCAAGGGAACGGGTCACTGGAAGCGGAATTGCCCCAAATACTTAGCAGACAAGAAGGCCGGCAACGTCAAAGGTATATATGATATACATGTTATTGATGTGTACCTTACCAGCACTCGCAGTAGCTCCTGGGTATTCGATACCGGTGCAGTTGCTCACATATGTAACTCAAAACAAGAGCTGCGGAATAAACGGAGACTGGCGAAGGATGAGGTGACGATGCGCGTCGGGAATGGTTCCAAGGTCGATGTGATCGCCGTCGGCACGCTACCTCTACATCTACCCTCGGGATTAGTTTTAAACCTGAATAATTGTTATTTAGTACCAGCTTTGAGCATGAACATTGTTTCTGGATCTCGTCTTATGCGAGATGGCTACTCTTTCAAATCAGAGAATAATGGTTGTTCTATTTATGTGAGAGATATGTTTTATGGTCATGCCCCGCTGGTCAATGGTTTATTTTTGATGGATCTCGAACGTAGTAATACACATATTCATAGTGTAGATGCCAAAAGATGTAAAGTTGATAATGATAGTCCCACATACTTGTGGCATTGCCGACTTGGTCATATTGGTGTCAAACGTATGAAGAAGCTCCATTCGGATGGACTTCTAGAGTCTCTTGATTATGAATCATTTGACACGTGCGAACCATGCCTCTTGGGCAAGATGACCAAGACTCCGTTCTCCGGAACAATGGAGCGAGCAACCAACTTGTTGGAAATCATACATACCGATGTGTGCGGTCCAATGAGTGTTGAGGCTCGCGGAGGCTACCGTTATGTTCTCACCCTCACGGATGACTTGAGTAGATACGGGTATATCTATTTGATGAAACACAAGTCTGAGACCTTTGAAAAGTTCAACGAATTTCAGAATGAGGTTGAGAATCAACGTGACAGAAAAATAAAGTTCTTGCGATCGGATCGTGGGGGTGAATATTTAAGTCATGAATTTGGCACACACCTTAGAAGCTGTGGAATTGTTTCACAATTGACACCGCCCGGAACACCTCAACGTAACGGTGTGTCCGAACGTCGAAATCGTACTCTGTTGGACATGGTGCGATCTATGATGTCCCTCACCGATTTACCGCTATCTTTTTGGGGTTATGCTTTAGAGACTGCCGCATTCACTTTAAATAGGGCTCCGTCAAAATCCATTGAGACGACTCCGTATGAACTTTGGTTTGGCAAGAAACCGAAGCTGTCGTTTCTGAAAGTTTGGGGTTGCGATGCTTATGTCAAGAAACTTCAACCTGAAAAGCTCGAACCCAAATCGGAAAAATGCGTCTTCATAGGATACCCAAAGGAAACGATTGGGTACACCTTCTACCACAGATCCGAAGGCAAAGTCTTTGTTGCCAAGAATGGATGCTTTCTGGAGAAAGAGTTTCTCTCGAAAGAAGTGAGTGGGAGGAAAGTAGAACTTGATGAGGTGACAGTCACCCCTCCTGTACCGGAAAGTAGCGTAGCACAGGAAACTGTTCCTGAGGTGCCTGCACCGACAAGGGAGGAAGTTGATGATAATGATCATGAAGAAACAGATCAAGTTACTACTGAACTTCGAAGGTCCAAAAGGGCACGTTCCGCACCAGAGTGGTACGGCAACCCCGTCCTGGAAATCATGTTGTTAGACAATGGTGAACCTTCGAACTATGAAGAAGCGATGGCGGGCCCAGATTACAATAAATGGCTTGGAGCCATGAAATCCGAGATAGAATCCATGTATGAAAACAAAGTATGGACTTTGGTGGACTTGCCTGATGATAGGCACGCCATAGAAAACAAATGGATATTTAAGAAGAAGACAGATGCGGATGGTAATGTGACCATCTATAAGGCTCGGCTTGTCGCTAAGGGTTATCGACAAGTTCAAGGGATTGACTACGACGAGACTTTCTCTCCCGTAGCGATGCTGAAGTCAGTCAGAATCATGTTAGCTATTGCCGCATTCTATGATTATGAGATATGGCAAATGGACGTCAAAACAACATTCCTTAATGGCTTCCTCAAGGAAGAGTTGTATATGATGCAACCGGAAGGTTTTGTCGATCTAGAGAACGCTGACAAGGTATGCAAGCTCCAGCGCTCGATTTACGGGCTGGTGCAAGCATCTCGGAGTTGGAATATTCACTTTGATGAAGTGATCAAAGCATTTGGCTTTATATAGACTTATGGAGAAGCCTGTATTTACAAGAAAGTGAGTGGGAGCTCTGTGGCATTTCTCATATTATATGTGGATGACATATTGCTGATGGGAAATGATATAGAATTCTTGGAAAATGTAAAGGCCTACTTGAATAAAAGTTTTTCAATGAAGGACCTTGGAGAAGCTGCTTACATATTAGGCATCAAAATCTATAGAGATAGATCGAGACGCCTCATTGGTCTTTCACAAAGTACATACCTTGACAAGATATTGAAGAAGTTCAATATGGATCAGTCAAAGAAAGGATTCTTGCCTGTTTTGCAAGGTATGAGATTGAGCAAAGCTCAGTCGGCGACCACGGCAGAAGATAGAGAAAAGATGAGTGTCATTCCCTATGCCTCGGCCATAGGTTCTATCATGTATGCCATGCTGTGTACCAGACCTGATGTGAACCTTGCCATAAGTTTGGTAGGGAGGTACCAAAGTGATCCCGGTACGGAACACTGGACAGCGGTCAAGAACATCCTAAAATACCTGAAAAGGACTAAGGATATGTTTCTCGTTTATGGAGGTGACGAAGAGCTCGTCGTAAAGGGTTACGTCGATGCTAGCTTCGACACAGATCTGGATGACTCCAAGTCACAAACCGGATATGTGTATATTTTGAATGGAGGGGCAGTCAGCTGGTGCAGTTGCAAGCAAAGCGTGGTGGCAGCATCTACATGTGAAGCGGAGTACATAGCTGCTTCTGAAGCAGCGCAGGAAGGAGTCTGGATGAAGGAGTTCATCACCGACCTAGGAGTCATTCCAAGCGCGTCAAGCCCGATGACTCTCTTCTATGACAACACTGGTGCTATTGCTATTACCAAGGAGCCCAGGTTTCACAAGAAGACCAAGCACATCAAGCGCCGTTTCAACTCCATCCGGAATTATGTTCAGGATGGAGACATAGATATTTGTAAAGTGCATACGGATCTGAATGTCGCAGTCCCGTTGACTAAACCTCTTTCACGAGCAAAACATGATCAACACCAGAACTCTATGGGTGTTCGATTCATCACAATGTAACTAGATTATTGACTCTAGTGCAAGTGGGAGACTGTTGGAGATATGCCCTAGAGGCAATAATAAAAGCATTATTATTATATCTCCTTGTTCATGATAATTGTCTGTTATTCATGCTTGAATTGTATTGTACGGAAACAGCGATACATGTGTGAATACACAGACCACAATGAGTCCCTGGTAGGCCTCTAGTTACCAGCTCGTTGATCAACAGATGGTCACGGTTTCCTGACCATGGACATGAGATGTCAGTGATAACGGGATCACATCATTAGGAGAATGATGTGATGGACAAGACCCAAACTTGAGCATAACACGAGATCGTATAGTTCGTAATGCATAAGCTTTTCGGTGTCAAGTATTTATTCCTTAGACCATGAGGTTGTACAACTCCCGGATGCCGTAGGAGTACTTTGGGTGTGCCAACCGTCACAACGTAACTGGGTGGCTATAAAGGTACGCATCGGGTATCTCCGAAAGTGTCTGTTGAGTTGGTACGAACCGAGACTGGGATGTTGTCACTCCGTATGACGGAGAGGTACCTCTAGGCCCACTCGGTAAGACATCATCATAATGAGCTCAAAGTGACTAAGTAGTTAGTCACGGGATGATGGATTACGGATCGAGTAAAGAGACTTGCCATAACGAGATTGAACGAGGTATCAGGAATACCGACGATCGAATCTCGGGCAAGTACCGTACCGATGGACAAAGGGAATAACATACGGGATTAAGTGAATCCTTGGCACGGTGGTTCATCCGATGAAGATCATCGAGGAACACGTGGGAACCAACATGGGTATCCAGATCCCGCTATTGTTTATTGACCGGAGAGTGGTCTCGGTCATGTCTACGTGTTTCCCGAACCCGTAGGGTCTACACACTTAAGGTTCGGTAACGCTAGGGTCGTAGAGATAAATGCACGTGGAAACCCGAAAGTTGTTCGGAGTCCTGGATGAGATCCCGGACGTCACGAGGAGTTCCGGAATGGTCCGGAGGTAAAGATTGATATATAGGAAGTCCAGTTTCGGCCATCGGGTGATCTCCGGGGGTTACCGGGAGGGTCCCGGGACCACCGGAGGGGCCCCGGGGGTCCACCGGGTGGGGCCACCCATCCCGGTGGGGCCCCTAGGCCGCAAGGGGAAGTGTCCAGCCCTCAGGGCTGGCGCACCACTAGGGGGCCCACCTCCCCATGCGCCTAGGGTTAAAACCCTAAGGGGGAGGGGGGCTCCACTTGCCTTTGGGGGCAAGGAACCCCCCTGGCCGCCGCCCCCTTGCAGATTGGATCTGCAGGGGGCCCAGGCGCACCCCCTGGCCCCTATATATATGTGGGGAGGGAGAGGGCAGCCGCACCCAAGCCCTGGCGCCTCTCCCCCTCCCGTCACACCTCCATACTCCCACGCAGGGCGCCCGGCGAAGCCCTGCTGCGATCTCCACTGCATCCGTCATCACGCCGTCGTGCTGCCGGATCTCTGACGACTTCTCCTCCCCCCTTGCTGGATCAAGAAGGAGGTGACATTGCTGCACCGTACGTGTGTTGAACGCGGAGGTGCCGTCCGTTCGGCGCTAGATCATCGGTGACGAAGAACGTGAAGAGTACGACTACTTCATCCACGCTTCGTTGAAAGCTTCCGCACGCGATCTACATAACGGTATGTAGATGCACTCTTACTTGCTCGTTGCTAGATGTCTCCATAGTTGGATCTTGGTGAAAGCATAGAAATTTTTTGAATTATGCTACGTTCCCCAACAATTATCACTAAACTCACATTGGTAGGGAAGGTGTTTCGTAGGGTCTTCAGAACAACAAGTAAAATCATATATTTCACATAAATTCCAAGCATAACACTGCAAACAATGAATTTGATCCAGTAAAAGTTTCCCTTTTTCAGATATGCGGTGTCGCACATAACAAGCATGCTCACCTAAAGATTTGCCCTCAACTAAGCTAGTTGGGGTTTCAGCCCGAGCACATAGGGATCGAAGATGATCCAAGTAATACGCTTCAGTAGTGTGATAGATTTTCAGTGGTTCTTCAACCATTGGTTCAGTAGGTACCACTAAATTTTTTGGTATTTTGCGTTTCCTACCCATAACTAAAGATAGAAAACAACTTAGAACGGCAAATAAAATCTACTTAGTGATAAAGCAAACAAGCACACACGAGAATATTCACCCCACGCTATTGCTCCCCGGCAACGGCGCCAGAAAAAGGTCTTGATAACCCACAAGTGTAGGGGATCAGTTGTAGCCTCTTTCGATAAGTAAGAGTGTCGAACCCAATGAGGAGCTAAAGGCAGAACAAATATTCCCTCAAGTTCTATCGACCACCGATACAACTCTACGCACGCTTGACGTTTACTTTACCTAGAACAAGTATAAAACTAGAAGTAGTTTGTAGTTTTTGTGGGATAGGTTTGCAAGAATATAAAGAGCACGCAAATATAAACTAGGGGCTGTTAAGATAAAGACACAATAAAGTTAATGATAACGAGTGTGGAAAAGTGGTGGTAGGAGTTGCGAAATTGCTCCTAAGCAATTGACTACGTTACTAGACCGATGGGACAACGATAATCTACTCAGACATCATAGGATGGCAACACATCATTGGATAATAATATGAAGCATAAAGCACCATGTTCAAGTAGAGGGTATAGCGGGTTGCGGGAGAGTGGACCACTGTAGATAGATGGGGGAAGGTGATAGAGATGTTGGTGAAGATGACGGAGGTGTTGGTGTAGATCGCCGTCACACGATGATGGCCCCGGTGGCACTCCGATGCCACCGGAAGCGAGGGGGGAGAGCCCCCTCCTTCTTCTTCTTCCTTGACCTTCTACCTAGGTGGGAGAAGGGTTTCCCCTCTGGTCCATGGTCTCCATGGCGCGGGAGGGGCTGATGTCTACACACGCTTCTATTCTTGTAGACAGTGTTGGGCCTCCAAGAGCAGAGGTTTGTAGGACAGCAGCAAATTTCCCTTAAGTGAGTAACCCAAGGTTTATCAAACTCAGGGAAGTGGAGGTTGAACGTACCCCTTTCAAGCAACCCTGCAATCAAGATACAAGAAGTCTCTTGTGTCCCCAACACACCTAATACACTTGTCAGATGTATAGGTGCACTAGTTCGGCGAAGAGATGTTAAATGGCAAGTGATATGGATGGCAAAACAAAGTAATATAAATCTGTAATAAAAAGTGCAGCAAGCAAACAAGTGGTAAACGTGAGCACAAATGGTATTGCAATGGTGGAAACAAGGCCTAGGCTTCATACTTTCACTAGTGGCAACTCCCAACAACATTAACATAATCGAATCACATGATTTTTCCCATAAAACATGCAAGGGGGACGCACCCGAAGGTCATTCCTTTGTGGTCAAGAGAGGACTAGAATTATGTAGGGCTACAAAAGCACACCTCAAAGTTCGTAGTTCTCAATCTATGGATTTCCCAATGTCACCGCGGCCATCCAAAGAGAGTACCACAATCACCACAACATATCTAAAGGATAGTCAAAGACAAGCACCAAGAGACTCTCAATCTTCAATCCACACACAAAAGAGGAAATCACTCATGAAAATATTCTTCTAATCCATGTCCAATAGACCGCTGTCACCTTGGTCTCGGGGATTATACTAGATAAAGACAAGTGGGTACATCAATCCAATACATAGAGGAAGGGGAAATATCATGGGATAACCCTAGATTAACATAGCCTATGATCACAACGAAGATCACATCATGGGAGAGAGAATTGACCACATAGCTACTGGTAGAAACCTCAGCCCCGAGGAGGAACTACTCCCGCATCATGGAGGGAGGAAGCAACGTCGATGGAGATGAATCCGGGGGCACTTCCCCGTCCCGGCAGGGTGCCGGCACAGGAATTCTGGTCCCACGAAACTTGGTGGCGATGGCGGCGGAGATCGGAATAGCTTCTGGAGAAAAGGGGTCCGGAATCAGGGTTTCCGCGACGCGGTGTAAATATATGCCAAAGGGGGTCGCCAGGGGAGCTAAGGGGGGCCCACGCGGCCTGGCGCGGCGGCCAGGAGGGGGGCCGCGCCCACAGGGCGCCTGGAGCTCCTGTGGCCCCCCTCTGGCCCTACTTTGGCCGCATGGAAGCTTCCGGAACGCTGATTTTTTATATATTTTTCCCGGAATTTTTCTGGCAATTTACGTAATGGGAAAACCTAAAATACAAAAACAGCAGAAAACAGAAACTGGCACTGGGGTGCACTGAGTTAATAGGTTAGTCCAAATATGATCAAAAGTGTATGGAAGTGCATAAATATCATAGCAATATCACACAAAAGAGGCATGGAGCAAGCAGAAATTATAGATACGTTTTGGACGTATCAACATCCCCAAGCTTAATTCCTGCTCGTCCTCGAGTAGGTAAATGATAACAAGCATAATTTCTGTGGTGACATGCTATTAACCATATAAGAACTTTTCACAGTCACATGACAAATGCTTACTGAGATAATAAATATGTAGTAATTAAGTTTCCTCATGAGAATATCACAAAGAACTGAAAGTTTTACAATATGATACTGAAACACTCAATAGATTTGTAGTGAGCATGGTGTGCAAACATGACAAAGTGATACCTCGTTTGCCCCCTTTAGTGAAGCAAAACATAAATGCAGGGGCACCTCCGAAGTTTAAGTGACGACTAGATACAATGATTTCAGAATAAACGATATCATAATCATGCAGAAGACAATGGTACTTTGGGACAATGCACATTATACTCAGAATGACAATCATGCTCTCAATAGTTGGTGCTTTAAAGAAAGAAGGTGGAGACTCTCGAACCGTGGCTTTTGTTGGCAAGGTTGAAAATCCGTGGTCGGAAACAAAAACTAAACATGTACCAGAGCTCTTGGTTTTAAAAACAGAGGTAATTTTTTTTTAGAATATGCATATTTCGTCAACGAATGCTAGCAGATAACTCAATTACTTCTCGAGCTGGACAAGTTTCGAGGAATGGCTCCCGCATGAGGACGGTCACATCCTCTTAATCTCCTTTGTTTATCACTGCCAAAGTTTTCTGATTTCTCATGAACAAAGCGTGAAGGAGGGTTTGTTTGTTGTATATTTTTTAATGAGCCGGACGCACTCTATGCCAGATCCTTCTCGTATTATGGGTTTGCACATTAGACATGCAATCCCGGGGTGAAGCTTGTCCAACTTAAAAAGATCATGAAATATCTACTACTTCCTCATGAGCTAAAACAGAGGCACAAAAGAGAAATGCTTTTTTGATTAATTTCGAGATGGTACATGAAAGTCTTCGTTAGGAATGGCAGGTAAATACCATGTATAGGAAGGTATGGTGGACTCATATGGCATAACTGGTTTAAAGAATTTTGGATGCACAAGCAGTCAGTCCGCTTAGTACAGGCGAAGGTTAGCAAAAGACTGGGAGCGACCAACTAAGAGAGCAATGACGACCATAATCATGCAGAGCGACAAAGCAACATTGAATCGGGCATGGAAGTTATATCGCTACTCAGAAATTAAAGATCATCAAGGCTTGATAGACTTTCTTTACAGTCTTAAATATGCGTGAGCATATGCCAAGTCAATCAAAATAAATTCTTGGAGGAAGATATCACTAAACCATACCACATCATAGGCAAACAAATCATGTTGGTACTCCAATAACACATTGAGAACCCCCCAGCTATTTGAGACTAACCATAAGAAAACATGAACTACTAAGCACCATTATGCACATAGCATTTTTATCACAGACATATCAACCAGTGCAACAAAAGCCAACTCTCTTAACAAGATAAGCATGATAACTAAAGAGAGTTCCAGCGACCAACTAAACAAAAGCTCTTTAAAAAGAAAAGCATGAAAACTAAGAGCTAAGCATGACAGTAGCTATTGAAAGACCAAGAACATACACAGCAAAGATAAACATGAAAATTCTATGTTGTGTTCTAGGTTGAAGTGGAGCGTGTTTCTCTCCCACACAAAGAAAGCTGAGTTCCAACTCGTTATGAAAAGCAAGCAAAGCTAAAGAAAACTAAAGAGGAAACTAAAAGCAAGACGCTCCAAGCATAGCACATAACACATGAAGTGATAAAAATATAGTGGAACGAAAGACGAACTGATAATGTTGATGGAGAAGGGGATGCACGGGGGCATCCCCAAGCTTAGACCCTTGAGTCTTCTTGAATATTTCTTGGGGGTGCATGGGGGCATCCCCAAGCTTGAGCGTTTGACACTCCTGAATCTTTTTATCATCTTCCCTCGCACACTTGAAAACTCCCTTCATACATAACTCATCATAATCTGATTAGCGAGGTTAGTACCCATAATAAAATAATTTTTCCTTGCTGGAAATAAGGATATTCTTGAAGGTCTACTGTTTCTCAAGATTGCCAAAAGGTTTTTGCAAATAAAAAGCAAGCTCAAGGTTTGCAAAATGAAGAAAAGGCAAAACAGGACAGAATATGTGAAAAAACAGAACATCAGGTAGTAAATAATTTTTTTGGGGCACTTCTGCAACTCAAATCAAAAAACTCAGAACAGACGCCCGAAAGCCAATTGTATAGAGCGCGCTGTCGAAAAAATTCAGACCAAAAAGATGATCTGGTGATTTTATACGAATTTTTCTATCCAAGGACAGAATCTATTTCCTGGACAGCACGTCACAACTTTTGAACTTTCTTGCAATCGGAGGCTAAACTTGGCACAAAGCTGAAAAATAAAGATACAATGATGTTGCTACAGTAGTAACAAACATCAAGACCACTAAAAACTGAAAGAACAAACTGAAAGCAAGGACAACAAGGGTTGTCTCCCTAGAGCTCTTTCTTTATAGCCATAAAGATAGGCTTAAGACTTTAATGATGCTCTCGTAGGAATAAGAGTTGAAGAACAAAAGAGAGCATCAAGAAGCAAATACCAAACACATTTAAGCCTAACATGCTTCCTATGCATAGGAATATTGCAATAGAATAATTCATTGAAGCACAAAGCAATAAGCATAGGAAGACAAAACAAGTGCAGCTTCAAAACCTTCAACGTAAAGAGAGGGAACTTGATATTATTGAAATATCTATAAGCATATGTTCCCTTACCATAATAATTTTCAGTGGGATCACGAATAAACTCAATAATATAAACATCACATAAAGCATTGTTACCATGATCCACAAGCAAAAAGGTACTCTTACTCTCCACATAAGCATAATCTTTCTCATTGGTAATAGTGGGAGTAGGACTATCATAAACAACTTGAACACTATAGATTAATTGTGTATTAGGAAGATGGTGTTCAACAAGGGAGTAATTCCCTCCATGATTATGACAAGTTTCATAAGGATAATTTCTCCTTATGTCATAGGTACCTTTATAATCACTATAGATTGGAGTTATAACATCATCATAGTAGAGAAGAGCATTATCATTGCTAGCAACTATACTTGTAAACATGTTGTCTTTATTCTTACTAGCAAAAGAATTATCAATTATCACATCACTAATGGGTAAAGGATTTGCAATCCTATCATCCCCAAGCTTAGAGCTTTCCATATCATCACTTTCAGAGTTGGTACCAAAAAGATTTTCAAGATCATAAGTAGCATTATCATCATTTTCCCAATCACAATAAGTAACATGCATATCATAATCAAAATCATCTTCAATAGTACCTACGGACGTATCATCAAGATGATAATTGAGGCAATAAACTTCACCTTCTTCTTTAGACTTACAACCGTTAGGATAAAAGTTGATGGGAGGAATATGCTCAGGCCAGGTTGATACCCACTCTTCTTCCTTCTTGCTCCTCTTCCTCCTCCTCTTCTTTTTCTTCTTCTTCACCTTAGGAGGGAGTGGTTGGAGATGAAGCTTCTCCACATATCCTGGTTTATCATTAGAAACAATAGGGGAAACTTGGGAGAAACTCTCCTTTTTATTAGCAGAAATATAAGAGACATTTTTATACTTTGGTAAAGTTCCCTCCTTTCTAATCTTACTTATGTAATCATTTTCATGGCAATTAACAACACAATAGAGATGGCAATTTTGCAAAGTGTTTTTTATTCCTATGGCATTAACATCTAGCCAAGAAGTCTTTTCTGATAACTCCTCACACATCAAAAATAACATAAGCTCATCATAAAGATCAGAGGTGATCATGTTATCACACAACTGGTTAACAGTTATGTTTTGAAAGTGCATGCATTGAAAATTAAAGTGACCCTCTATACAGCAAAGTTCACAAGTAAAAGGATAAAGGTCACACAATTCTCTAGCAATTTCATTTAAATCTTTGACCCAAGTGATTGTTCTTTCATGCTTATGTTGCTTACAATACTTCTCTTCTTCAATCATAGGCCTTTCACAAGGTCTATCCACTCCACAAAAATTAACATGCTTATATAAAACTTTATTTTTAGGAATTGGATCATGCATGTTGCAATCATCATGAACAATTTCATTTTCTTTGCAAATCTCTTTAAAAGGTTCATGATGCTTGATCCAATCCTCCTTAGGCATATTAAGATGTGAAGCAAAAGATTTGAGGAAATCAACAAGGAGTTGAGAATCAAGCCCAAACTTAGCACTAAACTTATTAAAACTTGTAGTTTCAACAAAGGACTTAATGCAATCATACTCATAAATTATACCTGACTCTTTACCTTTGTCGATCTCCCAATTTTCAGTGTTGCGTTGAATTCTTTCAAGGAGTTCCCATTTAGCATCAATCTTTTCGTTTGTGAAAGAACCCATAGAGGAAGCATCGAGCAAATCTTTATCCTGTCGAGAGAGCCTCGCATAGAAATTAGTAATAATCATATCTTTGGGAAGCCCATGGTTAGGACATTTTAGCATTAACGTTTTCAGTCTCCCCCAAGCTTGAGCTATGCTCTCTCCGTCATGAGGATAAAAATTATAAACATAATTCCTATTCTCATGGACTTCATGAAGAGGATAAAACTTGGAGTAAAAGAGAGACTGGATCTCTTCCCACTCCAGCAGGTGAGAGTCATCTAGTAGCATATACCATTCCAATGCTTTTCCTTTCAGTGACAAGGCAAATAATTTCCTCATGACTTCATCTCTTGTCAAACCTGAAATCTTAAACAACTCACAAAGTTCTGTAAGTTTCAACAAATGAATACTAGGATTGACTGTCCCATCATAACGATCATTCATAATTATTTCAATTATCACAAGTGGTATTTTGAACGGGATACATTCAGTAGGTGGAGGAGACTTCTCTACCACGGGTGTGGTAAAGCGGCCTTCCCCAAGCAGCGAATTAAGATTGCGGTTTTCCATAAACATAACTAGTGAAATAAAAACAAGAAACAAAAAGATTTAATTGCAAGATCTAAAGATATACCTTCAAGCACTCACTTCCCCGGCAACGGCGCCAGAAATAGCTTGATGTCTACACACGCTTCTATTCTTGTAGACAGTGTTGGGCCTCCAAGAGCAGAGGTTTGTAGGACAGCAGCAAATTTCCCTTAAGTGAGTAACCCAAGGTTTATCAAACTCATGGAAGTGGAGGTTGAACGTACCCCTTTCAAGCAACCCTGCAATCAAGATACAAGAAGTCTCTTGTGTCCCCAACACACCTAATACACTTGTCAGATGTATAGGTGCACTAGTTCGACGAAGAGATGTTAAATGGCAAGTGATATGGATGGCAAAACAAAGTAATATAAATCTGTAATAAAAAGTGCAGCAAGCAAACAAGTGGTAAACGTGAGCACAAATGGTATTGCAATGGTGGAAACAAGGCCTAGGCTTCATACTTTCACTAGTGGCAACTCCCAACAACATTAACATAATCGAATCACATGATTTTTCCCATAAAACATGCAAGGGGGACGCACCCGAAGGTCATTCCTTTGTGGTCAAGAGAGGACTAGAATTATGTAGGGCTACAAAAGCACACCTCAAAGTTCGTAGTTCTCAATCTATGGATTTCCCAATGTCACCGCGGCCATCCAAAGAGAGTACCACAATCACCACAACATATCTAAAGGATAGTCAAAGACAAGCACCAAGAGACTCTCAATCTTCAATCCACACACAAAAGAGGAAATCACTCATGAAAATATTCTTCTAATCCATGTCCAATAGACCGCTGTCACCTTGGTCTCGGGGATTATACTAGATAAAGACAAGTGGGTACATCAATCCAATACATAGAGGAAGGGGAAATATCATGGGAT